>VZSE01001561.1:350751-394053 GCA_013398275.1 Promerops cafer
GCCGCCTGCGCAGCCGCCGCGACACGTGGCGGGCCCCGGGCCGGGGGCGGGCCGGCTCCGCGGCAGCGGCGAGCCAGGAACGCCCGCTGACGATTGAAAACACAGGCCTGTGCTTTACCCCGGCTGAGAACCGGGCGGGGGACGGCCTTTTGCGTCGTTTTTCTACTGAGTTCTATTGAGTAGGTGGTAGGTTATGCTCTCGGACTGAAGTTTCAAGAAATAACTGAAACAGCTTTGAAACGACCACCTCATGACTAAATGGAAGGACTGATGTTTCAAAACCACAGATCTAGCTACAAATAAAGCCATGTATTTTAATTGCGTTATCACAGTGGAATAGAGGTACAAGTTTGCTTCCCTTAGCCTTATGTCGCACACGCCCACAGGCCCCCTGCCTTCATGGCCTTACAGCAATCCTACAGGGGGAAAAGCCGCCTTGCCCCAGCTCAGCTTTGGGTACAATGGTATCCGGATAAACATGCCACATACTCCTTTATATAAATCTATGGGTACACGAATGAAACTACAGAAAATAGTAATAACACTTCTAGAGCTAAAATCCACAAATCAACAAAATAAAAACACGGAAGCTACATATTTAACTTTTATTGCACTTTGGACATATACACGGTATTCCCCACAATTACTGATTATTTCAACACTGATGCTACACCTGTCATGTAAAACGTTGCTTGAAGATGCAACAGTTCAGGCACTGATCCTGCAGTTCAAGTTAGAGCTAAAAAAATTTACAAAATTACATTTTGTTGCATAACATTCTAAATACCATAACTTTAAAAAGAACATTGATTATATAATGCAAAAATCAGAGGGTTACATTGTAGTTTTTTTACAAACATTAACATATTGAAAATGATTTTCTATATACATATGATTTGACACTTCAAAAGTTTTTGCATTTTAATTTTTCTTTTGTCCAACTAGACATTCCCTTAGGTAAGAAACAGTAAAGTTTGAGCTTTAAATATGTTTTACCATATAAAACAGATTCAAAATAAAATTGAAAAGCATATGTTACAGGCTTCAAAGTTGCAATTCTTTCTATTTAAATCAGATTTTTTGGATACTATTTTCAAAATGCATATGCAGACTGTGAATGTGAATTATTAACTAATACTCTCAAAATCCTCGCATTTTCAAATTCCAGGATGTAACATCTTAATGAAAATGATCAAAGCTGCAGCACACAATGGTTTAGACTCTTAGTATGAACAAATTTTTTCTCCTTTGGACTATATTTCACTCTTAAATCAGTTAAAAAGGCTAACAGCTTTTTCTGGTAAGCATCCTCTGAATAGGTAAAAAAGTAAGTCTCAGAAATCTCTTATTCCTTGGTTTTTCAAACATAGAGCTAAAATACTTGAGGGTTTTTTTTATTATATGTGCATTGTTAAGGAGAACATACTAAACCCACTAATACTAATATATTACTGTTTAGTGAAAAATTATCACTCTAGAAAATAAATAGCTTATTTGATGTGCTAATTCCAGATGGAAACTAAGGGTTTGATGCAGAAACTGTGGGGTGAAGTTCTTTGGCTGCAATAGTTCTTTCATGGCGCTGACAAATCTTAAAAATGATGCAGCTTCTATAAGAATATAATACACAACTGATGCATACACAATTATTCTCCCTGTGTTACAGAAATACTGAAAGTAAGCAGCCTCCCTAATTTCCAGGTGTGCCTCAGGTTATGTTTATGTAAAATGAAAACTAACCCCATAATATTGCACTTCAGTGATCTGCTACAACAATAAAAAACCTAGGCTATATAAATTGCTCTTAAAATTTCAAGACAAGGGAGGCCATTCTGTGCTTGGAAGTTAACTTATTCAATGGAATTCTAATGAACAGTTCAAATAAATTTATGACTGGTCTATATAAATAAATGCTGCAAACGAGGAAATTCCTTTTCATATCAGCATTCAGGAATACAACTTGAATATATGTCTAGAAAGAGCTGATCAAATCAACAGAAAAGGAAAAGATGACTTGTCCTGAATGGTTACATGTCAGTATTAGACAATGGGAACAAATTCTTTGCAAGAAAAACCCTTTCAAGCAGTATTACATGCTATGTGATTTTACAAATTCAGTGTTTGGATATAGTGTTGTATAGCAGATCATTTTAAAGTTAGTATTTTTTACACCTGGCATATAGGTTAGTTCTGCCTTTATATAAAAGCCTTTCAACTGCTGAGTTCAAAAGTAATAAGCAATAAAAGGTGTGAACTCTATTTTTGTAACTTCAGGTATGTTTTGAAGCCTTATATCCATATTGTTTTATTATTTCTTTCTCTATTGAAGGTTTTAAAATGAAGTTTATTTAGTTCCAGGTTCTGAACAATTTCTCTTGCCACTGCAGGCACCAAAAGTCCTCGTCCTTTAAAATTACTCACACTCTGCTTGCTCCTTTTCTAAAATCTGTACTTCTCATATGAAAGAATCACATTACAGATCACATTTATCTTTAACTAGGCAAAAAAACCAAATACTGCACTCATTTTTAGAGTATAATATTATATCTGCAGGAAACTCATTATATTTGAAAAATACAAACATACAATATGAATTCTTATGTAAACAAATTTGTGCCAAACCACTCTCCCTATAATGTTAATCGACCATTGTGAAGGCTAAGAATACAAAGAATTTATTGGCAGAATGAAAGTCAAAGATTATGCAAAGATCAGAAACACAGAACATTATTGGAGAAGACATTGATAAAATGCATAGTATATAAACAAATCAAATTACATTCTCCAAGAGATCATATGATTATTTTGAAGGATACTTGAATATGCTTTTGGCCAACAAGCAAAAACCACTGCTAATCCTGTATTAATTTCTAATATTCTTAAATTTATAATGACAAGACTGATAAGATTAGATTGTTTTAGGCATTACTAATGAGAAATGTCTGATCTAAGACTTGAAATTATTTCCTTAGACTTTCTATTATTTTTTCAGAAGCACCTATCCATTTATAATTACTGCGGATGTACCTCCTTGCCAAGGAATTCAAATGTAAAGCAGTCCTGCTTATATTTTCAATTCAAACCAAGCAATAAAAGTGTATTATTACTTTCCAGTATTTTGAAGAATGTTCATACATATAGACACATACAGATACATATATATCTGTATTACGTCTATAGCACAACTCATGTTCAGGACATATAGTACAACGAACAGAGGGAAATAGCATAACTTCAAAACGGACAGCAGCATACATTTAAAAAGAATGTATTTAAATGTCTTTTTAATGTCATAGTTTTAGCATTAGTAACATTAAAGTGTTGCTGCATAGGAATCTCACTACTTATCTTTTACAGCGTAATGGCCCAGCCATTTACACAAATTACTGCAGCCCTAAACTGTATTTTATACAGTGCTCAGAATGTGCCTACGACTGAACTAGAAGAGTTTAGAATACAAGCTAGAAAAGTGTCAGGCCCAGACAAGCTTGATGGTAGACTGCATTTAGCTTAACAAAGAGCTTTAGGGCACGGTCGTATGAAAATACTTTAATGGAAGACAAGTTTACATGTTCTAATGAGCAACAAACTTTTATTCATTCATACTCAACAACATTAAGTCTAACTCCTATATTTCACTTTAAAAGGCCAGTTATTGTTGCATGTTCAAGATTTCTTTCTGGTTTTTACTATATTGGCTCTAGGAGTAATTAAAAATTAACGTATGACAGTAGAATGCAGAAATGTGCATACATCAAAGATTTTGTTTAAAAACAGAGACACAAGTTCAACTGAATTTTGTTTTTATGCTGTATTATTTTACCTATGTTTTCTCCAGACCTTGAATGCAGTAGCCACAATGACCATAAAACTACAAGTATTTTAACTTTCCTAGGTTTCTATGAACCATCAGAATGTAAATGAATCAATACAAACAATTACTGAAAAAATATACATGGAACTGAAGAACTGCATCACAGTTTTACGCAAGACAACGCTCTACAGCACTGATCCTCAAAATGTACCTGGTTTGGTTTTGATAAACACCTTACCTGTTTGATACAATCCACATACTTACCCGTTACAGAGTGTCTACAGCAAAAGCTGACATTTAAACTACTGCAAGAGATGGAGGACTGAAAGTCAACTTCAAAAGGAAAATTATTCAGGAGACAGATTTTTTTTTTGGATTTGAAAATTGTTTTCCATCTCATAACATTACAACTCCTAGCATAATTTTGGGGGAAAGGTCAGAAAATACTAAAAGCATGTTGTCCAAAAATACAGTAGCGAACTGAAAGCAGATGTTCATGCAGAAAATTCAAGTTTCCAACACTCAACAGCAAAAATACTTATTCCCTTTCAACTCTTAGTGTATTTCTGATGGTGAGCTCCATTTTATTTTTGAACTGCTGATACGTCTTTGTTATAGGCAGCTCTAAGCAATTAAGCAGTCTGTTTCCAATGGGATATCCTATATGCAAGAATTTAATAGTAGGTTCAGGATCAAAACCAACGGATGGTATATAACAGGAGCCTGTTACGAAGAGCAGAATATCCTCCAATGTCACTACAGATTCACCACCTAAAAAACAGGATTATGTTTTATCATTGACTGTCAATTACACATAAACCATTACCCTGGATGTTAAGTGCCAAGAGGAAAAAAACCCCACATGAAATCAAATCAATATGCTCAATAAACATGCAGTTATAAGGCCACCTAAGAAAAAGTTTAGCAAGAAAAACCCACTTTAGTTAGTTCTGAAAAATCTTAAGCGAATACAAAAATTTCTTCTATAAGAAAAAACAGTGGTCTTTAAGACTTCAGACAATCTATCAAATAAAGGATTTTCTGTATCACTTAGGTTGTGTGATTTTTATTTTTTAATTCACAGGAATCCTAGAGCCAATCTTTCAGATATTTACCCCTCTATAATTTTGGGCAACAGTTTCAGAAATTCTAATTAGTAAGAAAGAGGGGGAAGAAGGAACAATTAGGAACTGACAGTGACTACAAAACTTTGATTTATTTACAGCACTGAACTCTAAAAATCAAATTCTGTATGTATACCAGCAAGTAAATATCCTGGACAGGGAAGGGGAGAATTTTCTAATTAAAAAAAAATTAAAAATTACTTACTTTCCACATCTTGCAAATAGCCCATCCAAAAATCAGCACCTTCAACTGTATTTACATCTGATGAGGCATGGATTGTAAAGAGATCACAAACAGTTTCTGCTGAAAGTCTTTCGGGTTTGTGGCACAATATGCTAGCGAACGCATCCGGGTGCATTTGCATTTTCTCTAGAACACCAAGAGTTTTCAAACCCTGCCTAAAACTAGGAGGAGGGGAAAAAAAAAGAGTGACCATGCATCAGAATTCTGCATTTTATAAAGCTGCAAGATGGGATATAATAAATCTTTCCCATCTCCAGTCTCTAAGTCTTGTCAAGAAGGTTACAGAGTACTCCCATTTTATCTTGGGAAATGAGTTAGATGCATTTTAACAAGCTAAATGTTTCTGTAGAGCTTTTTGGGGAGATGAAAGAAATACCAGTGATATGTAGAAATTAACCTTATTTCCTGGTACTTGACTGTATGTACTAGGTACACTTGTAACTTTAGTATGAAAACATAGCAATTCTCTTTCTTACAAATAGCTCTTTGGAAAACAGCTTAAATTCCTTGTCCATAGACAAAATGAGTTGTCTTAAAAGACAGCCTTTGCTTGGCTTCTGCAAGTCTGCATGTGCTTACATGCTATTATTTCTGCCTGTGGCAAATGCAGACAGCAGCATCCTGGGCTGTACTAGGAACTGTGTTGCCAGCAGCTCAAGGGAGGTGATCTTTTTCCTCTGCTTAGCAGCAGTATGGCCACACTTGAAGTGCTGTGTCCAGTGCCAGGCTCCCCAGTACAAGAGATATGGACTGGAGAGAGCCTGGTAAAGGGTGACTTGGATGATCCAATAACCCAATGAGAAGAGGCTGAGAGAGCTGGGACTCTTCAGCCTAGAGAAGAGAAGGCTCAGGTGGAATCTCAACATGTAGAAGTATCTGAAGGGAATGTGCAAGGAGGTCAGAGACAGGCTCTTTTCAGTGGTGCCCAACGGTGTAGAACATTTAACAGCTAAAATAACCAACTCTCTAGTTACTCTCAGTCCTTTATAGTGAGAAGTAATTTCTTTTTCTACTCACTTATGCCCATCTTAAGCCCATCTCCCAAAATGCACAAAACCCCACTACCTCATAAACAAATGCACTAATTATTATGTTTTACTTTTTAACTCACTATTTTTGAAATACGATATAGATTGTTCAAGCATGCCAGAGGGCCTTGACTGAAGGACTAATTCCTCTGACCATCATTTAAAAAAATCCTTGCATTAAGAATCAGTTTTCGTAGCTCTTGGAGATTGAGTTGATCAAATTTGTCAAAGATAACACTACCTGTGAAGTTCAAAACAGGCTATGCTTGTTGGAAATATTAGCATCCAATAAATTTTTACCGAGCAGACGAATGCAAATTGGAAGTAAGGCCAGAGACTGATCACAGAACAGCCAAGAGCTACAACTTTTCCAGCTAACAACCTCATCACTACCTCACAGAAACATCAATGCAATGCTTACGTTCTAAGCAGGCCAACTTACACTCGCTGACAGTATTGAACTCCTAATAGCACAGACTAACTCCCTAATTAGAACTCTAGAAAACTTATTTGAATTCTAAACATACGTTAAACATTTCTGAAATGTAAAGATTCTAAATTTGAGCAATTCTGAATTAGAATGGAACATAAGCTAGAGAAATTTTATAGTGCAAAGGTCTTTGTGATGCTGTAGTTTAAAAACTCTGAATCTGCCTTCTTCATAAGGTTGAAAAAAGAATGTGACCAAGGAGAAGTCAGAGCAGATATGTAGAGAAATAATTTCAGTCTTTCGGTTTAACTATCTAGTTAACAGTTGCTACTTAATCAACTGAAAATTACAGTACACTTCAGTGGTTTAAATGGAGAATAAGTAAGAACACGTGAAAGTTAGTTTTAGCAACATATTATTTAGAGTTACAGAGAGGAAAAGAACCAGGAAGTTCAAAAACTCAAGCAAAACAAACCTTTCTAAGGGTAAAGTAACTCTCTTGATTACATGATAGACCAATATGTCATTCACCAGCATGTTCTTATCACACAAAGCTGTTACAGGTCTTAAACATCCAGCAGCAGCAAGGAACTCACAGCAGTCCTGTAGTGTAGACTGTAGGCTGGATAGACTATTTGCATATTTTATCTGCATAAAAAGATGTTAGGCACTAGTTTATACATGTGTGTATACATATATGTGAAAAATAACTTTTAAATTTCAAAACAATTTATATTAATTTATCTCCAAATCTAGTCTTGAGCAAGAAATAAAATTAAACTTATTGCATATTACCGTTTTTATTGTTTGTGCTACATCAACATCAGCAACATCTTCCAAAGCTGGCTTCACATTCTCTGGACCATAGACAAGACAATTGAACAGTGTTTTGGAAAAGAAACCAGGAGATGGACCACCATGAACCAGAGAAACTGCAATCATTTTACCAGCTTCAAAATAAAGATTTTCTTTTACAGCTGCAAGGAGAAAAATATGTTTATTTATATGCATAGAAATTATTTCTGATCCTCATTTTTTAATAGAAAATGTCATAGTGCTGCTTTTTCTTAATGACTTTTGCTATCTTCTGACAGTTCAAACTATAAGACCATATTTTTACATAGGAGTACCACATTCTTTTACACCAACTCTTCAGCCACTATCAAAGTTTGGGAGATGTTACTTCCACTTTACACCCAATGCATATTTAATTCTGAAGCATAAGAACCCAAAGAAGCTAACTCGGAGTCTTTTGGAAGCACACTATGAGAAATAATGTTCTAGAAATTTGAGGAAAGGAAAATAATTAGCAGAGAAAGTGAGTCAGGAAGAAAGAAATGCACTTAAAAAGAACAAACACACTAATGGAAAAGTTCCAAGTCTAGTTATATGCTGTTTTTCCATGGTTGCCATAAACTTTTCCGAACAACCCAAATTTTTTAAATTGCAAATCCACAGACTATCCCCCTTTAGAATTGAAAAAATAAAAAAATCAACCCCCAATTTTTATCCTTCAGGACTATACTTGTGAACTGTCACTCATACTGGCTGAAGATTAAAAAATATGTTGAGAAGAATATATATTGTTATATACTTCTCAATATGTTTTTGAACAAACCAACTAATTACCTTGAAAATCAAGGGACAAGTTCTTTCCAGAAGAGCCCTCAAACAATGATGAATTCTGAAGGTGAAGCATTAATAATTGGAAGAAATGGTGTTTTGATGCAGCAGAAGTAGCTGTCTTCGATCTATTTTTGCAGTTTGAGAAATTTACTTCAATAGTGTTTGTAGGACTGAAGATGCGCTGTCTAAATCCTTTTAAAGCACTAGTCCAAATATTTTCTGCATTGATGTTAAGTCTTGTTGTTTTGGTTTTAACTTGTACCTTTAACTCCTTCAGTATATTACAAACTTCCCTTCTTTGCTCTCTTAAATGCCTACAAGAAAATTGCATGTATTTTCAGATGAAATCTATGGCTCATAATTAGAGACAGTTACACAAAAAACATTTAAATAGTCTATTAAGAAGAGCACTTATTTAAACATTGTGGCACATTCAGGTATTGCCTGGATTATATCAGTAAAACAATTAGTATAGATGTAAAAATTTTAACACTGTAGTGGCAAGTTTTAAAATACCTCTAAGAACTGAAAAAAGGAGATAGAAATAATTACCCTGGCATAAAACAAATAGTGATTTTCTCAATTCAGCGACTCCAACGCAGTGCCAAACAATTATCACACAATGAGGTGACATTTAAACAATGGGAAATAAGTGAGAAATTGAAGTTTATCATTTTGCTGATAAAGATGCGTTTAAAGATTTGCGTTAAAGCTGTTTTGCAACCAAATTAGAACAATCTTTGTCACTATAATAAAAAATATTTTTGAGTAGGAAGAAAGTTCTCATTTAATAAAGCAAGATGTTTTCTTTGTTTACTAGCTTCCAACTAAAACCATCTCAAATACCATATCTGCTAGAAATAACTTATTCCCTCATCAGAATTTTTAGCACATAAGGTAGAATCCATAAATTAACTACTCACAAGAAGAGAATGAATTTTATGTCCTTAAACTGAATATTCTGTATTAAAACATGTTGTTTTAGCACTGACTTTAGTACAATCATGAACTATTCATATGGTACAAATACAAAAACATTAAAAATGTAGGACTTGTCTAATTAGAAGAAAGCAATTAGGATCCTTTTTATTCCCTATTTTCTGAAGAATGTTTAGCCATGCATCAGTAAGGACAAATATGCATTTCTGGGTTTTGACCCCCTCACTACCAAACCTAAAAATTCTCAGTAGGTTTCATTCTTTTCCCCTCACACCCCTCTAGCATTTATGAACATCAGAAGCCTTTCTCAAGGCTCTTCTGAAGCTATGACTTCAGGTTTTAAGTGTGTACTCGTCTCATTTTTGCAGTGACTATATACGTATATACACACACAAATACATATGCATACTGGATATACTCACACAGAGAAATATATATTGATACTGTATATAAACACAAATAAATATGGATACTGTATATACACAAACACACACAGAGGGACCCTCCCCTTTGCATGTTCTGTACAAAATACAGTAAAAAGCCATGTGCTAGATTACTCTTCAAAGTAAGAAAAATAGAAAAAATACTTGTGCCTCAGGGACCAGTTCCTGTTTGACATCACTGGAGATAAGGACACTGTCACTCTGTTGGATGCTGGAAGTTCTAGGTGTGAGCAAGGTGACAAGTTCTGGCACATTATCTTTGGTGATCTGTAAGCCAAAACAGTATTTTAAGAAGAGATACAACTGAAGAAGGCATGAACACTTCCTATTTCAAGGTAGCAGTATAGTTTCCCCCTAAATCAGTACTGAATGTCATTTGTATCTTCATTTTCATGAAGTCCACCAGTGCCTGAACTACAATTCTAAAACTAACAATTCTGTATTTTATTACATTGTGGTCTTAGGATGTGTTTTTAGTTGCATCTCATACATCAGACAGAAGTCCTGACTGACAGTAAGTGAAAACTAAAAATATTACTTTCTACGAACTTGAAAAGTTTTTATTACAGCAGAGGAAAACACTATTATGAACATCTTTAAGTCAAACTTCTAGAACACTATTAAAATGCAAAAAATACCAATAAGCAAACTTAAAGCTTTGCCATTTGTATACTCTTAAGTTACCACTAAATTGTTAAAATTCCTTTAACAAGGATCTATCTTTGAATAGAAAGAATACAAAGAAGTAGTTTACATGCCACCAAATCCAAATAACTATAGCAAATTTCCAAAGTTCATGGCTTACTCAGAAAACTTAAATTCACTAAACTTTACTCCAATTTAATTCGATTTGCAACTTAATGTAAGTTTCTTCTATGGAATAAGCCATCATTTCCTCATGTTTAATTATTATCTTATGCAATGATCAATTTCTGTGAGAAAACAGAAAATTACACACTGGAGTAGAAAACTGCGTGGAGATCCAGATGACTGCCGAGGGGACTTTGGAGGTGGCTCTTCCAGCAAACAAGTTGCTCCATTTGTCTTTTCAGAGGTAGCCAAAGTACGCCTTTTCCGTTTCCTATACTTCCCTGTATGATTACATTACATTAATTTAATGAATTTGCTAGTTGTAAAGTATGCTTACGTAACTTAAAATTTAAGAAATCACTGACACATCCATAACTTCACCTGATTTTGCAAAGATACTTCTGCATTCCATGCACTCCCAGTTTTGCTCCCATGACTTCATAGATGAACAGGCCAAATGAGTCCCACGAGAACCGCAGTACTGGCAACGTTTTATTTCCCATTTACTAAAATGAAAAACTTAGGTATTTAGAATTAGACAGAAGAATGAGGCTAGTTAAAACAAAGACTAATCAATAGTAAATGCAATCCATACACTAAACCAACAAAGCATAATTTCATCAGTCTGGTAGAACTGATTCTAATCAAGGAGACTTTCTTCACACAAGATGTACTCATAACTGGCTGAAACAAGAAAAAAAAGCTACTCATGTTCCAGCACCTTGCACTGAATGAGACTATCAGTACTCCCCTGCCCTGAAGTCAACAGACTGCAGGCACTATTTTCTTCTCATCCTTCTAGTCAGCAAAATCCTCTGTGTTTTATGGGTATTGACCAGTCAGCTTTTCCAAATGGTAATTCTTTAAAGGAGAGCCCTCCAGGGAAACATTCAAACTACTGATCTAAGTCTATTATTTTAATAACTTCTTGTAAAGGCTATAGGTATTTTAACATTTATTAAATTGCTGACATAGACTCTGAATGATACGTACACAACATTAATTTAGGCACATGCTATGTTGATGCACAAATTCTACTTCAGCCTGTATAAAATGAGGACAAGGACAAGGTAACTGATAACCCCTTAAATTTGGTTTTTGTGGCTTTTATAACCAGATCAAGTTAGAGAAATTTTGCATTGAAATATGATTATATTGAGTAAAACAAACACACTATCTGAACAGTGTTAGCTTGACATTAAAACCTGATGCTGAAAAATATCAAAACATTTAAGCCAATAAAAATAATACATAACAACAATGAAAAACACACAAAAAAAATTCCATCCTAAATTATACTTTCCTGCTAAAGTATCATACCTATCAGGCTCATTATAGTCTCTTCCTTTCTTGCAGAGACATCTTTTAACATCACAGTGTTGATAACAAAGCAGTAAGTCCTGATATGCATTTTCTTCAAGTTCCCAAGATGCATCTCTGTAAACAAGGCAGAAAATTGGATAGCAGAACTCTATTTCTGATTGTTTCAATGGGTTACTCTGTCTTTCGAAAAAGATATATGCAATGAACATATGAATATATTTCAATCTGCATGTTCTATGTAACAGATGAGGGTTCTAGGTAACAGAGGGGGAAGAAAAGTCTAGTAACTAAAATAATACTATAAAATACAGATGGATTTTTTTCTTGCGTAAAGTTACTTTGATTTCAAGTATTTATTATTTTTTACATGACTTCAGTGCACGTTTGCTCTGTCTCGGTCCCTTCTTTCTCTCAGAGAAAACAAGGATATTTGTTTAGGCAGCCTACTCAAGTTACTGCTGAAACTGGTTTCATGAATGTTAACTCAGAATGTTCCAGGCCAGTACGGCAAAGTTCATAAATTATTTTGACTTTTCTTCCCCTCCAGAATCTTAAGCTTTTGTCTCAAGAGGGAATTAATGGTGCTCTCTGAAGAGACTAATAGTTACTAAGGAATAATACTTCTAACAAAGAAACATCATTCTGATCTGTCATATTTTGAGCCTCATCAGGTGATAGAAATAGGGAAAACAGCTTGGAATTTTGGAAGCAATTATTATACTAACATAACCTTGCAGTCCCTTGGCAGAAGATAGCAGCTGTATGGCTGAGTAATCAGTCAATTACAATTCTGTCTTGACAGAAATTCAGATAATTAAACTCAGGCACAGAAAATACACTTCTTAGTAATCTCTATGTTAGGGAAAAATTATTGTATTTAAGAAGTGCTTTTATCTTCTAATTGGGTTTAAAGTTTAAGTTGAATCATGGCATTAAAAATGACTTTTCAGAGCTTCCCGTTTCATGTTTGAGATAACTAATTTCATCTTTGCCAATTTTTATGCATATCTAAAATGAAACAGGCTACTCCTTACCAATTGAAGGTAGAACCAACATTTCACATATTAATAGCTGAAGTTCTGTAGAATAAAATAAACGCTTATAACAGCCTATCAAAGTTTTCATACAAGAGTAATCATTAACAAAATTACTTACCTTTCTGGAATGTGTATGCCCATTCTCAACATTTCTTTTTGAAATTTGTCCTTGTTATTACATACTGTGCACCTAAAGAAAAATATCCCAGCACTCAAAGCTTGATACTGTGCCAAGAAAAAAAAAAAAAAAAGAAAAAAACACAACAAAGAAACCAGACTAATTATTGAATTACTACCATCCTTAAGATGTCAATAAATTATGTCTTAATATTGAGACGCATTACATTCATGGATACTGTCCTGACATAGGTGTTAAAGCTGGTATCAATCATGATGTGACTTGACATTAAAGCAAATGGCAAGGATTTTCTCTTCCTTTAAAGGAAAGAGCTCATATGCAAGAATAAGGTTCACAAAGCAAAAGCACCATCCTTTTCAGTCAACCTCTCCAGATCCAGTGTGAGTTTACCAGAAGAATGTTGTAACTTCTTCTAGTCCTGGATTTAGCCAAAGAGAACTGATGATGGATGAATTACATTTTTAGCACTCAGATTCTGCACATCATGATTTGCAAGAAGGCAACTATGTAGGTTGAACTTCAGTTCCTAAAAGTAGTAAAGGCATAAAAGTATGTATCATACATGCAGAAACATGGAGAGGCCACGGGGGTAGAAAAATTAATAGCATTAAAAGCTCAAAATCCTTTTGTGTCCGTAACACAACTTTAGCACTGTTCTTCAAACCTAGTATACTTCATACCTACTACCTACACTTAACAGTAAGCAATTGTTCCATTATTTTTAAACAGAAATGTCATCTCCATGGATGCAAAAAGATCAAAAGGGAGAACCTGTATTACCTGCAAGCATTCTCGATGAAACCAAGCATTTTTACAGCAAGGACTTTTCAATACAGTGTACACTGAAAGATGTTCAACCAAATCCAGGCATATTGTGCACTGTGAAGCTCCTCTAGGTTCTTTATCCATAAACTTTTGGACTGGTCTATGTTCCCAACAGTAAGATCTAAAAAGAGTAATTTATGGTTCCCTTAACAAAATAACATTTTAAGAACCTTCTTCATAAAATTTAAAAACAGTAAAATTAATTCATTCATCCATTTTTCATGAGTAAGTTCTATGCAACAAGCTAAAACTACAGACATACTGCTTTTGGCTAGGCTAGAGTTAAATTTCTTAATAGTAGCTTGTATGGTGATTGTGATTTTGGATTTGTGAGGAAATCAGCGTTGATAACACAGTGATGTTTTAACTATTGCTGAGCAGATCTTGAACAGAGTCCAGACCTTTCCTGTTTCTCACCCCTCCCACCAGTGAGCAGGCTAGGGATGCACAAGGAACTGGGAGGTGAGACAGCTGGGATGGCTAACCCCAACTGACCTAAGGGATGTTCCATACCATGACATCCAAGAAATGCAACTCTAGAAGAAGCCTTTCTGAAAATAACTTATCTTTACACACACTTGAGGTAATGCACGTTGTTTTTTCATTAAGTGCCTGCCAGACTTCAGTCCATCCACCCTACAAACTTAGCTCACTACAAGGATAACGCACACAAGAGTATTTTGACTACAGCCAAGATGCTAGACAGATGACAGTAAAAGAAAACAAAACATTTTTTAGACATTTGATATTACGCCCATTTCCTCTGCAGTCCATCTCTAATAAACTTGGAAACACAACAAAATGGCAGACCCTGTGTTTTGACTGCTGAGAGATACAGGTAGCCAAAGTTCTGCCATTTCAACAAAGGCACAGGAGACAGGCAAACAAAAAACCCAAATTGACCATTATGCAGTTTATTTCAGAGTTCAGAATTTACTGCTCAATTTTAAAAACAACTAAACTACTTGTATAAGCATAAAGTCATATATTTAAAAGTGTTGAGAGTTGAGTTTATAAATATTAGGTATGCAATATAACTTTCACTTTCATGTCTTCCACAAATTGGGTGTTTGTTTCCTAGATAATCTGATGTAATTTGCAACTATCCAATAACAAGCCATGAAAGAAACCTAAGTCACTTCCTGTATAAATATAATAAATTGAAAATGGAAAAACAACAAAGCCCCAAAACTCACCTGAAGTCTTCCATAAACTGGAAAACGCATTCCCTTTGTAATCCACAAGGAAAATGGTAACTTCGTTTGCATTTAGGAGCTACACATCCAATTGAAGCTCCCTTTTTCTTACAGATATTACATTTCTAGAAATAATTTGTTTTGGAAACAGAATATTAACATTTTAAATACAAGTAAAATTACAGGAATTAAACCAATAGGAAAGTTACAAAAAGTGTGAGAAAGAATAGTAGCTAATAGATTAAAACTGTGACAAGACTAATGTGGTTTAGCTCTGTTACAAAGAGTAAACATATGCAGTTATTTCACAGACTTTATGTATTGTTTTATATGCATATTGTGACATGTAAGATAAAATACAAGTCATTTTACCAGTACCTATAGTTTAGATAGCTATAATAGGCATAAACATACATATATTTGTATATAGACATCTATAAATAATTTACTGTCAGCTTCAAGCTCAGCACAATGTCATGGGGTATTATGAAAGTTTAATTCACTCTTATTTATCTGCAACTTACCCAAGGAATAACAATAGTTACAAACTGTAGAGGCCCAGGGAAGCTGACTTCAGTTGTGGGATGAATTGTAATGGAGCATCCAGGCCACACTGTGATCTCAGAAATGTTCACTAGGCCTCAGCCTGAACAAACTGCATTGGACTAAGCCTCTCTTGAGGCTCATCAGAAACACTGTTTCCAGGAACTAACAAGCATCTAATGAGCTCCTGTTTTAAACAGTCTTGGAAACTTTTTTTTCTTTTCCCTGAATAACAACCCAAGTGGAATAGTATTTTTGTTACTGACACTTCAGAGAAAGTTACCAACTCAAATTGCAGCCTGGATGGAAAATTACTGTAACTAAAGCCCACTCTCCCATGACCCTATAAACAGTGGTCCGAGGTGAGACCCTTGGAGATCTGGATGCCCAGAAGACAAGGGGCTAATGCGCATGTCTCAAACACTGATAACCACGTGGCTCTGGAGCCAACCAGGGACTGCTGGCAGTAACACACAAGAACTGTTGGTGATAACCAAGGACTATTGGTATTAACACACTGTGAGAAAGAACAAGATTTGACTGGAACAGAGGGTTTGGGAGAGATTCACTCTGCTGTGAGAAAGAACCACAACACAGCACAGTGCAAGCACAGGAACGTGTAGCAGAAGCATGCATGGACTGCAGGGTAGGATTTAGACCCCCAAAGCCCTCCAACCCATTTCCAGAAAGGCCTCAAAGAACAGACTACTCATGATAACTAATTTACATAGAAGGCAAGAAATCTACCTTTGGGGTGGAGAAACCTATCCCCTAAAAGGTAGCCCCCACAAAGCCCAGGCCAAGTGTGTAAATCACTAATAAAACTTTCTGATCTCTAGTGGACCCTCTGACATTTGTCACTCCTTTTGCCCAATGAGCATTTACAAATCTTAGGTGCTTCCTTCCCCTTAAGGGTGGATCATTACCATTTCTGCAGGGTTTTTTTTCCTTGTGGCTCCCACAAATCCAATATACTAGTTACTTAAACGTAAAATTCAGGTGCTTGAATGGGCTCAGCACACTGCCCATTGGAGGAAGAAAACAAACCCCACAGGCAGTACTAAGAGCACTTAAAAGTTACCTTTTTCCCCTTGTAAATACCAAAGACATCATTCTTACCAGTTTTGCAGCTCTCTTTACTTCTTTTCTAATATCTGTGATTAAAAATCCATCTACACCTTCATCTTCTTCACCTCTCTGCCAAATGCCACTTGACATCAACTACAAAAACAAATTAACTACTTTAAAACATCCACCTAACCTAAAGATTTAGAATTACATACACTGTGCTTGTCAAGTAAGAGAGAAGCTTATTCTAAAAAGCTCACATGGAAACATTTTAATGATTAAAAACCTGATATAGAACACATTTTTATAACCAGTAAAATGAAAATAAATATTTAATAACATCAAAGTATTGTATAATACTGTAGGGCCTGAGATAGTGTATTTTGCCTTCCTTTTTGAAGTATACAGACTATCCAAATAATTATCAAACAATTACTTTCATCATATAAATCTTCAGAGGAAGTAAAATTAAATTAGCTTAGTTAATATGAATGACAATTGTGCTGTGAAGATAATGAAGCACAGTAGGAAGTAGCTGCACTGAAGTGTCACCTAAGAGGAAAAGTAATTCACTTTAGAGGTGATTTAAATAAACACAGAATCAAGTAACTAGGCAAATCAGAAGAGCCTGATGATAATTTAAAGTTAGGCAGCTACATTACAATCTTCAAATAACTGAAGAGTTTCACAACTTGATGCTGTCTATATTCTTTATAATCTCATTTTATAATTTCAACATAGCACCATTTAAACTAGTGTTATCAATATTTTACTTAAATAAATGTAAGATTATACACCCAAACCAATTAAATATATTTTTCCAACTGTGAGACATTTGGCAAAGAATAATTAAACTGTCACTAATGCGCCTCTTTGTAGATCTCTTTTCTTATATAAGATACACTGTAAGTAAAATCACAGGGCTTTGCTCATTTTTAAAAGAAGTAGAGACAAAAAAATGTAAAAGATACTGCGATAAGCTTCCTGCAGTTAAAACACCTTATAAATCCTAAGGCTCAGTACAGCATGCATGCCTTTTCCTAGCTGTTCATCAGGAGAGGACTTTTTCTTATCATTTCATATGGCCTTATATAGGAGACAAAATTACCACTAACATGGTATAAGGGCCTCTCTTTCCTTACAGCTGCTTAAAATTTATTTAAAACCAAATATTTCTATCTTTATGTAACTTCAGAAAATCTCCACTCTCCTTAGTTTTTAAAGGATTCAGTACCCAAACTATTAAACCATCTACAATCAACACTCTTTAAAGAGCTCATTGAGAAAACATACCCCCTACATTACTTCTGATACTCAACATCCATTTTAAAATTGGGGAGAACAATTCAAATTATATTTATTAACAAACAAGACTTTTTTTTTTGTAAAGTAGTAATATTATTCTAAAGACCCACAAAAATTTAGAATTTGAGAGCTAGTTTAAGTATACCATTAAGAATATGAATCTTGGAAAATGTCAAGGGTGATAACAAAAGCTGCAGGTTATATTGACAGCTTTGTTTAAATTATAAACTTCTACTCATTAGTGAAACTGTACTAATATCAACAGGGTACATATAACTTAACTGAAAATTAGGATTTAAGTGTTACAGTGTTCTGTGTAATGTCAGAGTATAGCTCACAGCCAGTAAGAAATATTGAGAAATGAGAAAGAACCCTTTTCTGTACTTTTTCCACACCGGGTGGAATTTTCACATTTCAAATTTTGAAACTAGTTTTCTTACAGGAGGCAATATGTAGGTGCAAACTGTTCCTTTTGTCTTAACATGTACCTTCACTGCTATTTGCTATGATAGGTTGGGAGAATTAATGAACTCCTTTAAATGGACGATGGACAGAATTTAGCTTTGAATAAAGGCTTGTTGGGATTTACTTATTTCATCTGCTGCACCTGACAAGTACAAGCTTTCAAGGCTATGAGTTAAAGCTCACATTTCAAGCTTTACAACAGCAAAATTGTTACAACAACGGGAGAGGTTATTAGTATTAAATACGTGTTGCACTTTTTTTTTCAGATAAAACAGAGAACTCCCAAGATCAATACTATACACTTACCAAACAGTAATAATGAACAGTGAGATTGTATTCCACATAGGTCCTTTTTTCTCCATACTTTTCAGGGCAGTCATCTGTTCGTCCACAGAGAACACAGACTAAAATATAGAAGCATGTTTATAACCACAGTGAGTGTACTGGAATTAGATCAGCTACAGAGCAGTAGCTCTCACCTCTTTTAATCACACGTATCTTCAAGTAGGTTACTGGATAAAGGACAGTAGATATCCCTTTCCTTAATGTTGAATTTTATAATAGATACAGAAGAATGTACTATTTCTTCCTCCTCTAGCTACTAGAAAGAAAATACTTCATCAGCCTGCTGATTCAGGAGTGGTCTATCAGCCAAGCTAAATTCACAAGCAGACTGTTCTCTCAATTGAAACATTCTTCCCAAAACACCCAAAGAGAATTATCAAATGGCCAACAATGTCCAGGTGCATGTGAAATGTCATCCAGTTACTACCATAGCTTTTAAAAACATTTAACAATTTGATGCAATACTGCATTCAACTAAAACCTTGAGGATTTCCCACTTACTAAAGCTTCTAGCCCACTGTCATAGTTCCATGGACTTTTAACAGCTTCCCTTTAATTCCCAGTAGATGTATAAAATACATTTCAATATTCTAAGATTAAGAACAGTCACAGTAGTAACAAGATTAGGGTTACTGCTTCAGCCTGAGAAAGTCTTGAATGGTACACCTCAAACACGGCTCTGTATGATTTGGCTGCTAAAGTCACAAGGTTACTTTCTTAAAAAAATCTGCAGAAAATACTATTTTAAAATAGTCCAATTACAGCAAACAAACCCAAATAAGTTTGTAAGTTCTTTTTCATTTCCTGAAACAAGTGGTGGTTCCAACACAATTTCACAGAATGGTTAGGGTTGGAAGGGACCTCTGGATCATCTGGTCCAACGCCCTGCAAGGCAGTGCCACCCAGAGCAGGTGACACAGGACGTTGTGCAGGTGGGTTTTGGATATCTCTAGAGAAGATGAGTCTATGACCTCTCTGGGCAAGATTCCAGTGCTCTGCCACCCTCAAAGTAAAGAAGCTCTTTCTCATGTTCAGGGGGAAGCTCTTGTTCATGACCATTGCTCCTCATCCTGTCACTGGGCACCACTGAAGAGTCTATCATCACCCTCTTGGCACCTGCCTCTGAGACATTTACATGTGTTAATGAGATTCCCTCTCAGTCTTCTCTTCTCCAGACTAAACAGATCTGCTCCCACAGCCTCTCCTCGTGAGAGAGATGCTCCAGACCCCAAATCATCTCTGTGGCCTCTGCTGAACCCTCTCAGGAGCTCCTTGTCTCTCTTGTACTGAAGAGCCTCAAACTGGACACAATAATTTGACTACAGGAAACTCACCTGCTCTTTGAGCACAAATAAAACAGGTTATAACTAGCATTATATATGCAGATTAGGTATTTCTGAAATTATTTGATAAAAACTTTACTCACATGTGCTTTGAACACCAAAATTATTCGTATTACTCATCCTGAGTTCTTCTGGCTGTCTGTCATGTGAAAGAAACAAGGTATTAAATACATCCAGTGCATTAATGAACATTATACACCTCTTTTATGTTTATTTAAAACTGCAAAAAAAGCACATAAACTCAATAAACTAAAAGTGGAATTATGATGAAAGAATATTACAATTCAACTGTTATTGTGAGAGATAAGGGTTCAGAAAGCAGGATGCAATTGTCCAGAAAAAAAATTTGTAGACCAATGAGAGATATAGCAACTTTTACCTATTTCCCCAAACTAGCAAACAATATATTTTATTTTCAGAAGAGAAAATAAAGTCCAATGCAACAGCTAGTTATCTACAAACTTAATTCTACAGAAGAGTTCTTACTTATTTTAAGCAACAGAAATAATGGTCCACAGATAACCTAGGAAACAGCTCTGACTTCTGCTCAAATAAAGATTGTACTAATACAAAGAACTTGGAAACAAAAAATAACTGTGTAGTGATGTGACTATGAATATAGTCTCCACTGGAGAAAATGCAGGATCCTGGCCTAATCAGAGAAATCCTGGTCCACAAAAAAGTCAAAGGGGGAAAAAAACCAACCAACCTAAAAAGGTGAGGAATCTAAAACTGGGAGATGCATACAAGGGAATTTACACCATGTAGGACAATGTATTTTACATTCTGAAGTAGAAAGTAATTTATTTAGAAACACTGCTCTAACTTGCATTTCTTTCAAACATCACGTGAGCTGCCCTTTACTGTGTGCCACACCATGCATCCTATCCTAGTCCACCCTGAAAAAAAACCAACCCAAACCAAAAAATTCCTAGTTTCTTCACCACAGCACCAAGATGATTATTTTTTCTCAGAACCCTCTAGGAACACATTTGTAGATCTTTGACTTGCCTTCCCCTGGGAGGCTGAAGAAAGCATTACCTAAGCTCTGCAAGCCAAGAATCACGAGTGATGGCCTGCATCTCCAGGCTAGAACTCAGGTAGGCAGGCAACTCCCCCTTGCACGCTGAAGTGAACAGGGAAGCAGCCAGTAACAAACCCAAGGTTCAAACCAGACGCCTGACAGACTGTGAGTTATCTGTGGTCCGGTATTTACAGTTTTGACGACTACCAGATATCAGCTTCAGGAACAAACTTTAGGCTAATTCAAACTATTCCAAATAAAGCACTGTAGCAATTTTACTGGAGATTTAGGGAAGGACGCATACTGAGAAAGAAAAAGAAAGGGAGGCAGAAGTCTCAGGCACAAGGCAACTACGCTGTGCCACTGAGAACCGGAGTAGCTGCCCAAAGGACCTTGGCCACAAAACGGTCTGAAAGGTAAACAAACCAAAAAGCACCACCACTAAATTAGGTGAAGAGGTTCCTAAAGACACACCACACTGATAGTCAGATTACATAAGCGACTACTTATTTCCCAGACACACTCTTCCCTTTTTCTAAATTAAAAAGGAATAACTACACTTAATCAGGTACAGACAGAGCAAAAGACCCAGAGCTCACACACATTCCCTTTCTTCAGAATGTCCCCAGGATGGTCACTGTCAGTTCTACCGTTCTCAAGCTCCTGCGGTAATACAGCAAAGAAACTACCTACGGCCACACAAGCCGAGACTTTTTTTCGTATAAAGCCCTACAGGTGGACAAAACATATACGTGGCTGGAAACAAGCAAATCACCTTCCCATCTTTCCTTGGCCCTAGCAAAAGAGAAAGAAAAAAGAAAACGCTACACCACCCCCAGTTCCCTCTACTTTTCTTAAATTCTTTCAGTTAAGTGAACCCAAAGTTGGAATTTACAAGTTAAAAGAGATGCAGATCAACCATTGAGGCCGCCTGCATAAGTCCTCTGGGGCTTTTCACAGGAACAAAGCAGTTCCGCCTCAGTCTGTTTGCAAGACAGGAACGACCGCATTATCGCCCAGTGTCTAGAAAACCGGCGTAAATAAAAGCTATCAACTTTGCCTAAACAGGCTAGAAAAGTCCTCAGAGTAGGTGTTCAGATTTTGCTAAATTCCGTAATTTTGTACTGCTCCATAACGTAACGCGTTTCAAGATTCTTTTAACTGGAGATTGAAATAGAAAAAACAAAGCCAGCCCCAAGAGGCACGGTATCAGGCACACATTTTCCCCAGCACAGGAACAAAGGAACTCTCCCGAAGCCACCTGTGCACCCCGGGCGTCCTGAATTTCCACACGGCGGGACCTCCAGGTCCCCCCGCGGTCACTCCCCGGCGCCGTGTCCCGAGAAAGTCCCGTCCCTCGGCATCCAGCCGGATGCCGGCACGTCCCGAGGAGCCGAGGATGGGGGTTCAGGCGGCCGCGCTCCCCCCGCGCCTCGTAGGGCTCAGCCTCCACCCTCGCCCGGCACAAGGGCCACGGCAGGTTCCGTGCACGACGCCCGCCCGCTCCTCTCCCGTGCCGCACTCCGCGTCTCCCCGGGACGCCGCCCGTCTCCCGCTAGCACAGAGGCAAGAGGGAGCATGTTTGGTTAGTTACTCCCGGAGCTCCTGCCGCTCCGAACGGCGGGAGCCAAGCAGCGGCGGCTCCCCAAAGCACGGGCTGGGAGGCTGCCGCACGTCGCTCTCCGCACGGCGAAGGAAGGGGCCCCCGTCTCCCTGCGCCGGCAGCTCACACAGCCCCCTGAAGCGCCCCGCCGCCCCGGCTGGCCCCGGGCCGGGCGGCNCCACAGTGTAAGGCCGTGCTGAGCCTTTTTTCCCCATATCTGCAATGAAATGGAGTTTCTCAATGAACCTCTGCATTGTGTTGATGTTTTTCCCTTGGAATGCCACTGGTGGTTGCACCATGTCGCGAGGGAGCTGATTCCATCGGGTTTGGGATTTGGCGAGTGCTCCTTCCCTGTCCAGCAGAGCTGGAATGCTGCAGTCTCGGGGTCCATGCGGTGGGGTGCGGAGCGGGTGTCAGCTCGACACCCACCCACTGCACACTGCCGAGAGCGGCTCTCCCCGCTCGTCCCCGCCCTACCCAGGCTGGTCTCTCCAATACCTGGTCCAGACCTTTATTGCCCCTGGTAACTTGGCCGTTGAGCCCGGAGTCTCTGCAGATCTCCAAGCTAGATCCCAGATCACTTGCCCTGGCTGGAAGTTCTCTAGCGGCACACAGAGAGGAACAGAGAGCTCATCTGGAATCTGGAGTTGGTTAGGCAGGTGTGGTGACCTGCAGCTTGTTTTCACACAACTGGCCCCATTGTTCCACTGTCTCTCTATTTTCCTGTGCTTCTTCACCTATAACGTACCTTCATCACACCCATTCCCCTAAACATCCCGTAATGCCTTTTGCGCACCCTAAAATACCTCATAATGACTTTGTTCTTTCTGACAAATATGTGATCATCTTTTCCCCTCATCAGTTAGGAAGTTCCAGTTTAATCTCCATGGCACCGAATGTTTCCTTCAATGGCCCATCAGAGGCCTGGTCTTTGTCACTGTCTCTGTTACCTCCTGTTTTTGTGTATCCGGGGCTTACCTACTTCTGTGTGTTGCCCAAGTCTTGCATGTTAAACAGCTGTTAATCCTTCCAGTCTGTACTTCTGAAAAGAAAAGAAGGATGTCTATGGATTTGAAACAAACAATTCTAGGTAACTATTTTCTTCCTAAAAAAAACCCAACAAACAAACAACAAAAAAAACCAAACAAAAAAACCCTAAAGAAACCAAATTATGTTGTTTTTCCTGAATGTACCACAGTATGGTGGGTGTCCCATTTTATCCAATAACCGATGACCTACAGGCTATCCATAACAGCTTCCATTCTCCTACATGGATCCAAATCCACATTTTCAAGAAGAGTAGAGTATCGTTCTTGTCTGTACCCTGTCTGACTTGCTGACAATTCTAATATATATAAGGAATTGTCACACTGCCAATGGAGATGATAAGCCTTAATGCTGTCTTTTGAGAGTCTGATCCTGGTCTGCCACATTCTGGATATATCAAGTATTACTCAGGTAATCAAGTTATTCAAGTGATAGTGTACCGAATAAAACATGTTATTATACTACCTCCATCTTTTATAATATATAACACTATTTCTGGTATATATTACAGAATATATTTGCTGTATACAGTTTTGTATGCTGTATGATTCCAAATACAGAATATTTCATTTTGGTTCAGCTGTTCTGTTAGAGTTATAAAAATTATTATATTATAATTATTATTGTTATTTTTGTCATTATTCTCAGTCAGAAATCAGGTAGTCCTACCTATAAGGGAGAAAGACCTCTAAAAGAAGTATTACCATTTGAATGTATCTGTGTGTTTTCCTGGGTTTTATGAACTTTTTTTTTTTTTTTTTAATTTAATGAGACAGTCTCAAACATTTTTCTATGTTTATGTAAAACTCTGACAAGCAGTGCATCCTCTAAACATCTGAAGTATGGTAAGCTGTCTAAAACTCCAAACCGCATATGGAGATGCTTAGTAGTCATATCATAGCTTGTAAAATCTTTAGGATGTAACCATGATGGCAGCATGTTATACTCAATTTATATGGTCATATAATAATAAAATTAACATAATAACTAATAAAGTCCTTATTCTTTAATTGTTTTTAAAAGAAAGATGTCCAGGTTACCTTAAAATTTATATATATGTATTTTTTTTTAATCATGGACTGTCTCATTCTTTTGTTCTCACATAAGCCTTTAAAAAGCACTAGCTAACTATTTACCACAAAACACAAGTGTTTTGTTCTCCTAGTTCTTCCCTATTATATTTTCTGTTTCTTGTTTGTTTGATCTGAAATCACTTCTCACTGTTCTTGGTGTCTTTTAAACTCAAACATGCAACCTCTTGGCAGCAGGAATTTCCTCACAAAACAGCAGTTTCAGGTCTCCTGGTCCCGGGTTGCTCTGATAACAGGCAGGAGTGTGAACAGCAGTGGTTGGGGTGATATTTCTCCTGCTGTGAGACAGTGGGACTTCACCCCGCAGAGATCATCTGCTGCCTGCATTGCTGTGCTCATGCTGGGTCAGGAGCTTGATGGGCCAGTATAAACGGGACAACACTGTTCCACTCCTTGGCTTTTCGGATTGGACATAGGCAAAATTGCTTACAATTCTTCCTCCCCAAGCTAAAAGTATAAATAGGTCTCTTTGTGTGTCTGAACACTTGTGAGAACGGGGGTGGGGGGGAAACAGCTGCATTTATTGAGTGAAAGTGATTGCACACACCATATCAGTTACCCTTCCTGAAGCTGACAAAGCACTTTAAAATTCTCTTTCTACATGTGATGATCTGCTATAGTTTATATATCTCTGTTTTTTTTTTACTTGATAGTTTGTTGAGATTTTTAGGTTCAGTAAAAAAAATGTAAAAAGTTTTTCCTTTTTCATCCTGTGTCAGAAAAACTTCCATTTCTCCCACTCCAAATGATCAAACTCTAGACTGTGGATGTGAATGTGCTGTTTTTCTTCAATAGTTCATGTTGTGTTTTATGTTTGAAGCTGTATTTACATATCGGCTAATACTTGCCTTGCAGAAAGCATTTTGTAGAGTAGATTGTGGGTGATGCTGGTGAAATACTTTTGATTCAGACTTATAAAATATTCCAAAAGAAAATTGTATCCATTTTTGCACAGTAAGTAGCTTTAGAGAAAATAGTTGGGAAAATGTTTTGAAATTCTACTGCCACTTAGTTCTCTGAATGTTGATGCCTTCCAGTATTTCTTAAACCTTTAAAATAGGTTAATGTCTCTTGAGATGTTTGTTTGAGCATACAAATATTTAACATAATTAGTGAGATAAGTAGCCTTGCTTATGAAATTCCTAATCCACCTCAGGCCAGAATCTTACTTATAAAGGTAAAGTAGAATAGAAAACATTTCCTTTGAGCATTTAAAAAAATACTTATTTTAAAGGTGTACAGGGGTTGTTCCTTTAAGGGCTGGTATTTTCTATTTAATTTATTGTGGAAATCTTACAGGTTTTATATATAAGCAGAAGTGAGAAAATTTAGCTGAAATCTGCTGAATCAAAGTTTTTCAGTTGGATAGACTGTAGCCAGCTTATTTATCCAGTAATAATTAAACAAGAGCAGAGCAAAACAGTTTACCTTAAGCAATCCAAGAAGACTCAGATGACGGAGCAGTCTGTGGATGCAGAAATCAGACAAAATTCAAACCTTGAAATCATTTAAAAGTTTATGTTAGATGATAATTTTTTTTTATTATTGGAAGGTTTCTGTCTGTTCCCCCCTTAGCATGTTACTTCTGCCAAAGTCTTATGGACAGCCTTACTGAAGAGGTTATTAGTACTAGTTTTTATTTCTCGATAATCTAGGTCTTGTTCTGCTCTTCAATGAAAATGTCAGAAAGAGACACAGATTTTGGAAAGCATAGAAGCATTTGGAGACATACCCCTGGATTTTCATTGAGGGCTGACCTTCATTCAGAGTTCCTAAATTCCTTTCACCTGATGTCCAGTCAATCATATTTTCTTTTCCTTTCATAATGATGCCCTGAATATCATTCATAATTTTTTACAGATACAAGGACAAATCTGAAAAGGAATCTGCCCTTACAAAAATGAGTTGTTGGATTTTTTAAAATACAGGTCTTTTTTAAGACCTTTAACTGTGACAATCAAGATGCTAATTTTGCCTTCACAGGCAATGGTGAATCATGCTTCAGTGCACCCTGCAAACATTTTGTTTTCATCAGACCCAGTCAAGACAGAAATACATATCCGCTCCCACATGAAGCCACTGGTGTTCCCTGAGGGTATATTTGTCCTGTGCAGCACAAATACCTTTGAATTACATATGAATGAAGATCCCAGCTCCAAGATGCAGAGTGTCTGTTTGCAACTTTGTTGATTTGTAACAATTAATCTCTTTTAAAAAGATTTATATGCTAATATAGGAATTCCACCACAAAAGCTTAGTACTGGAGTCTGACAAAAACAGAAGAAAAATGGTGATGGCCTCAGTGATTGCTCTGCTGATGTGTTTTACTTAAATATGGGGTTTTCCTGGCCAGGTTTTGGGGCCTGGGGCTGGCTACAGGGGTGGCTTCTGTGAGAAGCTGTCAGAAGTTTCCCCATGTCCACCAGAGCCGATGCCAGCCAGCTCCAGGATGGACCTGCTGCTGGCCAAGGCTGAGTCCATCAGCGATGGCAGTAACACCTCTGTGATAACATATTTAAGAAGGAAAAAAGTTATTGTGCAGGTGTGACATATCTCTGCAGCCAAAGAAAAGCAGAATGAGAAAATGTGAGAGGAACAACTCAGCAGACACTGAGGTCAGTGGAGAAGGTGGGACAAGAGGTGCTCCAGCTGCCAGAGCTGAGATTCCCCTGCAGCCCATAGTGAAGACTACAGTGAGTCAGGCTGTGCTCCTGCGGTCCATGGAGGACCACAGGAATGCAGAGATCCTCCTTCAGCCTATGGAGGAGACCCACACTGAAGCAGGTGGATGCCCAAGAGAAGACTGTGAATCCTTTGGAAGCCTGCACTCCAGCAGGCTGGCAGACCTGCAGACCTGGAGGGAGTGTTGCCAGTTTTAGGCACTCTCCAAACACAGGCACAGACTAGTTTAGAAAGGAGACATTGTTTATTCTGCGCAGGGTGCAAGGTGGAAGTTTCCACAAATCAAGCACACCAACTATCAAAACTTTTTACTATTTATATATTTTACCAAACAAAGGCACTAATGTTTATTGGCTATAAATGACATGGTTCTCTTATTAATTAATATTCTATCTTCTATTGGTTAAGGATTCTCTTGCTTCTCATGCTAATTAGTCTGCATACTCAGTCTTTCTCTTGAGTCAGTGTGTTTCCTGGGTTGGTGGTCTGTGAGTTGGTGGCTGCAGATTTCCCCCTGCTGGAATTACCTTTTACTCAGTTGGAGCTGATTCAGCACAGTTGCTGAGTTGGTTTTATTAGTTTCTTCCTTATCTTGGATATTCTGCCAAATGTCCTTGTGATTCATAAATTATGCATTCTTTGTGGTTTACCCTTCTTCCCAAGTTTTGTTTAACCTCTCTTTAGATCTGAGATCATTGGAGAATGTCAAGCCCTAAACCTTAAAAAGGTGAATAAGTAATTTGCCTTTCTAACACCTGGACATCACTTAGAACTTGCTTGTTGGCTGCTATCTGTTTCACAGATTAAATCTTTGTTTTTGATTAGGCTTGAAAGTATACAAAGATCAAACATCAAAGAACATCCTCTCTTAAGAAAATTTTTACATATTCCACCTTTTGCAAGAATAAGGCAAGACCCTGTTTCATAACCCCTTCTCATTCCCTGTAACTCTCTGGGCAAATTGTTAACTTTTTTTGTGACTCTTGACATATCAGCCTCAAGGGGAGCCCACACTGGAGCAGGTTTCCTGTTAGGACTTGTGACCCTGTGGGGTATCCATGCTGGAGCAGGCTGTTCTTGAAGGAGTGCACCCCGTGGGAGGAACCCCGCGTTGGAGCAGTTTGTGAAGAACTGTAACCTGTGAGAAGGACTCACGCTGGAGAAATTTGTGGAGAAGTATTTCCCGTGGAAATGCTGGAGCAGGGGAAGGACTCCTCTCGCTGAGCAGTGGCAGGAACTGACCGAAACCCCAGTTCACTGTCTCCCTGGGCCATAGCAGGGAGTATGAGAGGGGAGGAGACAGAACACTGAGGAAGGAGGGAGGGCAGGGGGGAAAGTGTTTTTAAGATTTGTTTTATTCTCATGACCCTTCTCTGCTTCAGATTTGTAATAAATTCAATTAATATCTCCAAGTCAAGTATTTTTTGCCTGCCAGTGTTTGGTGAGTGATCTTGCCCTATCCTTATCTCAACTCATGAACCTTTTATTATAGTTTTTTCCCCTCCCCTGTCCTGTTGCAAAGGGGAGTAGAGAGAGAGTAGAGAGAGCTTTGGTGGGTACCTGGCATGCAGCCAGGGGTGACCCACAAGTAAAAAGCAGGAATGTATCAGGGAAGTCATGATAACTGCATTTTGTTTGCCGAAATTAAGAGTTTGGGGGGGAAAAACCTACGCACTGCTGTTATGAAGTTCATGGATAGATGTAAGAAAAATACCAGATGAAGTAAAAACGGCCAAAGAAGCATCATTTGCTGGTGACAAATGAATCTGAGTCCCAATTTTCGTATTTGTTACCAATGATTTCTTTTGTATTTACAAAGACAGGAAATTTGTTCATAAACCTCTCTATTACTTCTTCTCAAGTGCTGAGATGAGGTTAAATTCTCAGCTCTGAAATGGCTAGACAACCTGAAATCTTGATGGTTTTAATGATGATATATTCTGCACCTGACTTAGGCTGTGGTGCACTCACATAAGCGTTCTGTGTTTATTTTACTATCCTCTAAGAATTCTTCCTCTTGAGGAAGACCTGCTTTGGAGAACAAAAATAATTTAGATTGAGATGTTGTCTCATAAGTATTATCTCATTGCAGAAATTTAGAGCTGAAATTCACTACCATAATCCATGATTATCCAGACTTCTCACATTCTGCAAATTGCCCAGGATCTGAAAATTGGCTAGACAAAAGATTAAAAATAGCAGGTGATTACTTAATTCCTGGAATACATTCTTTTACTGAATGACTATCAAGGGAAAACCACCTTTATTCTTTTTAAAAGTACAAACAGTTACATATAAAGAATTTTATTATAAAATGGATCGTTTTTAAACTAGAGGCATGGAAAATTATTCCTATTAAAAAGTCTGTTCCGACATTTTTCTTTTCTCTAAGGTATGATTGTAATAGGAGAAAAAGGTTCTAATATGCAGCTGTAAGACCACAGTATTAGAACTGTGCACTAGGGATCATCTCTATATATAATTTAAAAGGGAAATAGAGAAGTGTCAGTACCTGTGACTGGTATTTTTAATGCATTAATTATGTTACTTATAACTCTGTTTGCTGCATCACTTACAATGAAAAATACAGCTACTGTATTTGTTTCAGGTACTGCATTTGTTTTGTTGATCTACAGCTTATTTATGAATACCAAAATATGAATCAGATGCTGTAGAGGATGTAACATATTCTGACTGACAGATCTCTTACAAGGCTGCAATTAGCTCTTATTAAGATCTGAAGTCACCCTGTAACTCCATTACTTGAAAATTTGAAAAGAAGAACTTTTCCTCTAATTTTTTGTTTTGGTAATCATATCTGAGAGATAATTATTCTATGAAATTCCAGCATTTTTAAAGTGACTAGCTATGGAGTCACTCTCAATTGTCTAGGGAATTTTTTAAAGATGCTCTGTTCATCCACAGGTCTTGTGGACAGCATGTAGAATATTTCTACTTTGTCCTGGAAGCAGTGTACTGAACACTGAACACAATGGCTTGGGAGAACAAGTGTTAGTACTTGAGGATTTCTTCAATCCAGTGATTTTTCACTAGTAGTCTTGTCAAAGAGAAGATAGGTTTGAGTGGGATGGGGTTTAGCTGTAGAAATTCTGTGAATCAACTGTGGTTGACTAAAACCAGCAGAGGGGGAAGTAAGCTTCTTTATTGACATGTACTGTTTGTACTGCTTCTAGGAGAGTGCTGTGTTTGCCAAGTTTACTTCCTCAAAATAACCTTTGGATAATTTCACTAGTGAATGCTTTCAACATTCAAATTTTAGCTCTGAAAGCCCATTTCACTATAGTGTTAATGCTTTGCTCAGCATCATAGCTTTTTTGGCTGTGCAGACTGTGACTGACAAGGTAGTGTTAACAAGCTCAAGCTAGAGTTGAACTCCAATCATCCTGCTTATGGAATGGTGTTTATTCCTATCAGTAGTTGATATTTTGCTCATAGCTGTTGACCAGTTAAAAATTTATTGTTAGCTTTCCAAATTATTAATTGGGAAGAGTGTTATGTATTCGACTTCATTACATAGACTAGAACAGTGACATTTTTGTTGCCTCATCGTGGAAACTCTGGAGATGAATACTGTGTCTCCTTTCTGAGGTCCACTATATTGCTTGAATTTACAAATATTGTTGTAAAAGAAGGAATGAAAATTCACTTTTTTGATGTCTACATTCCCCCAAAGCCCCAAAACTTCACAACGTTAAAATTACTTTTCTCTATAGTTCCTTAGATTCTGATCACTATGGACTTAATTTTCCTTTCAATGACCCTGAATAAACATGTGGCTTTCCACATCTCAAACTTTTCTATCAGACTTACATTTTAGTAGTTATATAAAAAAGGTTATTCAAAATTACTTCACCTGGGTTAAATGCTTTTGAAAAATTTTGAAAAATTACAGTTTGAAAAATGTTTTTGAAAAATTGCAATTACTGCCCTGGAGACTTGATCTGTGGTATGGTTTTGTTTGTTTGCTTGTTTTGGGTTTTGTGTGTGTGTGTGTTTATTTCTTTTTATTTTATGGAATAAGGTAGATCATCAGGGAATTGCAGTGTAAATTTCTTCATGCCATGCTGCCACTTTGATTAAATTGTACATTGTGGGGTCTGAGTAAGCAGAGCATGTTCTGAGGTCTGATTCTTTATATTCTCTCAGCAGCCTGCAAACATGGTTACTTGTGATGGCTAACATGGTGGCTGCAGTGATATGCCTCCCTCCTCTAAGTTATGAAAAGGAAAAATACCATTTCATTTAATTCCTTTTTATTTCATGCAGAGTACCATCCACCAGTAGTCTACTGGTAAACTGAGGCAAAGATATCCAAGGAGAAAAATTGCCTCTGTCATCCTGGTTCTCGGAGGGACAACCTTGTGGCTGGGGAAGCAGAGGCTCTCATCCATATTCTGGATTCTACCACTGGCTAAAATGGTCTCATTTCCCTCCGTCTCAGCTTCCTAAACTATAGTGTATGAAAAATGAGGTGACTTTCTTTGCAGAATATTTTGAACACTGCTCTTGCAAAAGATGTGGGCTGATTTTCTTGATTGTTGTTATTTTTGTTGTTGTTCTTTACTTGTAACAAATTAAAATAAAGGTTTGGAATTGATTTCTCTACTGAAGCAGTTGCAAGTGAAAAAGTACAGAAAATTACCACTAGATGGAGTCAATGATTTTCTAAATTATTCTTCATAGCTCAATATAATAGAGTTGCAAAATTAGTATGATCACTGAGTTAAGTGGAATATGATAATTTAAGTAGCTCACCTGTATCCTGTTATAATTGCATTATCTGTTCTTTGAACTTTACAATTCTATGAGTTTTAACTTCATGTAAAAAGATTTTTTACAATTTGATGCCAAATAACAGTATCTTAATAGAATTCTTTATCAGATTTACAACATCCTGTATCAATGCTCACTTTCTCTATTCATGTCTCTAAGTTGTTCTTATGATTCTCCTCAATCCTGTCATTTCACAGGGTAAGTTCAATTCTTGTGGTCTCATTCTTTTTATTAATTAGAAATTGATAAGTAGGGTGAATTGCCAGACATAGTTTTTAGTTCATGTTTAACTAAAAAGATTGTTATGCATTGTTCTGAAAAGCAGCTTGGATGTCATCAACAATCATGAAATGCCAGTTGTTAAGAGTAAGCTGTGCTAAATTTACAAGCACAAAGATGATTCTGTTTGGACCTGCAAACTTTACCTTAGACCAGGATTACTGCAATTTTTTTTCCATGTTGCATTACTTAGTACAGTCTAACTTCCTTATCTGAAGATAGCTAGCCAGTCAAAAATTTCATCCACTTTTATTCTGTAAAATAAAACTTGTTTTCACTAAAGAGTTGTCCAGATGTTCCAGCTTTCTTCCAATGGGACATTACTAATGTGTTATCTAAGAAATTGTGCAGGATACACAACCATTCTCAACTTCATTTTCTGACGTTTTTGTCCTGCAGTCAGACCCATTGTGGTTGTCTTTTGTACAAAATGAAAAAAGGAGGTAAGATTTCCCTTCAATATTGGACTACTAGTAACAGGCAGATTTTTAGTAATTTGTTGAAGAAACAACTTAATTTCTTGCCAACCAAATACACAAGAGTACTTAATAGGAACTCTTTCACCTCTTAGTGAATATGGTCACTAGTTCAGAACTCTTTTACCAGCACTGAGTCTTATCAAATACAGCTCTTAACTGATTTTGTTTCTTCTGATAATAGCAAGGAAAAAATACGAATAAAAATTTCACATTACAATTAATGTTTCTGTTACTAGGCAAATTAGTTAATGACTTCATTGTATTACTTTTACCCAACCTCCAAGAATATTAATTTATACTAATAAAGGAAAAATTAATGATACCAAAAATAGAAGATAAAAATGTTGGATATGATAATGTATAGCAAAAACCCCACATGAACAGAAAGGTATGTGTTATTTAAATACTATAGGAAAAACAGTGAGAAAAGTATGATTTTAAAAGCTATTCCTGGCTGTAAAAATCAAAATTGTAAGTTTTTAAAAAAGCAGATAGTTTACATATTTTTAAAAATTATCCTCATCATAAAGTGATACTGAAAAGAATTTAAGAGATTTATCTGAATCCCTTACTTGCTTGCTTTTCAGCATCTTGAGTTTAGTGAAAAACAGAACTGATGAGGAAGAAAAGAAAAACAGACTTCTTTTATTCCAAACCTGTGCTTTGTTATATTTCTAAAACCTGACACAGATAGTCATATTCAAACCTATCTATAGGTAGCTTTTTCCATTTATGTTGCTGAAAGCAGGACTGAGAATTTATCTAAATTCTGCTAATTATTTTTCATAGAATATCCTGAGTGGAAATGGACCTACAAGGATCATGGAGTCCAACTCCTGGCCCTGCACAGGACAGGCCCAAGCCCATGCTCCTGAAAGCACTGTTCAAACTCTTCTTGAGCTCTGTCAGGCTGGTGCTGTGACCACTTACTTCCCTGAGAAGCCTCTTCCAGTGCCCAGCCTCCTCCTGGGTGAAGAACGTTTTTCTAACATCCAACCTAAGCCTCCCCTGGCACAGCTCCAGGCCATTCCCTCAGGTCCTGTCTCTGGTCACCACAGAGCAGAGATCAGTGCCTGCCCCTCCTCTTCTCCTCATGGGGAAGTTGCAACTGCACTGAGGTCTCCCCTCAGTCTCCTCTTCTCCAGGCTGAACAGACCAAGTGACCTCAGCTGCTCCTCATAGGGCTTCCCCTCCAGGCCCTTCATCATCTCTGTTGCCCTCCTTTGGACACTTTCTAACAGCTTTGCATCCTTCTTATTTTGTAGCACCCTGAACTGCCCCCAGCACTCGAGGTGAGGCTGCCCCAGTGCAGAGCAGAGCAGGACAATCCCCTCCCTTGCCTGGCTGGCCATGCTGTGCCTGATGCACCCCAGGACATGGGTGGCCCTCCTGACTGCCAGGGCACTGCTGGCTCAGATTAATTTTTAGTTAAATATTGTTGAAAATACAATTATTTTGCAGACTGAATTCATGTTCTTTTAACTGCTACTGCAGGGCTATAGGCTTAAAAATACAAAGTACAATTTCTTTCATACAATGTAGCAAAGACTAATAGCTTCTGGTATCTTTTCACATCTAACAAGCAAATGGGTTTATAAAACTGTGTTGAATAAAGGTCATACACTAACAAATTAAATGGAACGCGCCATATAAGCTTAATTTTGTAAAGTTTACGAAGATTATTTTTAAACCATATGTAGGCTCAGAGTCAGGTATATTGTGCATCTAATGATATAGTCATCTCTTGGAATAATCATTACCCAATCAATTACAGAATTATACTGTATGGTTTTGACGTGTTTGTTTTATGCATTCATAGCTGTTATCAAGAACTTTAATGGCTTACTAACCCCCACTTGTGAATAAAGCATTTTCTTTTGTAAAGCTGGAAGGATGTGGCAGAATAGAAGCAATAAGAGTTTTTACACCTCCTCTTGTCAGTCTGAATGATTCACTAGTCATGGTAGGCTCTATGCTCTATATCAATACAATTAAATAATCAGTACCTGTAAGTTAAATCACTTCTCACACCCACTTGTAAAAATATGACAATAAAGCTATTCCCACTATAGTTTTTTGTCTTTTCATTGAAAGTACTCGCATGTAGTTTAGAGACTAGCGCTACAAGACATAAAAAGATACCTAAAACTTCTTCTCTGTAGCTAATAAACTAAACAGAAGAAAAGATACATTTCTGTAGAAGTGCAGTATGTAATTTTTACAGGGACAAGACACTGAGAGATGGTAAAGTATCTTTTGTTTATTTAATTGTAGGCCCTGTAAATGTCATTAGGATTCTAGACAAGTGGTATTTTGGACTTCACAATCAACTGTGTGATGCAGTAGTTATCAAAATGAACAGATAAAACATTTTTTTAAAAAGTGAAGTATTGGTTTAAAACTTAAACTCATTCAGCAGGAAGAAGGTGCTTATTTTTTCCACGAGTTGCTTGGCTAAATCTTCTAACAGCCTGGATTGAGTCTTGACAGCTCAAAAGCTCTGCTGAATCCATATAAAACCTGTGGTCCCTATATTAGATTTCCTTTAGAAACACAGGGAGCAGTGAAAGTTTTTTACCTAAAATGAAGTGGTTACCAATGTGGTTGCTAAAGTAAAAAATAACTATGATTAATAAGAGTTACTGTCTCTGAACTTGTGACTTTCTCAATCTACTCTCAGCTATATTCAGGTGCCATGAGAAGTCCATCTCACTGTCTTTTTAATTTTATTTTAACAGTGCCTTAAAGAAATAGTGGGAAAACAATAAGGTTAATCTCTATGGGTTTATGTTCCACAAAGATTCATGCTCTAGTGGTGGCTCTAGCTCTCCAACCCTGGGCTGTCTACAAGTAAAAGATAATTCTTACCTTTTGTTGTGTTTGAGTAATGAGTACCTAAATAATGTAGTTGAGCCCTTTTGGCACCATCAGCACTGGTTTACGAAATAAAGCATTTCAGGGAAACTCTTATGTATAAAATTTAGATGTTCAATCTAGACAGAGAGTACAACTCAGCATTAGTATTTTGATACTGCATGTGGCATTCAATATATATGAAAAGTGATTGTATATATTATACATTTCCTTTTGGTAACATATTGTCATTTTAATGGACAGAGGATAGTGAAAACTTTGAAGTGGTGCAACTGGCCATAAGTGAGGAAAGGCTAGAAGAGGAAGAATTTTAAGATATCTTTTTGTAGTAACATTTCATTTTGTCTTTTAAACTCTTGTGTATAACCCCATCACCCCTGAGCTTTTTTAATATGAGAAAATATTGAAAGTCTTCTTTAGGGAAAATATTAAATTTAGGCTTTTCAGACATTCTATCCTTTTGCCAGTTTTAGACTGAGCATAAATGGCTAATTAAAAGGCAGATGTGTTTCTGTCTTATTTTGCAGTCTCCTGAGCAGGGAAAGTATTATATGAAGAAGTTACAGAGCAGAGCAATGAATTTTGAGGAATACATCTTGACAGACTCATTTTGATGGCTTGCAGTGTAATGGACTGCAGACTTCATGTACTGAAATCAGAAAATAACATAATTTGGCATTTATCCATGAAACTTAAGGAAGTTACCTTTATTTTATAGTAAAATGCAATGCCATCTTAGAATGCACAGTATGTCTTCACTATAGTAGAGTCATAGGAAGAGGGGTGGAAAAACTGGACATTTTGGGGAGAGACAGTGTTGTTAGTATTGATACATTATAGGATGTACTTGATTGCAGGAAGCTTTTATTTTTGGATGGACATGTAGACCAAAAGCAGAATTTTGTGCTGATATTAAAACTAGCACTTTTATTACAGAGTTCACAGCTAATCTTAAGTGAATAGGGTGGAGTTAACATATCTGACAGATTACTGCTGGAGGATGTCTCCAGAGCAGCCAGATAGTGCAGCATGGGTTACACAAGACTGCAAAGAGCCCCTACTGCCCTGCCCCCTCACATTTTCTGAAGCACAGTTCTGTTATGTGTCTTCTAAATAAAATATAGGAAATTTAGGAAATACAGGAATCAACCAGCCTGCATCCATGATGCTTTCTGAGACTCTTCTAGGGACCAAGCCATTCACATGTATGATGTAGGTCTTCAACATCTCCTGAGTCCATCCTAAGCCCTTTGGGTCCTGTGGAATACCATGCAAATGCAGATATGCTGAAGTGGCCTTTGTTCCTCTATAAATGGACGTATGGTATTGTTCTGTAGAGTTCAGTGCAGGGATGGTAGAAAGGATCAGAGAAGGGGAGAATGCTAAGCATTTTTGTTCATGGCTATCACAAAAAATACCTGGCGGTATTTCAGAGCTGTCTCAGCTGAGTTTATCAGCTGTGCTTCCAGACTGGCACGGAGATTCACAGGTGCTTCATGTCATCTGCTGTGACTGACCATACAAATTGGGATAAAAGGTCTTGTGGTAAGCAGACTCATGACAAAGTGAGGGATGGCCTGGGGTGCCACAGAGAAGGCTGATGTTTGACTTTTTCCATTGGTTCTTTTCTTTGTCTGTCTGTGTGTGTGTGTGTAGAAAAGTGCTTTTCCCAAAATTGATACTGATGGTAGGCTACCCTTTGACACCCCCTGACAGAAGTGAGGAAAAAGAAATCTGCCCAGTTCGTCAGCTATTACTTTCAAAATGGCTTAGCAGATACAAATTGTACTTGAAATATGTTCAATTAACCATGACTAATAAATTCTATGTGGTTGAGTCGGCTATAGATGTGAGAGATTGTTAAAACAGGTTATGGGGAAATGCTGGCAAAATGTGCTGGAGTGGAGGCTCCAGAGGGCTGGGGCAGGGGGCAGAGGCTGTGGGAGGTATGGGGGCAGCTATATGGTGAGCCATTCAGGCCATGCATAGACAAGTGTGGCATACACTGTTCTTTGGTTTGTGACAATACTGAATTCCCCTGGCAGGTATGTTACAGGTATGTGGCAGCACGGCTGGTCCAGGGCACCAGTCCTGAAAACATGGAAGATAATGGACAGTAACTGGTGAATTTTATGAGTGCTGGGTAAATGGCACTGAGTATTTGTTTTCTTTACATAAGTAGATGTCTGTAACATCCCATTTCCCAGAGTAGCTTGAATTGAATTTTGGTCTTGGGACAGTTTTTGGAACATTTATCGTGATTTTTCCAGCATTAGCGTAAGCAGCATTTACATCAGAATGTGACTCATATCAATAATTAGATCCTTACTCACACAACTTAGTGAATACTCTGCTTATAATATTTAAGTCAACTATTTCCTTTCTGAGACAGAAAGAGTACTTTGAAGAGTTCTGCCATGTGAATTCTGATTCTGTTTTGTAGATATTTGAAGTAATTCCTCCACTTTATTTATACATCAGGTATTTTTCCCAAAGATTGTCAAACTCGAGGAACATCCTTATATGGTTGAGACGTATTTTGTATGTATCTCTTTGTCTTTTTATTTAACTGAACTGTTTACTCAACACCTAATATAAATAGAAGGAAAAAATTGAAGTTTTAGCTGGAGTGCTGATTGATGAGTTTTACAAGAGAAAGACATCAATGGCGTTATATGTTTTTAAGATGCACAACACTGGTGATATTTATGAACACATGGTAGGTGTGCATAAATCAGTATGTTTGTGGCATTTTATTGAAGAATCTGAGGTGGGTTGTCATGGTGATTAAAAGCTTCAAAATGCTATTTATTGGTTTTAGTTTGCTGGGCATAAGGGCATATTCATTCTGCTACACTGAAACTTGTAAAAAGAGCTACATTTCTACCTGTATTGCAATGGCTATTCTAACAGGGTAAGTAAATAAAGATCCAATGAACACATTAGACTTAAAGAAAATATACTGTTTTCTGTTTTTGATCAACATAACAATTTTTGTTTTGAAGCCATTAAGGAGGTTGTCTTTTAACTATGTAGTGTTTCAGGCTATTTATAATGTAGCAGAAAATTGTCAACTTCTCCAAACCTCTGTACCCCCCATCAAGGAAAAAAAAAGTTCTGGTAACTGGTAAATTAAAGTATTTTCTTTGGATGGAAATGTTATAGAAATTAAAAGCATCAAACATGTTTTGCTGGTGTTTTCCTTTACAATAGTATATACACTATATGAAAAGCTAGAAAATTTCTGGTGCTTTTTCCTTAAGTAATTAGGAAAAAACACTTATAGACCAGTTAACCTTGTTAAAAGCAATGTTTTTTTCTGCATGAGGTCATTGATGTGTTGCTATTAGTATGGTTGTTTTTTTAACAATTAAATCAATGAAAATGTTGCAACAAATGCTGCATACATACACAACATCACACACACTCCGAATGAGTAATACAGTTTTCATAACAGACTTGAAGTGATGATTATTAACTAGAATTATATATATTTATATTTGAACTGACACTACAGAATTCTTTTGAGTCTTGACAGATCTGTGGAATATTTAAATGGAGTAATTGTAGTTACCAGACCTCCTGGGATTAACCTGCTGGAAAGAGAGTGACATTTTGCAAAGAGAAAAATGAATTTATAATGTGGAAAAAAAGCTAAAAATGAGGTTATGGTGTGCCTGTTTATAATAATTCAGGAAGAAAATATGTTTATATGCAGTCACTAATACACTGTAGCAATATACTTCACTTACACTTAATTACAGAGGGGCTTTGCATATATCTTATTGGTTCTTATTGTTTCCTGAAATAGAATAAGCCATGCTGAAAGGAAACTTTTCAGATATTTTATTTTTGCTCCCTTTGTGTTTAGGAGTTGATTGTCTGCTATTTGTGTTTTCACCAGGAATAACTTTACTAAATTCAACATACACTATGGTAATAAAGAAAAAAGCCATCCAAAAGTGAAAAATACCAGCCTCTCCCTCTGTGGCACAAGCTACTTTGGATAAATCACACCCTTTTACTTGTAACTGTCAGGCATATTCAGATTTTCAATTAGAGAAGCTTTTTTAGTGGCAAACACCGCCTGCTGAGCTTTCCTGAACTGAACAGAATCACAGAATCACCACATAATTTAGGATGGAAGAGAATTTTTGAGGGCATCTGGCTCCACTCAAAGCAGGATCAACTAAACTAGGTTACTCGGTACCTCGCCTGAGTGAGTTTTGAGTGGTGGTGATGCCACAACTTCTCTGGGAAACCAGTTTGACTATGATGAAAGCATTTTTCCTACGATCTAGCTGAAATTTCCCATGTTGCAATTCATGCCACCAACGTGGTAATTGTGCCCCATAGAAGGAGTTTGGCTCTGTTCTTCCAGGCCCTCCTAGTGTGCAGTGGAAGACAGCAAGAAGATCATTACGATCTCCCCTTCGGTTATTCTTCGTAGGACTGAAGGAATTGGCCTCTTCCAGCCCCTTCTTGTACCCTGTGTGGCCTGGTGGCTGGCTGGTACACACCACCAGTGCCCATGGAGATGGCTGGTTGCTAAGAGCAGAACTAGAAAAATTCAGGATTAAGTGGAAGGAAGTGGTTTCAGAAGAAGAAGTGAACGAGACATTAACTGTTCCCTAGGAACTTGTGGAGAGCTTAATATCAAGGGTATGTCCAATACAACAAATAATGCCATCCATGAGCTGGCAAGGAAAAGTAAGCCATAAGAACCTATGAAACTGAAATTCAAGAGAAACATGGCATTCATGGGTATTGAAGTGACTTTAACTGATATTCTACCTATGTACTCTGATTTTGCCTACAGCACAAATGGTGTGTGACAAGTATGTCTTCCTACACTGTAGAATTTTCATTTAATCATGATTTTAACATTATATATAATTAATACAATATTTAAAAAGTGATTAAACATATTTATCCTATTTTATCACCATCCTTCTATCAGTCAGGACACCAGGAGTAATTTTCTTCTCCTAAATGCTCCAGACTAATAAATTGATAATGCATGACCAAGATGAGGTGAAACACACATGACCTTCCTTCTCTGTTACATGCCATTTAGCAGCTAAAACTGAAGTTCCTACCATTGCTTTTCTTGTAACTATGGTTATTAGTTAATTTCAACTGCTATTACTAGAAAAAAAAATGCTGCCACTAGTTTCTTTTTAGCAGCAAAAATGTCTTCTTTTTTTTCCACAGTAGAATCATTTAGCCTTTGCTGAAAGCTACATTGAAAGCTAATGTCCAGAAATAGTACCTGCTGCTATGCTCTTTAGTCTCTTGCTCCCCTTGACCAGGCAGCAAAATAGGACTTAAAAAATACATCTACACTAATAATTGCTGTAATGAACCATGCAACTTGTTAAATAAATACAAGTATTTCTTTGCAAGACATTTGACCAAGTATTTCTTGAAGATAACAACATGCAGTTCCAATTACTGAATGACTGCCCCTTCCTTGCAAAGTAACTATGGTAAAAGAAGAGTAAATAAAGGGAAAAAAAAACCCACGAGCATGCAAAGTTCCCTCTAAAATATTTTACTCTGTTCTTACACTATCCTGTGTCTTCATCAGAGCGGTGTCACCATCATGTAGTTGTGCATTAAGCTAAGTGTCTAATGAATAGTTCATTCCCTTTCTTAGCTTCTCCTCAGGGGGAGAATTGTATGTGCACTCTTACATCCTGTTTTGGTGCACTTTTATTTTTTAATTTTTTAGAAGATTTTTACGGAAGGTGCCTGTATTACAGAAAGTTGTCAGAATGAAGGACTCGGGGGACAGAAAATTATAGAGCAGAACATTATTATGTATCCTAGTAACTATTCTTTTAATCCTGTCTCAGCCTATACAACCACAGAGGTGCAGAAGGAGGAATAAAGGCCTATTACCCTTATTTCTCAAATCTGCATGTGATTCTGCAAAGCAAGGCAAGCATTGAAAGGCTGAACTTCTGTGAGCTCTGCTGGACAGAGGCATCTTCTCGGTGTGTGGAGGAAGGTAGGTAGTGTCATTCCACCCACAAGCTGTTCTAGAGGTTTTTCTTTTTGGCAGCTACACACAGCAGGGAAAAACCTTTTTGGAAAGGGGTCTGGACATAAGTGTTTGCTACACAAGGGTACTACCTACCAAACAAGAGGTAATAGGTGTGTTTCTGAGCTCCTCTTGTTTGAGGCCACTTTGCACAGATATTAATTCTTCATTTGAGATGAGAAGCTGAACAGATATGGGAGTCAAAGGGTTGAAGGCTGTATAGAATTCTGCAAAATGTCTGCATGCCTAGCACCTATACAGTAGAGAATTTTAAACAAGATTTCTATTTTTCTGTATTTTTTCTTTTGGATGGCCACTGTGAAGGAAAGGGAACACTGTAGCAAAACTATGTAGAATCTTTAGATTAAACTTTAAAGTCTCCTTTTTCCCACCTTATTCTTTCTTGGTTTGCTGAATATTGGGTGAATAAAAATACAAGTGAGAAAGGGAAATATTTCCCTAATATGAAAGAGAGAATTACAAAATGAGCATTCAACTTGAAGAGAATGTCAGGGAACAACAGTACCTTATACTGCACTCTGAAAAATTGTAAAAAGTACAAAGGTTCATAACATATTGTAAAGAAAATTCTTTAGAACTTGCTCTGTTATCTTGGAGGTAACAGACACACCATATGCTGTGTCTGGCAGTTGCTATGGCAACTACTTTTAAAATTTAAGCATGGGGAAGCTATTGCCTAAAATCTCCACAACTTGGGGCCAAATTTTGCTTGATGCTGAGCACCAAGGGAGAGTAAAAAAGATAAAAAAGAAATACTAAAATATCTTTCTTGTTGGCTACTGAAATTTTATCTTGAAATCAATACTAAAGGAGATTTCAAGTCATGGACTCCTGAGGACATTGAAAAAGAGAAGAATAGGATGACTGCAATATCTTAAATTTAATACTATACAAACTGTTTGCAATTAAAATTAGGAAAAACCTATTTGTTCATTGAGCCATTTTACATAAAAATTATGATATTTGTATGACAGTAATCTGTCACTGTTTTATGTATTTGAGAATTCTTGCTCAGAAGTCAAAGATTAGTAAATTTTTGAGGGAAATAGATGGGAAGGTAGTAGATCTTCATAAAATGATAGTGCTTATTAAAACTTCACAAATGCAGATTTATTTCCTTGGAAAAATAATTTTAAACTTTGAATAATGCTTGGACTATCACACCAGCAGCATGCATAATGAACTTCTAATGCAAAAGAGGCTTAAAATATGGAATAAAGATGCTTCTAAGGAAAAAAGCAGTACAAATAAAATTAAGAAGATACTGCTGTTCTTCACCTGAAAAGGTCTATTAGACCATGGTACAATGAATGCT
>VZSE01001561.1:397756-456469 GCA_013398275.1 Promerops cafer
TATATATTATATATTATATTAATACTTAATGGATTAATCATTACCAAGAATATCTGATGTTTGCAGCCCACATCAATGTAACACTGGCTTTCCAAAAGAAATTTTTTATAATTGTACTAAAAATTCTTAGATTGTGTGAGATCACAGAATTACAGAATATGCTGAGTTGGACAGGTTCCACAAGAATCATCAAATCCAACTCTTATCCATGCACAGGACAGCCACAAGAGTCATACCCTGTTCCTGAGAGCAGGCTGGTGCTGTGACCACTTCCCTGGGGAGCCTGTTACAGTGCCCAAACACCCCCTGGAGTAAGAATGTTTTTCCAATATCCAACCTAAGCCTCCCCTGGCACGGCTTGAGGCCGTTCTCTTGTGTCCTGTCTCTGGTCACCACAGAGAAGAGATCAGTGCCTGCCCCTCTTCTCCCCTCACGAGGAAGTTAAGTCTGATGTAATGAGGTCTCCCCTCAGTCTCCTCTTCTCCAGGCTGAACAGACCAAGTGACCTCAGCTGCTCCTCATATGGCTTTCCCTCCAGGCCCTTCAGCATCTTCACTGCCCTCCTTTTGACACTGTCTAACAGCTTAATGTCTTTTTTATATTGTGGCACCCCAAACTGCCTTAAGGATTCAAGGTGAGACCGGCCCAGTGCAGAGCAGAGTGGGACAATCCCCTCCCTTTCCTGGCTGGTGATGCTGTACCTGATGCTCCCCAGGACAGGGTTGGCCCTCCTGGCTGCCAGGGCACTGCTGACTCTTGTTTAACTTGCCCTTAACCAGGACCCCCAGGTCCCTTTCCATGGCACTGCTTCCCAGCGTCTCATTCCCCAGTCTGTTTGTACATCCAGGATTACCCTGTCTCAGGTGCAGAATCCAGCACATTCCCTTGTTGAACTTCATGTGGTTGGTGATTGCCCAGATCTCTAACTTGTCAAGGTCTCTCTGCAGGGCCTCTCTGCCTTCAAGGGAGTCAGCAGCTCCTCCCAGTTTTGTATTAGTGTCAAACTTGCTCTGTATCCCCTCCAGTCCTGCATCCAAGTCATTTATGAAGATGGTGAAGAGCACAGGGCTGAGGATGGAGCCCTGTGGAACCCTACTAGTGACAGGTCACCAGTCTGATGTCACCCCATTTACTGTCACCCTCTGTGCCTGACTTGTGAGCCAGTTGCTCGCCCATCCCATGATGTGTTTATCCAGCTGTGAGCTGGACATTGTGTCCAGAGGGATCCTGTGGGAGACAGTATGGAAAGCTTTACTGAAATCAAAAAAGGTTACTTCAACTGGCTTCCCCCAATCAACTAGGTGGGTTACCTTGTCATGAAAGGAAATCAAGTTTGGTGAACAGGACCTTCTTCTTATGAAGCTGTACTGGCTGTGACCAGTGACTGTTTTGTCTTTCAGGTGTTTTTCAATGGCTACAGAATAATTTTTCCATAACTTTACCAGGCACTGAAGTGAGACTGACAAGCCTGTAGTTTCTGGGCTTCTCCTTCTTGCCCTTCTTGAAAACTGGTGTAACATTTGCCAGCTTCCAGTCAGCTGGGACCTCTCCAAGACCACTCAAAAATTGAGAGAGGTTTTTTTTTCAAGATCCAACATCTTGCAACATTGCAGGATCCTTGCAAGAAAGTGTTATTCATCTCAAGTGTCCCTTTCTCACGCTGTTATTTCTCACTGGGTTGAGTCTCTAAGTCCTCCCTCCAAAATAATGAATTCTGTGAGCTGTGGCTTTCATAAGCTGCTATGAAATTATCAGTGCTATTATTGACAAGAGAAAGAGTTAAACACTGGTTGAAGCACTAGTCTACTCAGGGCTCTTGAAAGTAATTATTTACATTGTAAAGAAAAATATGTGTTTTAAATGCACTCTGTTAAGCTACAAGGATCATTATTCTATCTTCCTTGCTTTGTCTGCTGCTCATTAATCAATGCCCATTAATTTAACTTCTTCAAACATTTTTTGATGGACAGCAGCAGTAGAAAAGGTTGATGACCTTTTCTACTCTGTTCCCTGTTCACTCACATTTGGGCCTGAAAATCATGGCCATGTCTCTGAGAAAGACAGGTCTTGCTGACTGGTTGTTCCAGTTCATGGCCTCTGGCTCTATCCCTGTACTGTCTGTCTTTCTAGAAATGTCTAATATTTGCTTGGCAGACCATTTCTGAAGGGGACATGCATAATTTTGCCAGAGATTTGACAATTTTTCATGTCACATTAAGATATTTGCTTGCAAAAGCTGACTTGTTGCTGAATAGACTCTAAGGCACTGATGTTCACAGTATAGCTGATAGCTGGTGGAAATGAAATAATCTGTATTGACACATTTGGAAGTTTCACATCTTTTTCCACTTAACATGCTAACGTGATAATTGCTAGACTGATGATTTTTCCAGTGACACGTCTCCTTTTGTCAATATTTAGACCTGTGTATAGAAAACTTATCTATCACACCTGGCTAATTTTCACTTAATTTAAAAATAAATGAAACATATTTAGTTTGCAGGGTTAGCAGAACAAAATGAGATTTTATAAGCATTTTTCTTGAAACATTATTTGAAGGATAGGAAATGATAATGGCAAATGTATATAAAATCTGGCTCAAATGAAAGCATATTCCAGGAAATTCTTTTAATGCTTAAATAAAACTAATTGAACATTTAAGTTGAGGATTCATTCTGCTTGCCATTTACTGCAAGTGAAACCTAAACATAATACCAAATAAAAATAGCAACAAATACCCAATAAAATCACTTCTATATCTATCCAGGAGACAGGCGAATTTGTAGCCAAAGTGATTCTATGTTGCATTGTACATTGTTCATGGTGTTTAAATATTGAATCCAAACAATTAATTCATCTAGGCTTCTATCATAGCATTTCTTTGCTGTGTGTGCCATGACTCTTGCTATTAGTGTTTAGGTAACAATTTGTCAGTGAAGGAACATAGGCTGTAGTATTTTGACTATCCTGGCATAACTGTAAACATTATTAGCTTTAGTTTTCTTTAGCTCTGGTGCTTTTTGCTGGACTGATCCTCAGGAATGAGTGTGACCATACTGTTATGCACAAATAGCTATCATGACCATGGAAGGAATCACTTCACCATTACTTTCAAAGGTTAAAGTCACCACTTTTCTTCTGCATGTAATTATCATTCTTGCTGTAGTTCTGTTTTCACACCCATGTCTGGTAACTGTGTTATACCTGTTGGGGTGGAAAGTTTATTCCCTTATCTTTGATTGCAGTTATTCTGTGTAAAGATATGTGTTCACTTACTGGGAGCTCTTGCTCCATAACAATTCTTAAAGAGTTTATTGTAGTAAACACTGATATTCCAGTCACATGATTGAGAATTCAGCCATGGTCAGCTTTTAATTAGTCTGAATGGTTATGAAATCTTACATGTAATACACAAGGTTTCACAAGGTTTTCAGTATTATAGATAGTCCACATATCCTAATTTTGGATGTCATTAAGCTAGTTAAGGTGTTTTTCTTTCACACCTTTTTCTTCAGATAATGAGAATCCAGTTTGGGTTTTGCATTCAGAGACTTTTGTCTCGCAATCAGAAGGATGGACAGTATTCTAGAAAAGTGCCACAGTGAGTTTGCAACATGCACTGACATATAAAAGAGGCACAATTCATACCTTTTCCCACTAGATCATTGTATTTCCTGACCCGTCTTTGATATTAATTTGCTTACAATATGACAAATATGTGATCTGAAGAATAACTTTCATACATTTTCATGAAATCCAATAAAGAATCTTTTTCTGCACAACTGCAGTCATCACAACAGCTTTGTCTTGTAGTTATATGCTTATTAATACATTCCTGCTGTTCCTTGCATTATGTGATGCAACTTGTGCTGAAACGTGGAAGCTGACTGTTTTTTTTGTGTGTCACTCAGTGCTTCTTTGCTGAAAATCTCTGGAATTGTTTCCCTGTCTTAGAAACAAACCTGATATTTGCCATTTAACTATATTCATAATCTGCTTTAATGCACATTTAGTATTTTTTAGTTAAAAGACATTATTTCACAAGCTATCTCTCAATAGATGGTTTTAGTTTATCTCTCAAATAGTTGAGGTTGCTCATGAAATGTCTCAAATAGCTTGCTTTTGATCAGACATCAGGGATTCCTTATGCAGCTTTTACTGGGTTTTAAGCTTCATATACTTCACCATTATTGTGTAGGCCTTTAAAATCAGAAATGTGGGTAAGAGGAAAGAAAATGTGCTTTTGCAATCAATACCCTTGTTAGAAATATTCCTTATTATTCTGTCTTGCAAGCCTTGCAAAGAACTCTCATTCTGCAGAAAAATTATGTCATAGCTTTCTATAACCTGCAGACACAGCTGAGTATCTGATTTCCTGAGTGAAAGTGCTTTTTTTTCCTCTACAAAAATCTGGAAACATTGCCTTCATTTCTTTTACTTCTTAAGTTCCTATCCAGACTAAGAGATTTAAAGAACTTATTTTTTTTTCCAGAATAAAAAGAAAATTCCCCCAATCCCAGGTAAGTGTCAGAACATTTTCAGAATTCCAGTTACTTGAAAAGTCAGTATTATAATAGATTTGTACTCTTTCATGTGACAATACCCATAAACTTCTGGAACAATAAAATTGAAGTGCAGGTAATGTATCCAATACTGTGATCTTCCAGCTTTTTTCACAGTCTTTTGATACATGGTGCATTTCTGTATGTTTCAGCTGCTAAAATTATTTAGATAGAGAGGGAATCTGAGGATTTTTAAAAATAAGAAGACAAATTCATAGACTTTGTGTTTCTAAAAAAAATTAATGTATTATATAGATTTTCACAAGGTTTACAAAATGAAAAGTAAATAAAATTCTAAAATGTGTTATTAAATGCAGAATTTTAAGTATTTTAAATTTTGATCCCAAAGCAAAGGACAGAGAGAATTTTATAATGCTTCAATACATCTGTCTGATAATGTGAACCAGGGCACAATTTTGCCAAATCCATGCCATTTCTGGAACTACCAGTTTTCTATATAAGTTGTTCTTTTGTGGATATATGTGCACAGAAGGGGAACATTAAGGCTCTGGTAGGGAAATACAGACAGACAAATTGAGACACAGAGAGACTAATTTTGCCTTAAGACTAGACAATTTTATAATCACCCTCCACAGCTTTGGGAAACAGGAGTCTTGGTTTTGCATTTAAATCTGTTTGGCAGTATGCACTATGTCTCCCAGCCACTTGGTTATTTGTAGAGTTTGCTGTATTCAGGGGGTTTGAAATACTTTAAAACAAATTGAGCTGAATGGGCGGGCATCTTAAAACATTTCCTGATTGGTGTGTCTTCTAGCCCCTAATGTGCCTTTCTAAGTCTTAGTTATTTCCTTTTCATAAAAAAAATAATTGCTCTTAAAAATGTCTGCTTGGATTTCTTTTGTAAAGAGAGCCAAACTGAGAAGCTCTAGGCAGATTAACTGGACTGCTTCGTTCAGTAGGCTCTCTGAGCTTTGAAGAATGCTTCAAAAGTATGGAATAAAGCTCTTTTTCTTCCTATTTTTGCATGGGCTAACAACTTCCCAGTCTTTTAATTTGCTGTCCTGTTGCATTAGAGTTCATTATCTTTGTGTTTCAGTTTAGTAATTCTGTCTGAGTTCCTATCCTTTCTCTCCTCTGAGTCCCTGCCGAAAATGGCAATACAAGTAACACAGCAGAAGCTTGTATACGGACAGAAGATATAATGAGAATAACACTTCTCGTGGGAATTAAATGCTGCATCACAGGATTTCATTTGTAAATATCTGCAATGGGAAACTATGTTTAAAAGTGCATTCAGATTCACTGTTTGGAGTCTCTTCTCTTTTGTACCATGCCTGCACTGTTCATATTACAAAACAAGGGATGCAGTTCAGGCTGGATTGAGGGTTAGATATGTAAATTTGGAGAAAACAAGGCCAAAAAATGGTTTAAAGGTCTAGTAAAGACGAAAATTACTTTAAATGTACTGCAGAAGCACAAAAACATTGTGTAAATATTGGCTGATAATAGCTTCATAAATGAGAAATTCAAAGAACAAAGACTGCAAGTGACTTATTCAGTGTTGTTAGGCCAGATGGTGGCAAAATGCAGGTCTTCAAATGACAGTTCCCATGTGCTGACTTCTCAAGGAGATCATCACATCGGCTGTGAACACACAGATTGTTTTCTGAGTGGAAAACTTGACCTGTCTTGTACCAGTCCAGAAGTCTTTTACAACGTAATAGACGGTGGGGAGAATGGATATGGATAGTTCACACATGGAACTACTATTCAGTGAAAAGGCTAGCTGTTTTCATAACTGAGAGAAAAAAAAAAAAGGATTGTGTGGAAAAAATTAGACTGGCTCTTGTATGAGATTTATTCCCTTTGGCCTAGAAAAGAACTTCCATCAACTCCTTTGCTTTTTTAAGAGGAAAATTGGGAAAAGCTTAAAATGTCAATGTAGGTATTTTTTCTTTCAATAAGAAAGAATGCACAGAAAGGTAATCTTGATGTTCAAAAAGATCTTGTCAGTTCTGTTGATGTCAGTATCAAAAGAAGTTGATAATTATCTGAAGAAAACACATTTCTCTTAGTTACTTTCTTTTTCGTGAAAATTTCTCAGGTTAATCACAGCAGCAGATCTGCAAGGGTATGTACTGTGCACTTTCACTTCTGCAGCACATTGTCTACCAAGGTTCATACAGGCAATTATAGCATTATAACTTCTCTGGCATGACTAAACTCATGTTGGATAGACTGCAAAGAGAAAAACCTAGTAGTTATCTTAAACCTATACTTCTTGTACAGTATAATTATACCAAAGGCATGGGTTAGCTTTTTGCTATCTATAGGTCATGTTTGGCCATGTTGCATTTCATTTAAGGGGGACTATTGCAGGTGCTGGAGATGAACAGGTAGCTCATGGAGAATTGTGAGTGCATGTCACTTCTGCATGATTAGTGTTTAAGACAAATAAGCCTATGCATTATTATTAAATGAGTTCTTCAGCCAGAACGGGCTATATTCTTTGGAGCATATGTCCTGATTTAATCTGTACACCACTCCTCCAAGAGTGTTAACTTGTGAAGCCACTGGAGGACTTCTCGATGACAGTTTAATTTCTAACTGAATTGCCATCAAGATCAGTTCTGAAAATCATCACAATGATAAAAGAAATCAAAAAGCCTTACTGCAAATGAAGCAGAGATAATTTTTTTCTTTTTTTTATAAGGAACAAAAGAAGTTCTAATACACCATTGCTTTTTGGATTCTCTTTAAAATTTCCTTCAGAATGCAACAGCATAACCCTGTCTATGACTTCCTTTGGTTGGGATCATACAGTGTGATTCAGACAATGACATCTTCAATTCTGCTCAACAGGATTTATCCGCAGAATAGTGCACAGCAACATTTATTCATTTATTATGTTTCATTTCACAGACTTTTTTAAGGTCTTATAGCATAAAAAGCCATGTGTTTTGCCCATTATGTTTCCTTCAAAGCTGCATCCACTAAAAGAAAAAGGAGCTTGGAAATGCTAGAAATTCAAAATTTCTCACATACTAATTTGCTCTCCTTTGGATTTTTCATAAAGACAAATCAGGCAGAACATTTCTGTGCCTTAGTTTCCTCAGCTGGAGAAGGAGGGGGGAAAAAAAGAAACTGTGATAACTCCCACATACGTTGGGAGGATATACACATTTCATAGGCTCGAATGGAAAACTTTACATGAGAATATTTGTAATAACCAATGCTTTCATTTTGTCTGGCCTCTCATGAAAAGAAACACAGGGTTAATTCTAAAAGCTAATTCTTGGAGCTATGCTGTTGTATAAATCTAACCTTGGTATTATTCAGTGCTATATTCTAAAAAACACAATATTTTTTTTCTCTCTTTCCCCCCCTCCCCCAAATAGTACTGCACCATAATTACCATTGCCATAGAGGCAGGAGCAGAGGAATTAAATTCCCCATAGGTGTCGCATGTAATTGTTCCTAGAGAATCAGAAGATTAAGCATGGCAACAATGCACAGCACAAGATAGCCTAAACCTAGTTTTCCTGCAGAACTGCAAATAGTACCAAATCAAAAGACTGTTCTCCTTAATTACCACTGTATGAGGCATCAAGCTAAAAGCAGGCTCACTCTGTAATGTTTTCTATACAATTACAGTATGTACATACAATGCAAGCCCTTATGCACCACCTAATAGACAATATTATACACACAATTATTGCTAAGTTCCATTTTGCAGGGAGAAATCACTGGTGAGCCTAGGACATTGGCCTCTCAGCTTCCCCAGCAAGCAATACTTGACTAAACTAAGGCAACAGTTTTACTTCCTGAAGCCAGTAGAGACTATTTATACTTAAACACATTTCTTCACAACTTACAGCCTGTTGTATTAGGTGAGAGTTTGCGAGCTGGATGGGCTGCAGTCTCTGTGAGGTTTGCAAGATGGAGCTTGCGGAGTACTTCACGAACTTTACACATTTTCTCTCTCTCTGTATTCTTAAATCAGCTAATCAGAAGTCCATTTGGGACTTGAACTCAAGTCAGCAAGAGTCAAAGAGTGAAACAATAAAAACAGGGTGGGGTTTTGGGGATGAAATTGTCATTCTTGTACTGATCTAACGAGTAGCAGTCTGATCAATATTTTCTGTTGTTGTTCTGAGCCAAAATAAGTATTGGTAGAAGCTGAAGTATGTGTCATTGTCCTCACTGACACTTTTGCCAGGATTTTATATAGTTTCATGTCGTTATTTCTTTAATCAGATTTCAACTGCTGTAAGGCAGCAAGGTATTCCAGTAATGAATTTCTTCCTATTGTAGTTTAACTGCTCATTGAAATTTCCATTCAGTTGGAGAAACCATTTTGCTCTCTGACATGTTTTTACTGATTATCAGGGTTACTGGATACACTGTGCACTGAATTTTAATTGGCACCAAGCTATATATTTTTAGTGAGAAAAAATGGGAAGTGCTTTTCATTAAATTCTTGGAATTCAAGTGCTGTCTTTGAGGATAAAATGATTCATAAGATTTACTGATCTACACATCAAAAGCAGATTATAAATCAACCTTCACCTGTGGCATAAACAAAAGAAACAAAATTGTGATAGTCCTTATTTAAACAATACCTATTTATACAATTATTCATGTTGTAACAGCAAGTATTATTTTACTCACTATACAAGGTCACCAGCTGACAAGTGGATTTTAACTTTCAGCATATTCACCTATTTTTATCTAGGAATTTAAATAACTCAATACTACTAAATACTATCTGAAAACAGTTGCATTTTATTAGGGTTTCTTCTAGCAATATTAGTACACCAAATGAAAGTTATATTTTTTTTAATATTGATAAAATGAACTGCTGGAGATACAAAATATCAACACTTTGTCTGAAAGATGGAAAATGAACAAAGCCCAGGTAAACAGATTTGCACTGTTTTTAATATGAATAACCAGAGATGCACAGTTTTTTTCATAACAAGTGAATCAGAAGGAAATACACTTTAGGAAAGCATCAAACAGTTGTTAATTATGGCATAGTGGACAATCTCATCCACCTATGAAGCCCAAGTGCTGTCTTTCCAGCTCCTAGTTCTGAAATTTATTGCTTCTTCTTGGAAAGAGAGAAAATATTATGTATTCTCTCAAATCATCATAGTCCAGCCAGCTGGGGGGGCAAAAAATGAACTCTCTAAAGTAGCTTGTAATTCTACATATTTGCTGTCAGTTAATTAAGAGGTAATGTACGTAATCCATGCTTTCATTTCAAAGGCAATAAAAGGATAAAGAGAATCATTAAAGAAAAGAGAATCATTAAGGAATACTGTAGCTGAAGTAACATCATGTTTTTGTGTAAATTAAATAGACACTTTTGAGACCATTTTATTAGTGCTGATTACACAAAATAAAAATTTTCATTATATATATTAAGAAAGAAGTCGCTTCTGTTTTATTCATTTAGAAATGTTTCAAACACTGCAGAATGAAGCAGCCAAAAGATGAAATGTAGATTGTTTTCTGATTTGCAGGAGATGATAAGCCACTGTTAGGCTACAAATAATGGAAACAGAGGAAATTAAAAATATACTAATGAAGATGTTGCAAAGAAAGTTTCTCAATTACTCTCTCAATGCCTGAGTCTATTTTCCTTCAAACATGGCCTGATTTGTAGTTGTTTGTACAGTTATTAATAGTTTAATTTCATTAGTTCACTGCAGAAAAACCTGATTTACATCTTGTGCAATTAAATTATGAGTCAGCCTCAATCACATACTAATCTTGATTTCTTGAATGCAGCATTGAAGGTGACCTCAATATGTTTTTGACATTGAACTTACAAAAAGCATTCTGGAAAACAAAATTTTGTATTGCATCTAAACAAAAGTATACCCCAAAAGACACCACATCTTTCAAAATTGATGGTGGTGGCTGAATTCTGATTCCATTCAGACCATTATTAATGAACTTGTGGTTTTACACTGCTGTAAGTTTTAGAAATGTAGCTGGTAGCCATCTGGTGAAAAAGGTAATCTTGCACATACAGAAGAATATTTTAGGATGGGAAATAGTCTAACTTGTGTGCTGAATAGCTATGTGGGAATTTGCTGCAGTAATTACCCTCCTATCATTAGTGACAAGTAATTGCTATAGCAACCCTGCTGCCACCTGTCTCACACACTCTCTTTCAAACACACACACACACACACACACACACACACACACACACACACCCCCACCCCACACACACACACTCTCACATGCTCTCTCACTACATATTCATAGTTTTGAAACAAAAGCAGAAAAGCCAGTAGCTTAATGTCATTTATTGAATCACTGTTTTTTCTAATCATCAAAATATAACCTCTTTCTCCCCTGCCAACTCCTCATAAATATTTATTAAAAATAAAACGTTTGTGTTGTAGAAAATAGTGCTGTTCAACCAAAGTATCTCTATTCAACAATAATTCTCTGAGGGAGAGAAAAGAGAACTCTCACAGCTTGATTCTTTTTTTTTATTTTATTGCATACTTTGGGACTGAGACTGATTTTGCAGATAGGGATGTGAATTCCAACAAAGGCAGCCATCTAATATATGTAACTGGTTTGGTATTCACAACTAGGACAGCTCAGATTTGTTCTCTTTGATTTAGACACATCCCAAATCACCATGCGACTCTGTCAGCACCAGATATTTCTTTATTGCAGGAAAACACTTCCAATTTGCACACAATATTTTTAACTTGTTGGCAGTGGGTAGGGACTGAGGAACAGACTGGCTATCAGGCTTTCACTGTGGCATCATCTAACCCCGGTTCTAGTTTTCTATTTTGCTACTGCTTTTGTCAATGTTAGTGGAACCTGACTTTGAAATTCTAGAATAATCTACAAGAATAGCAGTTCCTTTGTATTTGAAAGTACCAGAAGTTCACAATTCCCTATGATTAGGCAGTGAAAGAAGGGAATGGTTGCTGAGCATTTTCTTTTTCAGCTTATGAAATGCCAGCTTTATACCCTCAGTTACAAGCGTTCTTCAGAAAGCGATGATCCCGCTACATCAGCACAGGACAGAAATCTGGCTGGCAGGCTTGTCACCACTAGATGTCAGCAAAATACCAATAAACGGGGCTTAGACGTGCAAATTTTAAACCACTCGGTCTCTCTAACCCTATCACTCAGTATGTTCTAATGTGAAGATGAAATAAAACAGCATTTGAAATATGAAAGAACAGCGAGGAAATTCGGGAACAGCATGCCTCGACATCTGACATTTGTGCCCCACATGCTTATTCCAACTCCTTTGATCAAAAGAGACCATTCACATTTAATTCTTAATATATGTATATTTTCCAAAATAAGACAGATTTTCTCACACTGCTCACTCCATCTAAAAATAATTCTGTGCCACAGCTTTTCATGTTGCTGAGGAAGAGAAGGGAGATATCTAATGAAGGGCAGAGGTATTCAATTTTTTCAGATAAGAATATTGTATGGAATATTTCAGATAAAAGCTTGTATACAAAAAGTAAATATTGTAATACTTTTATGGAAGTGAAACCTGTCCTTTTCATTATTCTTTTTTAATAAAAAAACCTCTTAAAATTTTTTCAAATCACCTGGGTAATAGTTTTATTTTTAAAATCACCTTACAGACTTTTATTAAGGGTGTTAAAATCTATGTGCCTCTTTAACATCTCCCTGCAACTGCCAGCAATCTGAATGTTTTATTTATTTGCTTTAAAAACCAGCAGGAAGAAACCTGCTTCTGATCAGCTCACTGTTTAGTGTGGAATGGTTGTCTAGTCATGTGAAGTATGGGTAGACTTCAGCTTTCAAGAAGGAAATCCATGTACTGTCCGTTATACAATTTGTCTCATTTATTTCTGATTAAATTATTCATTCTTTTTCTGATGTTCTATCTCAAGACAATATGGCCTGTCAAAATACAGGGCTTGCAAGCAGAAAATAGTACTCATTTCCCAGACATATGTAGTCCTTCTGTGCTAAATCTTTAGGCAGTATACATTAATCTGAGGCATTTGTTGGTAAATTGTCCTGTATTTTGTCACTGGTTTGACTTGAATTGTTCCACATATCCGAAGATTAAAGAACCATGTATTTTGTTAATGGGAATTTTGTGCCTCATAACAACTGGGAATAATTAAAAGACAAATAAGAACGAAACCCAAAACTCTGCAAACATATAAAACATGAAATGCTGTCTCAAAAACATTATAGAAAGAGCTATCTAATAGTTTATGATGAGGAGGAAACAGGAGGTTTTTAGTGTCCACCAGACATAAATCAGTGCTATAAAGGAGTTGCAGGAGTTGCAGTGCTTTCTTCAAAAGCGCCAGGGGTGCATTCAGCCTGTGCCCAATGCCATGATGTAACTCTCCTCCACTGTACATTCAGACTGTTTCATGTTTTACAGAAATACTGGTCTTATGGATTCGGGTACCTATTTTGAGTACTTCAGAAAAAAAGAATTCCAGAGATTTCCCTGAAGCTTGCTCTTAGAAATGAACAATTCACGCCATTACTTCTATATTCAGTTCAGCAAACAAATAAATAAACTTTGCTTTCAGCAATGACGAGGCATTTGTACAATTTACCTTCTGAACATCAGTACACTACTAAAGACAAAAAAACTGTGATGGTGAGTATCAAAACTCAGTAACTGCTTAAGACTCCAATGTTTAATAGCACCTGAGCTTCTTATTTCATCTCTTCCTACCAATTTAGCAACTCCTACCAGAGGAGGAGGCAGAGCTTCCTGGGGCAGTTCTAGGAGGTTATATGTTGGTTGATGTTTGCAAGAAAACCCACTACAGTGCATTCATAATTGCTGATGGAAACAGTAGGGACAGCTCTTGAGTCCACGGGCAGCAAGACTGGTTATTTCTCTAATGTGAGGGAAATAACAGAAGAAAATATCCAGTTCACACCTGACTGTGGGTTCTGCAGACCTAAGGATCATTCTATTAAAGTCAAAGCCCATTAGCAGTGTGTAAACAACCTCTTAGACACTGACTGTTCATGTTGAATATATTTTTACATGTTTTCAGTTCTCATTCAAGGCAGAAATGTCAACACTTTTGCCAGACAGTAAAGGGCAGACATTAAAGGGTGCTACAATCTTGAGGCTGCCATCTGTTATTCTTGAGTGCCAGTCCTGATGGAAAGGAGAGGTGATACTTAAGAAGGATGACAACGGAGAAGCAGTGGGAGGGATTCAAGGGGAGGAGGCTTTGTCAGGAATTTCTGTCGCTCTTTCATATTGACTTTTCACTAAAATCTTGCACATACATGATTTTTTTTGTTTTGTTTTGTTTTGTTTTGTTCTGAAGATGAAAACTGCTGTCCTCTCAAAATCTGCTTGGTATCTTACGAAATCTCAGTGACTTATGCATGTGATTCAAATACAAATAAAGGACTGATGGCATTTATAACATCTTCTACAGAAGGCATATTGATGGGGACTCATGAGTCACAAACAAATTGCACATATGAAAGCAAACTGTATTAGAACACATTGCACTTCCATCCAGAGGCTGTTTTAGAAAGCTAAATACTATGGCTTACACATTATGGAGGAAAACTGCATATCAAATGGTAGTGGAATACATTGTCTGACACAAACAGATAAAGAAACTTCTTTTCCTTTTCCTCTGTTGCCCAAATAGTGAGAAACACCATCATCTTGGTAGGATGGCAAAGGTTTGAGGATCCAAGAGGATGTAGATTGTGTTTTTTCCTTCCTACTAGACTTATGCTCAAAAGGAATTTCCAAGTCATTCCTAGGTACCTAGGAATGAGGATGTCAGAATCTATTCTATATTTTCTGTCAAAGATCAGTGGTTTTATTTCCCTTTCTGACCATCTGTTTCTATCCTTAAAACATCAAATCTACATTTACATCCAGAGAATTTTGGTGAGATTTTAGATTTCTAGCTGTGATGACAGATATTTGGAATATTTTTTCCTGAAAATCAGTAGTTATCTGTCATATAGATGTAATAAGTATTCATTTAGCTAATGAAGGTGGATGATTACCAAAAGACGAACCACATTCTAGAAACTTGGTGTGTACTTGGAACCTCTATTGTCCTTCATGATACAATATTCAGAATAAATAGTGTGTCAGCAGACAGACACTCAACAATACAAGTATATTTACACTGGTGTAGCTGGAAGCAAAGATAGAAAATATGAAAAGCATCAGACCAAGATGTTACTCAGATCAAAATTATGAGACTGACTGGTGCTGCAAAATCAACCATTAAACATTGAGGTTTCCATTCGGAAGCAACACTCAGAATGTGAGTTAAAGTATCTCCCAAGATAGGTCATGTGGAAAATGATGCCAAACTAACTGGTAAGTCAGTAGCAATCTGCAGATTCTTTCTATCTTCTTGCAGACTGATAGTATTTTTAAAGTGGAAAACTGGGGTGTTGTGTTCAGGGGTTCTCAAGGAAACATTCTGGCACAGGGAAAAGGGAAGTTGGCCAGGAACTCAGAAAAAAAAAGGGGGGGGGGGGGGGGGGGAACTCTTCACCTTACTTTCAGTGCTAGAATAGAAAACTGGGACATCTTGTAGTAAGGACAGGTTGGATAAATTTTTATCACTGTGTCACCTCTTCCCTGTCTTTGCTCTCAAATTCATTCATTCACTCACATCTAGCTCAACCCTTGTCCTCGTACCTCAACATGCACACCATCAATTTTTTATGTGATTTATTTTACATTTTTTCTACTCTGAGTTTTGACAACATAATTGAGCCATTTTTTGCTCATGATTAAGGTCTCCAAGAGAAATTAAGCTCTGTCTTCAGGAATGTTATCCCATTTCATGTTATGGTTTCCCTTCCTTCTGTTTCATCATTTTACACTCAGGACTAACACTTCAACGCTGAAACTTCCATCTAACACTTTGAGGCTTAGGGTATTATGCTATTCTCTTTCCTTTTCTATATTCTCTTACAAGACCAAAGCTTTGTATTTGGTTGAAAACACACTTTCTTTTATAATAAAGCCCAAACCTCACCATAGCCCTAAACCTCACACGTGCATACCCCATTCCACACTGCCACTTACTGACTGATGAGTCTGAGCATATAGTTTTAAAGGCAATGATGAATTTTGCAGGCAGGAAGATTGCCTGTGTTAGCTACAAACAGACTTCTCTACCTCTTCATTCTCCCCAAGAGAATAGTCTGCTGAACTGCTACAATATCTTTCACAATATTTAATCAGAACCAATAATTATCAGTTTTAGAAGAAGAACATACACTTTATTACCACATTTCAATATGTTGTTAGCAAAAGATAGTAAGCAGTCACAAAACAATTCAGAAAACCTACCTAGAGTGATGATGGCAGAGGAATGCCTAACAGGTATCCAGCAGTAACTTGGAAAATATGTTAGAGTTTAAAAAGAAAGTAGTTGGCAACCCATCTCAGTAAAAATACTACTATCAATTTATAAATGGTCATAATTGTAACTGCTCAAAGTTCACCTTTCAGGAAGAACAGATGTTATTCAACAAAACTGCTTAAAACATTGTTTCTCAGACCACAAACACCAGCTCTTATACAATGGCAGAACAACCATGTGAAACATGGACACTTTTCAACATGGAAAACTTTAATGCTTTGGAATTCAATGGAGATAAAATCCATTAAATTTAAGCATTACACCTTTACAGCCCTGGCACCTGAGTAGAAAATGTAGACTATACCATTTAAATCTGTGCAGTGAATAGAAATCTGCAAATACAGAATTAAATTCAGTCAAAATCATTGTGTCTTTAATTCTACAAGGTTTCAATCTGCTTCTGGTTATCAGACTTGGAAAGTACTGTTTGATTTGCATTTATTTTAAAAAAGTAGTTGTTCTAGAAGTAGTTTAGAAGTTGATGAAAACTGATGATTATTCATCCCCAATATGTTTTAATAGTATAACCATTTAGTAGGGAGGACTTTAAACAATTTAAGAAGGGGAAAAAAAAGTAGAAGCAAATATAAACCAACTTGAATACAAGTATGTCAGTATGGTGAGGTTGTGGAGCCTTCATCCGTGGAGATAATCTTAACACCTGGCTGAGCAACCTGCTTATCTCACCCTGCCTGAGTAAGGCATGGGGGTAATTACCTGCCAGCCTCAACCATTCTGGGATTCTGTGATCCTCCCAGGCTTATTTCTTTCATTATCTAGATACAGCCAAATTTTTCAACTAAAACTCTGTTGCTGCAAAGTAGGATCTACAGAATATATCCTGTTTATAAATATGATCTTGTTACCACCAGGAAATAAACTGTCAGTTAATTTAATTAATTAAAAAAAAAAAACAAACCACATCTCATATGAAAGCTAGCTTGGAAGTAGCCCAGAGGTCAGAAACTGAAATCTTTGATGTATGCTTGATTATCTCAGTCTTCAACATATGTCCTTACATGATGCTGTCTGTAAGTTTCTGAAAATGGTGAAGACACTCCACATTTCCAGTGGGTGTAGGAACAGTGAAAACAAGCAAGAAAGTGAACTTCCTGGATAATGCCATAGAAATAGCATCTCTATGCCCATCTGAAACTTCATTTAACCAGCTAAGCTTTACAGTCAGTCTAACATTACAGTGCTAAATTCATTCAGAGGCTCAACTGGCTTACTGCAAGTGAAAACAGTATTGCAAGCATTGATGGTATTTCTGAATTTGACACTAGGCACAGATATTTTGGTGGGTTATAGGTAATTTGAATCTGAACATTCAAGTCAGCCTGTGTAAGGTACATCAAAACAACCACAAAAATTTGTTTTAAAATCATAAGATGATTAAAACTTGTAAAATAATTCTGCTAGAATTGAGGAATCTCTGCAAGAAATTAAAGAGTTGAAAGAGGTTAAAATGATCAAATTTTCACTAATATTTTGCTAATTGAATGCATTTGGGCCTAAATTTTCAGAACATTTTAAAAAACAAGCATAGATCCAACTCATTTCAGTCACAGCTGCGATCACTTGGCACTTGCATGGCTCTGCCAAGGATGACTCAAATAGGTACCTAGAATATGTGGCCATTTTTAGCAGCCATTAGCAGCCATATGAAAATTTTACTTTAAGTGTCTCAATTACCATCGAATTAGAACTTTGTGGTAGATTCAGTTTTCACTGTCACAATTCAAATCCATTATCCTTCACCTGCCATTTCCAGACACACACTGGTCCTACAGGCTTTTCTAGTTACATGATGGATGAATCAGTTTTCTTTTGATCTTTATTCTTCATTGCAGTTTATCCTTGATATGTTTCCAGAACAGAGTGTAGTCCATTCAATTAGGCAAAATGTGAAAATCTTCTTCCAAGAACAAATAAATAAGGATCTACCACCTAAAACATGGCCTGAACTAACCTTGCTGAATCAACCTTAATTCTTGGGTTTCCTAAGTTTTGAATGTAGAAAATTAATATTCTTGCACTGCAATACATATAGTTTCTGAGTTTTCTTTTTCTTTTTTTTTGCCAGAAAATAAATAGCAAAAACTAGCTGCAAAGAAACCATGTTGCATCTTGCATGTAATCAACAGCACAGAACTTTAGTAGCCTATCTGGAAAAATAGCTGGTAAGTAGTAGGCTATTGTTTTTAGGCTGATGTGACAGACATATTCCCAGCATGCTTCACAGGTATTTTTCTCACAACAGAAAAATTCTAGAGCAATTAAGTTGGAAATAGTATAGTTATGTTGGCAGATTGAAGCCTGGAGCTAATGAGCCTGTGGTCTTAGCACAGGCTGTGTTTTAGAATTTATGTATTAGAATGGATGTAGTTTGGAGCTAACCAATGCCTAAACCAATTCTGGACTATTTAAATTGAAATACATTGGACTGTATGGGCATGTTGGCTGCTGGGTAGAGTTGAAGCATGTCTAGTGCACAGTGTCATGCACTATTAAGCATGCTTATTGTTCAGGAAATTATGTTGCTCAATTCTGAAAGCTTCTTACTAAGATTTAGTATGATTCCTTACTAGAAGATGAACCGTAATATCTAAAAGTTCAAAATTTGGCTTTATTTAGCTGGACAAAACCAAGGTTTTGCTTCAAAGCAGACACAGACAAAGCAGACACTCCTTATGAAAGGCTTTTATAATACAAGGAAGTATTTGAAAAATATTCAGCAGCCAACACCTGACATGAGACTTTCAGTCCAGAGTTTGAAATTTTAGGAAATTTAAATGCAAGTCAAATTTGAATACTAAAAAAATGAAGTGTTAGACAACCTTAGGTCTGGATATTATCTAAAATTAGTGTCTTTTAAGTGTAGGAGCATGTGTAAAAATGATAATATAAAACTGTTACTTTTTTATTAGCCTACTGCTTATCTCCTTTCACACAAACTAAAAGCACATTATGGCTTCTATGATCCTATATTCTCTTTTCCCCTATACCTTGAAACATGTATAATTCAGGTTTTTTAAGGCCTATTCAGAAGGGAAATGGATGATTGCTTCTCTTTACTGTGGTGGCAAGTATGTGACTAAATATTGTCAAGGATGTATAAACTTGTATAGGTAGTTTCAATGAGGAATTAACAGGAAAATAATACAGATAAATCTCAATGTTTCAGATAGAACAGATACATATTCTCCATCAGAAAAAGACAAACTTCCATGTTACTAACACATTATTGTGACTTTCTCAAATGATGAGTAAACCAAAGACTGGGAAGAAGTTTGGTATGGTTGTCTTTCATGATATTACTAATATTTCATAATGTATGACAGTGATGAATAACCTTCCATATATGTTTACAAAGTAATGGCATAATTGTTCATGCTTGCATGATAATTAAATGTGTTGATATTTACAATTAGATGTAATAACATAAAGATGGTCTGAACATTTGCCAATGTATCTTCTATCTGGATCTTTTAAATGATAATATACAGTAGCAACTAATTAGGTGACTAATCTTTATGACAATTTATGAATAGTCTGCATGATACACACACAAGCAAACACACACGTTTACATTCTTATCTACTTTCACAGAATGAGGTGGATGAAGTCAGTACATTTTTAGCATAATGCATTACTTCAGTCTAAGGCACATTATCCTTACAGAACACTTGACTGGGTTTGAATTGCAATAAAATATATGTAGTAGTGAAGTATTTTATAACAAAGTTTACACTATCTGATATAAAAAAAAATTCTTAGTGCTCTGATTTGTATGTATATTTTAAACTAGTAGTATGAATCAATCAGCTCCTGTAGAGGAATGACAAAAGGGGTCTTTTAGATGTCTGACATGAATTTGCATAAGAATAGATTTTTTTTTATTTTGATAAAGGTGTTTCTTGTTCACTAAAACTGAAAACTTTGAATGATTTTTTTCTTGCAGCGACATTATAAAGGACAAAAAGCTATAAATATTAACAATTCAGAAATATGCACAACACAATCTTTAACCATTGCAATTAACCACAATTTCCTTACAGAAAACTGATGAATCATGGGCTAATAAAATATCTCTAAATAAATACTAATATATTTCTATTTTCAAATGTTCTTTGGGAAACCTTGGCTTAACTATTAAGTTTTCAAGGACTGGGGATTAATGTGGCCCCATTTCTGAAGAAACAAACATTTTATTAAAACTAACCTGTAGGAAACTTAAACACAGCAGGAGCTTAATAACCTTTGTCCATTGCAGCTTTACAGAACATAAAGAAGGGGACAGTGCATAAGTTCTGCTTAACACATATGATATGCTACAGTTTTAAAACTGTAACCATGAGCAGCTAATCTAATTTAAAAAAAAAATCAGAATTGATTATTAAGCTTCAAGGGAGCTGTGAACAAGGGTTACTGATTGAAAAATATAGGGACTTCCATTCAAACAGTCAAATTAACTGTTCAGCCCCTATTTAGGAGCCTTTTCAATATATTTTATACCCTGGGGAACCTAGATCCAACTAAGAGCCATGGCCTGTGGTTGTTCTGCCTACATTTGCAACAGCTTGAGGTATGCCATCTCACATGGTTTAGGGAAATTGCTGCCAGCATAAGACAAATAATTCCCTCCCTCTGGTCCCCAAGAATAGCTGGAAAGTGTAATCTCTCATTATCAAACCTTCTGCTTTATTCTGTCCTGCTGTAGCTCTGTGTCACTGGCCTTGTTCACAGTCATCTCATCTTTGTCACAGATACATTTTTTTAATGTGACAGAACTGCATTTAGTACAGATACAGATATGTACAAATACAGATATGTATTCGTAAAACAAAAAATTATAGAGGGTAAATTTGAAAGTTTCCATCAGTTTAATGCAAAAATATATACATTTTTTGCCCATGTAGGTTCACATATTTCAGTTGAACACATAAAGCCTTAATTATGATGTAATCCTATAGGTTCTTCATTTAAATGATAAAGATGTCATCCTATTTGAACATTCCTTGTATTCAGTGTTTATTCTCTCTATTCCAATAATTCGTTCAAATTTATATATTTCAATAACTTCAGATTTAAACTGTAAAAATTGAATTTTACATTTGTCAGGACCATTACTTCATTGCTTCCTTACACGTAGGTAAGTCTACCCAGTCTAAAAAGATTTCACTAAGGATAAAATAGTGCTCTTTTGCCACTGTCAGAAACCAGCCCAAAGGTACAATCTTACCATTCATACATTCAATTTTGATTTTTACAGCCAAGAACTTTCAGATATAATTACTTTGACTTATTCAAATTATTTCATCTGACTCTAATCAGCACCAGGGGTGCCCTATCTCATAACATCTGAGCAATCTGAAAACATTAGGCTTTATGGCTCTCTGTACTGAATGAGAGTATTGTTATTGATCAAATTGGCAAGTCAAGCTACAAGCAACTGAAAGCCTCATGGTCTTTTGGTGACTGCAAAACCTCTCAAGCAGATCTCATCCCCTTCTGCTCTGTGGGAATATATTACGAGTGTAATCAGGAGAAACAGGATCTTGATTTCTGAGCAGTAGGAAAAATGGCAGAGGACATGCTCCAACATCTTAAAAGAGCTTTGTTAGAAAGGACAAAAACTATTACTGGACAATCTGGGAAGAACATTGAATTTGATATTTTACAGCAAATCAGAGCCAGAATCAAGACCAGTGTAAACATTTTTGAAGAGCGGTTCTATATCTAAGCCCTGAAAATTCTACATAAGACAGTTTACACATTTTTTTTTCCCAGCAACTTTTGTCTACAGAGAGGTTATTGGATATTAGAGTGTAATGTAGGTATAATGCATAATGATAAGGAAAAACAGGAGGAAAGAAAGTATGCCTGAATTTATATACCCAAAAATATACACTGACGGCTGCCCCAAAGGGCCACTACAAGAAATTGTCTCACTTATACAAACTCAGTGCTGTTCTCTTTGAAGTGTGCTACAAAATTTTTCTTTTTGAAAAAGATATCATATGGAGAGGAAACAGCAAAGGCTTTACTAACAAAGTGTATCAGTGCTCCTTCCCAACCACATTCTGGAACCTGATTTTACTTATCCCACCACAGCTAACTTCCAACTAATTCTTCTCACCAAGCGCCTTTAATAATAATTGGTGAAAAGCTTCCCTCTTCTCTGACTGATTTCCAATATAACCCAGGTCACTTTCCTCAAAAGAACAGAAAGCACCAGTGCAGCTAGAAACAGTTTAAAATGAATAGGGAGAAAAGAATGGCTGGACAAGATTTTTTCTCACAGTCCAATCACTGCACATTAACTCACTTATACTATGTGCATCTGGTCTCTCTACAGGTCGATGGCCACCTAGCCTTACACATTTTAGTTCTTGGAATGAAATTCAATTTAATGGATGATGGTTTTATATTCTCCAAGTTAATTTCCTGGACTTATTCCACTCTTCACTCATTTTACTGAGGGAAGAGATTAAAGCATGGGAATGTTTATATGCTTGTCACATGTTTATGTTGGGAATTCTCTAGAATACCACCTATACACTTTCCTGGGAATTCAGTGAACCATCACTATCAAAATCCCATGCTCTCACATTTATTCTTTTCTTAAATTGCACACACATATACAAATGTCATAAAAACCTGCCACCTATACAGGCAACATAATTAACACACTGCACCCAGTATTGCAGATCCCACCCATGGTCAAATCTTATTATGTCAGTCATTTCAAAGCTGCTATTGCAGAAAGTTAAATATTTTATATCAGAAGTCATTTGACCAACACATTCACTTTCCTCAGCAACTCTGCAGAAATGTTTTGTGATATTTCATAAGTAATAAGACTTTGTTCAGCATAGAAAAAAAAGAAAAATTCTGATTAATAAAGATGATCATACAAGTTACTGTAGTATTGGGGTTTGAGATTATGCATGATTAAGTTTACTGTTCCCTACAGCCTTTGAACATCATATATCCCTGGGTGAAAATACTTATAATTTAGAAATTAAGTCTAAGTTGTTTATCTCTATTATTTCAAAGTAAGAAGAACTTAGTTTCCATCCTGAAAAGAGGGCATAGCACTCTGTGTCCTTGTTATGTATTTGAACAGCTCAGTAGATGATCTGCACAGACATCCAGAGCACAAATCTGGCATAGTGTGTCACTACGACACTTGCAATATCTGTATATGATGCAATATTTTGCAGTGAACCCCACTACATTCATCAGATGGCTAAGTTTCTCTGAGAAAATTTTAATTTCTGTCATGAGCTAAATTTTGCATTGTGGAAATGAAGTTTGGGAACAACCAAAGACAAGAGATTATATGGACACTTGCAAATTCAGCTTTTATATCCATTTCTTTCTACCTGAAGATGTTTGATTTTATTGTTTTTAACACTTTTTTGAACTTACATTTTTTGAATGTGTCTTTCAATGCAGGTATTAGAAAGGAGAAGCTGAAGAAACCCAAACCCCATCCAATCTTGCCTCTAACCCCATCCAATCCACCTACTTACACTGACATTGTTTTAAATTTATACTCTACGGAAATTTAATCTAAATAGATGATTTTCTTAAAAGGCTTATTTTGACTAACAACGAGAAAATGATTTTAAACTTAAAAAAATTACTCATCTTTTTATTTCAGTATTTGTTGTGATGCATATTTAAGAAGGAACTGGGGTCAGTATTTAAATTTCTTTTTGGTGCTGTTTTGATGTTATTATCTAAGTGGTTATTATAAGCACCTCATCATCAATTGTTAATAATTCTTGAGTATTTCCTTTTGAAGAAGGGTGAAAGGTACATAATGTTGAGGAGAAAATGAAAGGCAACTGTTTTTTCAGTGTTTCAAGTGATCAGAATGGCATAAGCAAGGCCTTAGACTGCCTGGTATTGTGTAAAGCTGAGATGTGAAATAAAAGGAAACTGGCATATAAAACTCATCAAGAAGGAATTCCGATGGGAAGGTCAGCCAGTTTTGTTAGAGTCAGTGGTGGAAGCAGAAAAGAAACAGAGACTGGTACAAAAACGCTGACAGGTATTTTTCAGAGGTTAGCAGGAAGTTATCCAAGCACTGGAGTTACTTGTCATGTGAGAAAAACAGGTGGGAGTACAAAGAGGTTCTTCACCCCTCGGGGAAAAACAGCACTACTAAGCATGCTGATTATTGTTTCAAAGCCTAGGAGTGGAGGATTTTTTTTTCCAAATCACCTTGTCCAGCTATTTTAACTTGATTTTGGGATAGGGAACATGAGTTTGTGTGTTCAGACAATGTTTCTCTTACTGAGATTCTAATTTCATTATAATGAAATTTGAGTAGATGGCAACTTTTCTTTGTTTTACACTGAACCAGTCTTGTGATAGGTACTCAGTAAGAGATGGTTACTGGCTTCAGTGACTGTTAAAATGGAAATTTTATCCTCTTATCCAGTTTTATTACTATTTTTAAAATCAAACAAGACAAACCTGTTCCAGTTGGGTTCTGGTTTCCTAAATTACCATTTGCTTTTTATGCAACTTGTCAGTAAAGACACTGTCCCAGGCAAATGATGAATAGGTATTTTGACTTGGCTCTTAAAAATGCTCCTTTCCATATTTCATAGTGAGCTGAACAGAGGGACTCTAAAGAAATTGGTCTGAAACAGAAATTTTCTACAAATTTGCTCTATACTGAGGGGAAAGTGATATTCCTACAGCTATATTGCTACCACGTCATTTCATTAAAAACATGTTTAAAAAGATTATACCTGTGCTCCATCTTTTTTTTTGCTCTCAGTTATGATATGTGGGCCAAATTTACATCAAACTACACACGTACATTCCTCAGTCTTTGCTAAACTCTTTTTTACTTAGGCAAGTGACTTTTTAAACTTTTATTGTTACTGTTTCAAGGCAGTTATCCTTTCAATGACTGCTTTTCTCTCTTGCATACTTGAACGTCAGAAAGCTGCACCCACTATCACATGACCTAAATAGTCACTTAGAGTGAAATATTTTCAAAGCAGTGACCTTCCACAGCAGGCTACAAAATTGATAGTAAAAGCCATTCTATTGATGCTTCTCTTTTCCTTTGTTCCTTTCTCCTAAGGAAAGTAGATTGGAAATACAGCAATTATTCTGCCTGGGTATTGAAAGGGATTTCTGAGCAACCTTGCACAATTGAGCTGGCACATGTAAAAACTGTTTCTGACTCACTGAGCTGGCATATACTGCTAAATCAGCATTGGCAGGACTCCAGGCAGCCTGTCACCAACACTGGATATTGCAGTAAGTACCAGCTCTGAGTATTGTATCCAAATTGGTTTTATTGAATTGTTTCATTCAGTGCTGCAAGGTCTGGCTTAAGAAACTAAAGCCTTGGACTAAAAATAAAAAGACCAGAGTGGAACTAAACATGTGCCAGCTGAGCTATGGTAACTGAGTATGCTATTAATAAAAAAGACTCTGCTTAAATTCCTTTCAATGCCCATATTTTCTCACTTACAGGGACTTTTCAATATTTTACAAAAGTATCAATTAGTTTACAAATTATCTTTGTGAAAGAGTTCAGAAAATAAAAAAATAGACCAAAACATACAAAGAGTGATTATTAAGTGAAATATCCATGATTTTTTCAACAATTTTTTTTTTCTGGAGGGGATACCTTAGAAACTGTGCTCTTTTGCAGATAATTAGGTAAATCTTGATATGGTAGTAAATTAGTAAATTTCTCACTTCAGTTTTAGCAGTACCATATTTTCCTTAATTTTCTGCAGACTAGGAACATCCTCAGAGACAGCAATCACAGTTCAGCCATTCATACAGATTTACTAGTCTGTGATAATTCAGTCGAATCTGGGCTGTATCCTTGGTGTTTTAAAAGTGACACCCACTGTGGACAAGATTAGTCCCACATGAACTCAGGCACACATCAAGGACCTTCCAACATACTTGATGAAAAATAATATAACTAGGTCTCCAATAAGGTTCATTTATTAAATGGTGTTAACTTTATAGAGAGAGAGAACATAGCAGAGGTAAAAAATATGAAATAGGACATTAGAACAATGGAGCCTGAGATCATGCACCCTGGATGCCAGAAAGCCTGTAGAGCTCTAAAAAGTCTGTGAGATTTTGTTGCTCTTCCTGTTCGTGTAAATTGGATTAAAGGCAATCTCTGTCACCTACCTAGGCTTTAGTACTCTTTGACTGCATAGTAGGCTTACTCATAGGATTTTGGAAAATAGGAAAAGGCCATAATTCTATGGTGGATAGTGCTGAAAGCCCTGTGAGGGCAATATAAATTTACAATCTTATATTTGCATACAAAAAAGTTTACATATTTTAAATATGCATTAGCATGGATATATTCAAACAACGTATTTTAAGACACGGAAGTTACAGATTGTAAAGGAATGCAACTATTTCAGATGAATGAGCATTACTTTGCTCAAAAAATACAGTTAAATTCATGTATATCTCTTGATACTAGAAAGGTTTCCCAGAAAAAAAAAGAGTATATGAAAATCTACATTGAAATCAACTTCAGTGTCTTAACAGTCCATATAAACCTCAAGGTTTCTGACAGAAAAATGACAAGTTCTTCCAACTCTCCAGCTGTAGTCAGCTGGTTTTCTCTATGGCATCGCTTATTTTTTGCACCTTCAGCTCATGAAGATATGAATGCTGAAATCCCTTGAGTGTGTTGCTTTTCTAGAACTGACCGACCCAAAGGAATTTAGTTAGAAGGGCAGCAGAATTTCAACCCTGGATGTAAGGAACCATCTTTGGTTTTGACTTGAACAAAAACGGTTTCTGTCCTTAATGGCTGTGTGATGTATTGGGTAGTGTCACTCATTCTAAAAGGCTTGCTAAAAAGTTCTATGGTTAGATAATCATCAAAACTGAAATATTTGAATTGCTTTGAGCAGATAGCTAAAGGACAGCTTCCTGTGTCTGTGAAATAACACTGATGATGATAATATATAGCAGACTAAATACCTTTGTAAACCACTCTGTCAGGGATTATTCAGAGATTTTGCTTTTGAAATCTTTGTAATTCCTGTGACCTATACAGTTGAAAAAACCACCAATTCACAGTTATCGTTTTCCAAAAGCAGAACAAAGAGAAGAAATAACATACTTTTCACAAGGGACTTGGTATTATCTGAAACCCTATAATAAAAATCTCATTCTGTTTCTTCAATTAGTTGATTGATTTCAGTAGGCGTGCCTGCAATCCAATCAATTTTAAAACAGCTGTAAAAATAGATTTCATTCTTTGAAGGATATCCTACTCGTGGATCAACAGCACAGTTAGTAAACATAAAAGAGAATGTGATGAACTACCAATCTTCTGGTAGTACCATGCAATTTACCCCAAGACTGTGATTTGTCAGTGATATTTGGGGTAACTGCTCCTTTGGAAACCACCAGTATAACTGAGGAATAATATATATTAAAAACCTTGCTTTATCTAGCAGCAGAGAGAGGTTTCTTTGCAAAAAGATCTTGTGAAACACCATAATAACTGGTTAACACTCGTCCCTAAGTTTTAAAAGGGTGTTTATATAAATAAAATATAATAATTTTAGACATACAGAATGTTACAGTTGAGATCAGCTATGGTAGCCTTGCTAATACTTTGATCTATGTGTGCGCTTTTGGGAATAAAGGATGTTTTTGTTGAAACTAGTTCTCAGAATATGAGAGACAACTGAATGGTAACAGCAGTCATTCATGGTGCCGTATTAAGAATGTTGTTTCTGATGACAATAAATTACATTTCTCTCCTTTAAAGCATGGCAATTATGAAAGGGTTGAGAGTGGGGAAGGCCCAACATGAAACACCCAAAGAGAAACAGTGAAGTGTTTTGCAGCACATTTCCACTTTCAGTAACAAAATATTAGTATCCATGTTACAATGAACACAGAAAAAGGAATATCTAAATAGGAAAAAAATTTGCCAAGCAGGAAAATTCAGCAAATTTCTTGATTTCCTGTTTCCAAAGGCAGAGACTTCAGAAACAGACAGGATGCAACAAGACTTCCACTTTGCAAGCAAATTCCCTGGGACTGTTCTCTCCTGCTTCCTTAGTCTAAATATGCACTAAGAGGTTACCTCTAAATCCTCAGACAATTATAAGAAACTCCTGCTTCTACTTCTGATAATAGGTAGCAGTTTTAGCAACAATTTATTGCAATTCGTGTTTTACTTATCCCAAGTATTGCAAGACATGAGGGGAATTGTCCTTATAACTGCTACAGAGTTAGTTACTGTTACTACTCAAACCCTTACTGAAGGTCCAGCAACTTTTCTGCGCTGCTCTGATTCTGCTGAATCCTTTCTAATATAGCCTACTTGTAGAATGTATTATGTTATGCTCCTCTGCACAAATGAGCACAGAGAAATGATGGCTGTTAGGGGATGTTTGTTCCAGCTGTCACCCACTCAAACGTCCCTTTCTAGTTGACCAGAGGAGCACAAGGGCACAAAACCAGGTGAAAAATGCAAATTAAAGATGGAAAGGAAGAAGCATCCTATCAAACCCGTTCTGGGACAGACTGAGATTCATTTTCCAGGTGTAAAACCCACCAAGAAGAGTCAGTGCTGGAGCACCTCATATTTGCTGCCTAAAGGTAACATTTCAGGATTGCACAGGATTTACTATGGGATGTTTGTGAGAGGAACTAACAGCAGGAAAAGGGAAGAATTCAGGTGATTTGAGGAAGTTTGGGAAAAAAGGATGAATAAGGGGATAAAAAGGGCCTGTAACATAAACAGTTGCTTGTGGGTATGCTTGTGTGGCCATGCCTTGTACCTGAAAAATGCAGTCTGTTCTATCTTCTTATTAAATTCCTTCCCTACTCTTTCTTGGGTGAGGGACTCTCTGTTCTGTGTGCGTGTGTGTGTGTATAGGGCTCTGGGTGCACCAAGGGGAGCCAGACTGCGGGTTGGAGGGTTTGTGTGTCTGTGGTGCCAGTAACGAGGATGTGCAGCCACTGGGTGAGCATGTGGGTGGTAGCAAAGATCACCCCAGACTAACCTGCAAGGAGGTGAAGTGGCCAGAGAGCTGTGTGTGTGCATGTCTGCCTGTTTGTCTGTCTGAGGGGGAGATCACAGGAGGAGGGAGCAGGGGACTTCAACCTGATCCAAGGGTCTGCTGTCTCCAGAGGTGAGAACTGATGTTTGTAACTCATGGGGGGCTGTGAACAGTGTCATTACTCAGGGAGATTCTGCTAAAGTATCCTACTGTCCCTCTTCTGACTTCCCCCCTAGTCATAGACAATGAACATTTCACTTAAAAGGTCACTTTATGTCTTTCCAGTACAAAAGCTGATGAAATAAAGTATTCTGCATCAGTATAATTTCAAATCCCAGGCTAATGAAGGAAAAAAGATTACCAGATATATGCACAAGCATGCCTCTGTCTTGCAAAAGGAAACTAGATGCAATTCTGCTGAAAATAAACATATAATAAATAACAGACGTTATCAATTATATCCTACATATAATCTACAGTTGGCTCACAATTCAGAGAATGATTTTTTTCTTCACAATTGTTTCTGCAGAGTTACAGCAGATACAGGGAACTGTCAGTAGAATGGCTATTGCTTTGACAGACACTGAAGACCTTCTCCTGCAAGGGTGATGATGGAAAAGCTAAACCTGTAGCCAATTACAGTATCACCTTTACATTCAAGGCTGTCTGCAAACAAACGGCTTTCCCTTTATGCACTCTCTACATTCAGCCACTGTTAGAGTGAGGGTAATTAAAGTGATTAAAAATAACTTCAAAAACTATTTATTAATTTCCAATATTTCTGTGGGCCATTTTCCAAGTGTTTGATACAGACAGTCTGAGATTTCATTCAAGTTTTGAAATTAGAGACTTGCCTAGCAACAACAAAGTACCAGTGCTTTCTTGGCGATGCTGATATCAGTGCATTAATGTTGTTTTAAGACTCTGCCTGTGGGTATAGCATATAGTATATATTTAGAGAGAAAATCCTACAGGGATTCCATAAATCTGCAAAATGGTCAGACTTCCATGCTCTTAACAGTCCACTGCACAGCAGCATTTCTATGTATGACTCAGGAATAAAAAATGCTAGGTCAGCTTCACATTAACAATCCAGACATTTACTTTAAATGTGGGGTTTTTTGTTTATTATGAATGAAGTTTTAATTTTTGATACTGCTTATTGATCCATCCTCATTTTTTTTTTTTGTTATGCTAGTGACTTTTACACAGTAACAAATGAAAATCACCCTGCTTTTCTTTTAATGAAAAAAAATTTCACCTTAGGCACTCAGATTGAGGCAGCTTCTTTTTAAGATTTGTGGAAAGGTGAGCTTTTGTATGATTTAATGATAGAGCACCAGTGGTTGCAACTTTAAAACCAATATGTATTTTTGTGTAAGTATCATGAAGTAATAGTAGAAAAGAATTAATCATTCCAGATGTAGAGAAAGGCATAACTATGTTGCTACATATCTTTGCAGTCAAGTAACATCTTGTGTGTTCTTTCATGGTCAAAGGTTCACACTATTGCATTTCATTAAAAAATGAAATATTGTTGCTAAGTGTTTAAATGGAACATACATTAAGACTCATTACTAATTAGATCTTTCCCAAGATGGACCTACTTGTGCTTGGCAGAAAAGTTGCAATAAAACTTTTTAACAAGCAATATAGATAGAGTGAGAACCCACATACTAGAATGTGTTTCCAGGTTTTGTACAACCAATATTAAAAAACCAAACAGCTGTGATCCTCTGGGTCTCTCCATACAGGCATATATGAGAAATGCACAGAGCCAGAGAGGAGAATCTTGATGATCTTGGTTGAAAGGCATCTTGAACATTTGGGTAGCTTTTGTTACAATTATTTATTCTGTGCTGCAACACCAGCCTGCTAACCACAAAGGAATTCAGGTGCAGGCATAACAAGCATGCGTAAACAATCTGCTGCTGCCGTCTAGAAAGTGCAGAACTTGCACTATTTTGAAACAGCACACCAGCATTCTGTTCTCTTACTGTGTTCTTGAATGTATTCTGGGGCTTTAGAAACCAAGAAAAGAACTGTCCTGTCCTTAGATGAGATCCATCTTCCTTTTTGCAGTCTTCAAGTGTTAAATGACATTATTTTTGAAGTATTTTATTCATTAATAGATGCATATATACTTCTTTTATTTATATTGTGTATGTCTGTTAGTCCTGGATTCAGTTAGAAAGAACATTTTGAAAAACTGCATCAGAAAAATCTATATGCTTGGATTTGGTACTCCTTACTTTTAAAAATTTTTTTCCAATTTAAATTTATTTACTGACTGACTAAGCTGCATGGAAAATGCAAACTGGGTTTCTTCAGTATAACACAAATCTCAATGTGTCTTTCATGTTCCAGTATCACATTCAGAGAGTTTGTATTCATCTAACTGGTGAATACAACTGATTTACAAAGTCCACAAATGACACAGAGCAGTATGAGCATAAAAACTATTTACTGTATTTCTTAGAAATTTGCAGGATCTGAAAACTAGATTGCAACTTTTAAAATTGTGTTTCATGACACTAGCTGTAGTGTAAGTATCTGTTTTGGTTTTAGCTTTTTATTATGACCGGTATACAAAAAATGGAAAGGCCATTCATGAAAACACAGTTTAATTTTAGGTAAAAAGGAAATTCACAAATTACAAAAAAATAAGGGCTGCAGAGATAAATTAAACACCATTTTTGGCAAAATGGTAGTCTTACTTTCATATAGGAAATTTCCCCTGTATTAAAACATTCTTAGGTATTGGATTCTAAATGATGAGAAACAAAAACATCATACACTTAATAGAGTGTGCTTGAGGTTTGTGCCAAAGCTTGCTTTAATTTAAAAGTCTCAGCTTATTTCTATGTACATGGAGCAAGCTGGGACATAAACAGTATGAATGAGGATGTTCATTTTGCCCTATTGCAGTCCTGTGACTCTATGCTAAGCTTCTACAGAAAGAAACAAGACACTGTTCATGCTATGTCAATGTTACTTGCTCTGATTTACATGTATGATGAGATATATAGAATGCACCTTCACTGCTACTACCCTGTATAGAAATGTTGTATTATTGGCACCCAGAGGTTTGATCTTATACATTCAATTTCAAATAAATATATTTAAATGAGAGTAAAAACGTATGAGAAGACTAGGATGTCAAAGTAGTTAGTTTTACCTGAGCCTCATTAAAAGCACTTCTTACCAACCTCTCCATTCATGGGCCTGCAAAATTTTAAATTTCATGGCACAAATGACACAAAAGAAATGTGTATCACAAAGGAAACCCTGTGTTCCACAGAAGTTGAACACTAAGCCTAAACAAGGTTATCCTCTTCAGATGGTTTCCTTATTCCAGCAGCAGTCAAATTCATATTGGGCTCTGAGAGAGAAGAAGCAGCAGCAGGATGCTGTTCTGCAGGCGTGGTGAGCCAGGCCAAGGGCAGCAGGGCAATGGCCTGATGGACAAATCCCACAGCACCTGAACAAGGGGGGCAGAGCAGGCCTGGGGACAGTCAGCTGAGTTGGACAGCAGACAAGTCCAGAAACACTAAAGCAGGTGTAAGGTCAAGTCAGGCAGTGCTGGCCAGTGGGTCAGGTTCAGACCAGGGAGCTACGTGACTGGGGCCCTGCATGGATGCAGTGCACCCCAGAAAGGGAACAAGGGCAGTTGCCCAGATTAAATGCAGCTCCTATACAAGGGAATGGCCTCTGCTAAGGCTTCCCACAGCTCCTCCTCAAACAGCTCTCTGAATCCCGGCTGCACAGCTGCGCTGCTGTCAGTGCTGGCCCTGAGTCCAAGCAGCCAAAACCCCATGAAGGGGCTCTGGCACCAACTTCCTCCAGTTCATCCTTTCTCATTCCCTAATTGCAGCCAGGAAGTGGGAAACCACAGATCTCGCAGATTTGGGCACTGCTCAGAGAGTGACTTGTTGCCCCATTGAAGTGAGCATTCACACTGTGTCGTTATAGCCCTTAGTGACCTCACATACCCATCAAATAGGATGCAACACTATTTTATATGGTCTGGACATGTGCATCACATAGAGTGAGAATATACTCCTGATTATCTCTCTGTGAATGTCTAGCTATTGTGCTGGTTTTGGCTGACACAGAGTTAATTTTCTTCATGATGGCTAGTATGGGGATGTGTTTAAGATTTGTGCTGAGCACTGTGAAGATAATATAGAGATGTATTTGTCATTGCTGTGCAGGGCTTACACAGAGCCACTTTTCTGCTTTTTGTACTGCCAGGTTGGAGAGGAAGTTGGGGGTGCCTGGAAGGTTGGGAGGAGATACAGCAGGGGCAGGTGATCCTAACTGATCAAATGGATGTTCCAGACCATGTGACATCATGCTCAGTATATAAGGTGAGGGGAAAAAGCAGGAAGGGGGGGGACATTTGGAGTGATAGTGTTTGTCTTCCCAAGTCACCATTACATGTGATGGGGCCCTGTTCTCCCAGAGATGGCTGAACACCTGCCCGCCCATGGGAATCGGGGAATTAATTCCTTGTTCTGCTTTTGCTTTTCGTGTGTGCAGCTTTTTCTTCTCCTGTTAATCGATCTTTAACTCAACCTATGAGTTCTCTAGGTTCTACCTTCCGATTTTCTCCCCAATCCCACAGGTGGGGGAAGTGAGTGAGCAGCTGCCTGGGGCTTTGTTCTGGGGGGGTTAAGCCACAACATTATTGAACTGGCTATCTCTAGACCAAAGGTTCAACTTCATTTCAAGCTGAGAGATGGCATTAGCTGCATACAAATCCTGTGTTCACTTTTGTCAGTCTATTTCCTTCCTAAACTGTACAAAAATTAAAAAAAAAAAAAAGTGTAATACCCACCTATTTCTTTAGTGCTCAGATTTTTTGAAGAATAGAGGTGTAGTCTGTGCAACTTAAAAGTTCCTATTTTAAATGCAGTGTGCACATTGGTAAAATGTTATGAGGAATTTGTATATAAACTCTTCTGTAAAATCTACACTGTCTCTAAAATTCAAAAGGTCCTATATTACTATTTCAATCATTACAAAGTTACTACAACCAGTCTCTTAATTTCTGTATGAGATACTGAAACTCTGAAGTAATTATGATTTTATTATACGTGCTCCTATATAAGTAATTTCACTCCTCTCTGCAGCCTATTAATAGTCTCTAGATTCTACAAATCAGTACAACACTAAGAGTAGTAGGGTCAAATTCACCTGAAAAAGGCAGATATAAGTATCACATAAATCTTGGCAAATTGAAGTGACACCCATAGCTCGGGGCATTAGCACTGGATTAGAGTTACTATACAATATAAATGTTTATGCTGTTTTGCAGTGTAATGCAGACAAGGGAACACAATCAAAGCTTTCACAGACATAAACAGACATCACACACTGTAATTATATTTGTCTGCAAGATTATAATAATCATAGATGGCAGGTATTATAAGGCAGTTCTTTTTTCTGGTTAACCCATTCAGTATACTCATCTTACTCCAAAAACAATTTCCATAAATGGAATATTATGTATATGTATATGTATATGTATATGTATATGTATATGTATATGTATATGTATAAATATATTTATATATTGGAAGTTTTGGGGTGGGGAGGCCATTGTCTTTTTGTCCCCATGTCCAACCTCCCTCCAAAAGGAAAGGTGGTGGAAAGAATCACAAGGCATTTATGCAACAGTCAGTGTGCGTTTATGTCCTTGCCTGCCTAGACTGCTTCCATCAGGCTGCCGAGTATGGGGCAGAGCCTCATCACCTGAACCCCTGAGAGAGGAAAGTCTCTAGCAGAGGATATGATACAGGGAAGAGCTTGTTTCCCCTTCCAGTTTATATTGAAGATTAATCATCTCTCCAAATTTAAATGTCAGAGGTTGGCTATTTTGCTTGAACAGCAAATTAGTCAGGAGACTGATTAAAGCCTCTGTTTGTTGTGAATGAATTGTTAAAAGGCAAATCAGTCTCTTTTAAAGGCCATTTCCTGCCCTGAGTCATTCACATAGGACTCACATTGAATTCAAGGAGAATTCAACACACTCCTCCAAGGGCAGAATTCATCCCACAGTTTAAAGTCTGTGAACTTTGTAAATCCTTAAAAACAGCTTATATGCAGAAGAAACTGTACTCACCTCAATATAATGCCTACAGTCTTAGAGTCTATGAATCTTACATGCTGAATTTTGATTGAAAACACAGAAAGAAGAAATTTACATTTTAAGTTTTACTGATGGAGAAATACAGAGCATTAAAAGAAACTGTTTTAGAAAAGGAATTCTTAACAATAGTCAAGTGCTAATACTAAAAATCTTTTGGGTATAGTGAAAGGCATTTGCTTCTGTCACTGATCAAGTATGCAGAAAGTTTCAACAGGAAAGGTGTGTGTTATCAAAGTTATCAGGTCGAACAAGAGGTGTACACAATATTATTTTATTTTGGATGTGCAAGACTGGTTACTTGTCATCCTGAAAAGGAAAACAAAACATCTATTTTCCTGAGCATAACAGCCAGGGTTCAGTTCATATTTTTAAGACAAAAAAGACTGTTTACTCCATGTACATGAACAGAACATAATTATCATTGCAAGTATTAATGTGGCTTCATACTTTAAAAAGTGGGTAATAAATACTTCTTCAAAACTGTTTCATCACTCAGTGATTTAACAGAGTGCTATTATTAAGGAACTTAAATTTTATATACTGTCCAATTGATCTGTTTCTTTTCATGTCCTTAGTTCACACTGAGGCATAACAAGAACACAAGAACTTGTCTATAGACATGTCTATAGATATGCTCTTTTCATCAGATTATTTTTAGGGGTTTCAGGTGAAAAGGGATTCCACGTATCAAGAAACATATGTATCAAGAAACAAATGGAGAACAGCAGAAGTAGCTCTTAAGGTTAGGAAGTAGCGGTTAAGATTTCTCTTAGTCCGTCTTTCTCTTAGAACCAAGTCCGATTGTATGCCAGTATGAAAGGCTTCTTAGAGATCACTCCTGTTAAAATCCCTTTCAGAGCAAGTAACTTGCCATCTGAGCCAAGCTGTATTTCTTTCTTGCACTGCTGGCCTCCCCGGCAGTCCTTACACTGAGGGCAGGCAGCTGCCATTATCTGTTCAACTCATGGAGGACAAGTTAACCCTATCCTCTCCAGGCATTTACGAATTATCACAGGATGAAAAGAAAGACTGTATCCCAGCTATTGCTCCATTGTGAGGTTCTGAGATCACTACCCAAAGCGAATATCCCATGCTTTTCTGAAAACTCAGTATTATGTAACTCATTACCCCCAGTAAAAATATGTGTATGATTCATATCCATACATAATTGAAATTTATCTGAGTTCTAAATATGTGATCCTGTATTTCAGAACTACTGCAAGGATAGAGATCAGCTGAGCTGAAACCCTGAATCTGAAATTTTCACAAGTCTAACTTCGATTTGAGCTGTTATTCTAAGCAGTCTTTCTACTGTTCCTCACTTGTCTGTACTCTCCTCTCTGGTGGCTGAATGTCAGCCCTCTTTCTGCTTGTGTTTTGTACAGAAGTAAAGTGGTGGTTCTGGTTTTCTTCTACAGTTATGGTGTAGAAAACTCTAAGAAACACACTGCTAGGAAAAATAATAGAATTTTCATTCTATTCTGTTTCTATTCCCGCTCTATCATTTCTGCTCATGGAATTGCACTTATTACCACTACTGCAATGTTTTATTTACACCTACAACTTGCAGATCTTGTATGCACTAACATTTGCCAAACTTCTATTTCATCCATGTTGTTTATTTGTATAATCATAGTATTTTACAGCATATGAACTACTTAACTGTATTTTAATGGAAATATTTAACTGTACATAAGAGTTTCTCATAACTATGCCTGAACATAAGAAAATATTGAAAAATGATAAGAATATTATCAAATATATATATCAAAATAGCAAAGAAAAATTCACTTCTTTCAGCTAAAATACAAGATACCAGCTGTTTAAATTAATATTTGTCCTTCTGCTTAATTTTCTCTTATATTATGACAGTTTTGATAAGTAAATACAAGAATTTTCTGTCAAATGTAAAGTTTTGATCCTTAATGAAATAAAGTACTGTCAGGTACAAAGATTATAAAAACAGAGTATAGTTTTCTGCTCTTGAGAGATACCTGCCTCCTAAGAATGAATACCAATACAGTAGAAATTGGAGCAATAAAAAAGTGCAGTGATCCTCAAAAATATTTAGCAAACCGCAGCTGTAAGTAAAACATGCCACACATTCAAGTCAGTAAATTCAAAATGAGATTTTATAATTCAGCCTTATTTCACTGCAAAAGAGACTGATAAGAATGAATAGACTTTGAGAAAATTAAGAAGAATCTTATGAAGTTCAACAAGGACAAATGTAAGTTCTTGCACCTGGGGAAACATAATCCAGGACTGCAGGACAGGCTGAGATCTACTGGTCTGGGAAGCCGTCCAGTGAAAAATGTTCAGTGTTCTGGTGGACAACAACTTCAATATGAGTGAACAGTGAGCTGCTGAGTAAAAGAAAGCCAAGAGCATCAACAAGGACATCATCATCAGAGATAAAGAAGTAGTTATCCCCCTCTGCTCAGTGATCTTCAGGCCACATTTGGAATATTGTGTTCAGTTTTGGTCCCTGCTATACAAAAAAGGTGTGGACTGGCTGGAGATGGTCAGAAGAAGGGCCACAAAGATGGGGAACCTGTCATATGAGGAAAAGGCTACGAGAAGTGGGGTTGTTGAGAAGAGGCACAGGGAAGACTTTATCACCATGTTTCAGTATTTAAGAGGCAGCTAAAAAGAAGACAGAGACTCCATTTTTTTACACGGAGTCATATGGAAAAGTCAAGGCAAGTTACTCCTAGGGAGATTGCAATTTGACACAAGTAAAATTTTTCACTATGAGAAAATTCAGTCATGGGAATAATCTCCCCAGGGAAGTGATGGATTCCCCAGCACTGGACAGTTTTAAAATTTGCCAGGGCAAGATGGTGGGCCATCTTGTCTATGCTGCAGTTTTGTCAAGAAAGGTTGGACCAGATGATCCTTGATGTTCCTTCCAACCTGGTATTCTATGATTCTATTAATGAGTTACAGATGTATATGGAAAAGCTGCATAATATTTCTTTCTTGGTAATTCCAAGGGCTACGGCTGAAATACCCTTTCAACTGAAAAAGCCTGGACAAGACTGGGGAAGAAGCAACTGGATTTCTGAACAGCAAATTATGAGTTTTCTTAGAAAAGTATAAAGGCCTCAACACTAAAATTCTGGTTCGTATACAACACTTTGCAACCGATTTCTGAAAATGAAAGTAGCATGTTTGATTTATTTTCCAAGGTATTGGAGGGGACATTCTCATAACACTCAGTTGTCCTGGTTCATCATATTTTTGGCTATAATCCTAACTTGCATCTGTTTAAACTAGATCATGGGTATAGCCTTCCAAGCCCTGAAAAATGCAACATGACACAAACAGGAGCGACTCCAAATTGAATATAATATCAACGATTATCATAATCATATGGAATCTGATGAAAGAATCTTGATATTATTACATACATTATTTCATTGCTAATAAAAATGTATTTCTGTTCTTGTTTGTAAAAAAATAAAAATGAATACAAGTGCAATGGAAGGCAGTGTGAGCTCCATCTAAATTAATGAAAAATAGAACACAAGGCTATTATTGTGTTTGTCTTGGATGTTGCTACATGACTGCTGATTAAGTTACACTGCTCAAAACAAGGCAAAACACCAAAACATGTAAATACTTGAATATATCCAATGACATTTAATAAGGCTTTCAAGGATGCAGCTAATTTTAGCACAGTACACAAAGCCAAGAATACTGGAGTAGCAAAATAAGACTTGGCTAGACAACACTTGAGGGATTCAATGGGATCTGAAAATAATATCCTATCTACATTTTCAGATGTGTTTTGTTATCCCTCCTATCTTACTTCTTATTCAGGTATTAGTCTTTCATGAAAAAAGGTTTTTATCCTGTCCTTACAAATTCTAACAATCCCTCTGAAGCAGGCCCCAATGGGGACATACAAATTTAAAGTCTCTCATCTCTCACGGCTGATGCATTTAGGGAGAAAGAATGTCTATGGGGCAAAATATGAAGATGTGGTGGTAGCAATAGACGGACAGATCAAGAAATGGGGGAATGATCATTGAAATGATCTAGAACAATCCTCTGTCTTCTGCTTATATAAGAACACTATTAACAAATTCCTGATACAAAGTAATGCAGTATCTTAGGCAGTAAAGGACACATATAACCAGTATTTTGATTTCTGGCTTTGTGCTGAAAGGGCATTCCCTGAAGTTGCTGGTCAGTAGAAATCTTTTGACCATGGTCGCAGTTTAATAGAATTCTTTCTGTAGTGACAAAGGATGCATGGCTTGTATAGCTGAACTTCAAATGTAACCCAACTAAAAACCAACCCTAATAAAACATTCCTTGTTTCATTAGAACTGCTGGCCCCACTTTTGAGGTCTCTGTACCAGATTCCCTTCCACAAGCAATCATTACGTCAACAGCTGTTTAATCCGCTGTGGCCTGAGATGAGTACTTGTCCTGCATGTTCTGTCCTGACTAAAGTGTCAGTTCTAGAAAGAAGTTTCATGCAAAACCTAAAATGGAGATGCAGTTAAAATACATTGGAATATTGTCCATCCTATCATCCTACTTCCTAGCTAGCAAAACAAATTCCCACCAAGAACAAACATACAAATTAAATTGCAAAATTGAAGCATACAATTGCAAACAGAAAATACATTAGAATAAAAGAATAAATAAAGAATTAAAAATCCACAGAAACAGAAATATGGTGAAGAAAGAGAAATGGTAATTTGTGTGAGTGGCTCTGAAAAGCAGCAGGGAAAATTTAGATCCATGGATGTCCTGATAGCAGGAAAAGCAAGACTCAACACACAAAGCAAAATCTCCATAAACTGATGATTTCCCAACAGGCTTGGGATGAAAGCAGGATGTAACCTTAGGAGGTTATTCCTGAAATTGAGATAACCGCCATGCAAACATGTAGTTGACCCATACAAGATAATAGTTTTTGTAGCTTATTTTAGTACACTAGATTTACAAAACACAACAATGGTTTTACAGCCACATTTTAAAACTTCATTCCCTAAAGCATCAGGAAAGATGTTTGTTTTCTCTTTGTGAAGAACAGAGATAGTTTTTTTGCCTGCCAGATCCTAGCTTTCCTTCTCATCCATCCACCAATGTCTTTTAAGCTGTACAAATGCTGAAGTCAGAGCTGACACTCAAGATTTGCCCCAAACGATGAAGAGAGCATTACAACCGAACTGTACAGCTATAGCATTTTTGAAGTAATCACTGTGTTTAATTTATCTTTGCTAATGAATAAAGGCAATAGCATGGCAGATGGGACAAATTCACTTCATAGTTTAATGAGAAAATGCATATATATACATAACCTGATGTTATAAATGCTGAAATGCATCCACGTGTATTATTGAAGTACGTCTAGGAGAAGCTGGTCAAATACTTCTAAAGACTCCTTGTAAGCCTTTGTTTAATTTTTGAACAGCTATTCGAATAAACTGTGCTTATGCACCTCATTATGTGCTGTTTATGAGCACTCATGTTCCTATCTACATTCTGAAGTTCTATTCTTGAGAGAAAAAAAAAAAAAAAAAAAGGTGAATAGCCAGGGGTTTAATGTACTTTCTTTTAAGTTATTTCTGTTAAAAATGTAGATATTCAATAATAGTCTAGAAACAAGTTATTTTTACAGTATTTTTGCCACATACCCCAAAGTATAAAAAATTCATTAGTAGCCTTAACCTGAACTTTGCTAGTATAAATTGTTGTTCAAGTCTTTTTAATGGCAAATAAACTTGAACACCTCAGTATCCAGTTTTAAGAACTGTCTAGGCTGTGCTCAGTTGAGCAACAAGAAAAAAATAGCAAGACTGACTATGCCACTATTGTGCTAACAAAGCCCTCGGGTTAATAGAGACTATTTTGACCTTATGGCATGAATTAACACTGCCTCAGGGTTCCTCTAATTTAGGCCACCCTGCAACAGCCTCTGGCAGTCAGGGATTACTGGATGAAAGCAAACCGGTTTGTTGTGAACAGAGGTAAAGGAGACCTTCATTCAATTCTTGATGACACCATAGAGTTTTTGGGTGATTATTAGGAAGTATTAAACTTTCTGTGCCTCCAGCAGCTGTATGATGAAGCGGCAGTAGCATTTACGTACCTTATAAATGTGCTATTTAATTAATTTAACGCATTTTTGGAAACTTTGTGCACAAACCCCTAGAAGTCCACTAAGAGCTTTGTCAGTCTTTGGTTGTCTGTGACGGAAGAGGCCCTAACTCACATCTGACTACTTGGGCTTCAGCACATGAAGGTTTTTTTTTGTTTCTATGTGTCTTTTTGGCATGCAAAATATAAGAAGACACCCACAACCAACCATAAAAACCAGATTTGTTAAAAATTCCTGGAATATATGCTTCCTTGAAATAATACATATACCTGAATAATAGTAATAAAAAATATTCTGTGAATGGATTTGCATGTATGCATGGATTATTTTTCTGGAATGAGACAAAGCCAGCTTTTTGGATGTGTTGCAGTCAATACACCGTTCAGGGAAAACTTCTGTATGAAAAACTTTGATATAATGGGTTGTGTGCAAATTCTGAAATGTATATTTTTAACAGTTTTGTCATTCAGATGTTTATTTGGCTACAAAACTGTCAGTTTCAGCATACTTAATTTTGTATTACTCTGTAGTGAATTAATAGCTATACTTCTAGTAATACAATAATTAATTGCAAAGTTTCAAATGTTATCGTTTTTTATTGAGTTTCAAAGCATATCCTCACTGATATTTCATCACACCTTGCATACATTTCTTCCAGAAAAACTGAATGAAAAATTAGCTGATTTTTTTCTACAGATCGACAAGTTATCCTTACTTAATTAGCACATATCCTATTAAATATTCTGAAAGTAATATAAATTAGGAGTTTTCTTACTACCTATATTGTCTGAATAAAGTAGCACGTCAATTACATAGAGAGAGAAAAAGTAATATCTGAGTTCTAAATAAACTAGAGAGGATACCTTTTGTACCTAATGCAAAGGAAACAGAAGAGGTGATGTTCTCAGTTATATCAAATATTTATGGGCTGACAATAACATTGGCAATAGTGACAGGCTGCACTCAAAATGCTTTAGATTTCCTTTGATTATTTAGTTGACAAATTCCAAAATTCTGTGCACTGTTATCTAGTGTGGAAATTTTCACTTTAACATAACATGGGGAATCCTGTTTTCTTTTTATCTTGGTGAGAAATACATAAATCATTTGCTGGGTCTATTTCCACACAGTGTCTCTCTTGTGGTTAAGAAGTAGGAGAATGGATAACAAAGGAAAAATCTTTCTAAATCTTGAAATACTATTTTTGGAGTCTGATTTGCAGATTTTGAACCTGTTACCAGTTTATGAATACTTATGCAAATAATTATGCAAAAAATGACCTTGTCTATCATTCAAAGTCATGTTTGCCTGATTTCACCAGAAACAGTCTAATCTCCAGTACAAATAGGAAGGGTATATATGTGCATACCTGCATGCTCATGAAAGTTGCTTTCAGTTTTATGTTTCAGATTTCTTCCCTGCAACAACTGAAATCACAGGTGTTGCTTTGCAGCAACCACCCCTTCTTTCTTCAGTTACCAAAGCTCAGTAATATTATTTATGAACTCTCACAGATTTTACACTGGAATGACATATATTTTATGAAAATAGCTTAAAACAAACAGCAAACTTTCATATATACTTAGGCAGAGCAACAAAATAAATGAAAAAGAATGACAGCGCAGCTACATGAATGATGTTTTATAAGCAGCCATATATGCTCTATATCAAGAATAATTACTTCTTTATTATTTATATGTTGCCATAAGTGTACATAGGCATCAAGGTCAAGGCTTGTAGAATAATTAATGAAGCAAACAATAAATATTTTCAAAATGCTCAGAAGACCTAAGCTAACTCAAGTCCCAGCTGAGGAGGAAGGCAAGATCAGAGCAACTGGGGAGCGATGAGAAATCAAACATGCTATGAATGGGCAGATATAGCCCAAGTGCACAGCTGTTCCATGTGCTCACAAAAGGCTAATGCATTAAATAGTTAATCTTTCATTAAGAGTGTGTAATCAGTTGGCATGATTTGCTCAACACACAATAAAACTGGTGACCGTTCCCTTGAGAGTGTAAATCCAAGCTTCAGCACTATCAGTCTTTGAGGAAACCTCTCACCTCTAGTTTTAGATACAAAATACGGCAAGCACAGTTTTGTTCTTTCTCAAACGTATAAAGTAAAAGATGGAGAAAAAAAGAGAGAAAAAAGGACGATATCAAGACAAACTCTTCACCTTTGTTGGGACTGAGTGAGGATCAATACTGATTTATGAAAAGACTTTGCAGATTAATCTGTAGATTAATACACTCCATCAGCAGCACCTGCCATTTCAAAGGAGCAATAAAAGGCTAAGGGAACAAGATCAAGCAAGAATATTCCTCAGCTGTGATTCCTCCTTTGGAAAGATGCCTTTATCTGCTCACTGAAGGAGTTGAGTCCAGCTCCTGGTGTTGATGTTGATGGTATAAAGAGGAACAAGGAGGAGTGAGATGGGGGATGGGACTCCAGGAAGTCTCTTCCACTAGTTACAGCCACTGGGGTTTAATGCGATCTATAAACTCATCTGTCTGTTTACATACCAGCAAATGATACGTCTCTCTGATCCACTTACATTTTCAAGCCTAATGTATACACAGGGCACTGACGCTGTGTATACAAGACACAGAGATAGCTGGGGGCTGTGTGCTATCCCTGCTTTCACAGCACACTGTCACTCTTATAAATAAAGCATTCGCTCGGGAAAAGAGTCTGAGAGCTGGAGAGCCACATTGCGTGCAAATCCAGCTCACTGCCTGAGCTTCCTCGAGGTTGAAGCTAATCCTAACTGACATGTTACAGTAAAAGTACTTTATAAAATCAATATTAAATTCACAGCCTTTGACATCCTGGGACATCAAAGATAAAGGGGAAATAAGCTGTGGAGTAAACAGTCCTGCAGCTATGCCAGTTGCTCAAGGAGAGAGGCGAAGGAAGACACAGGAGACCATGGGGTAAATTAGTACAGTGCTAGTCTTGTTTTTATACCAAGGTCTTGACATCAATGAAAACATTATAAAAACAGCACGCGAACTCTTACAAACAAGAAAAAAAATATTAGGAAAGACTCAGTTACAAATTCATACAACCTTTTAAGGTTAAAGGGATATAATGCTCCCTTTGCAAGCCACATTTTTTGCTTTCTCATTCAATAAATTATACCCGAGAGTGATAGGATAATAAAAATCTAATAATAAAACAATGTACCACTGAACTAAAGAACTGGGCTAGAACCTGACTGCACAATCCTAACATGATATGATCATTCCAGCTTTCTGTGATGTACACCCGCGTATATTCTTCAGTCATCCAGGCTGACATACGGTCAGCCATCATAGTGTTTGTACTACGGGTGTGAAATACAAATTGTATTGAGTCAAGAGCAGGAGAGCTTGAATGATGGTGGAGATACTTGCCTGCTTAATCCCAAATTCTGTCTTTCATATGTAGAATGACAGTCATGATTTATACTTTAAATGGTAACACTGGCCTTGATCGAGGGTAAAAGGAAGACGAGAATCAGCTCAAAAGTGGAAAATCTCCCTTCTTCACCTCTCACTATCCTCCTCAAGCCATTTCCTATTGATGAATAAAAACAGCATGTACTCTTGATGCAAGGTTGTGTAAGTCAAAGTGGTGAGTTGACAAGTCCTTACTGGAGATTTGCAATTGTCTGAATTGAAAACATTCCTTAAAATTTTATGGTTCTTGTGTAGTTAAGTTGGTAGTTCTAATGGCTCTTGGTGGTACTTGCATCAGTCTTAAGAACAGACATTTGATATACAAACACTTCTACTAAGAATAGGCATTGAAAGAGTAGAAAAATTAAATCTTTTGCACCATGAAATTTGCTAAAACTGTAACTAAAAAACAACAATACTTGATTTTTCATGGGAAACCACTAATGAATTTTTACTCATAATAAACTGCCACACTAGCTTTCTCTGTACCACATAATATTGCTACCAACCATTACCCTCAAGTTAGGAAAGAAAGAGAAAAGTAGTATGTTTGGTAAAATTAAATATAGAAGAGAAGGCACAGTAACACCTGTTTTTATTTAGTTAATGTGTCTTCAAGAAAGAAATTTCTCTCCTGATGCTTAGGAAAAAATGTAATTTCAACAGTGTTCAACCCTAAAGTTAGCAAGGACTAGATACCTAAAATTATTCTGAATAGCCTGATTGCAAATACTTGAGGGCAACAGACTAAACTTAAGGGGAAAGGACTGAAGGAGTGATGCAGTGAAAGTGATAGGCCTGATAGGACTGATAAAGGAAGAAGCCACCTCACCTCTCTACAGAACACACACATTTTCAGATATGCAAATGATATAAGTTTTTCTAGCCCTTAGACTGATGTTAACATTTAGAAAATGATAACTGGAGAGTGAGGTGTGATGTGCTGTGGGAATCCTATTAGAACCAAAAGAAAATAAAAAAGAAAAAAACACCCAAACAAAACCCAATCCAAAACAAAACGCAAAGAAAATACCAGAAAGGTCCATTCTAACATCTTCTTTTAGCACACATCTGTGATGCACAACTGATTTTACTAGGATAAAAAAAATCTTTGTCAGCAAAAAGGAATGGAACCATTTTAACAGCCATTACAAAGACCAAACCAACATTTAGCCTAAGGCCAGTGTCTTCATTTGGGAAACAAAGAAACCCTCACTGCCTCTTCTAAATATACTGCTGGATTTCAGTCACCAACAAGTGGTAATGGCATCTATGGCTGCCCTTCTGGAGCTTTCATGTGCTTGGCAGTATGCCAGTTTTGGAGATAGCAGAGCCAAAAGCTGAGTTAAACAATTACTTTATGCATTACTTTGCCCTTGTAGAATAAAAAAGCAAATATGCTGATTGCCAGAAACCAATGCTTTTCAGCTTGCTTTACTCAAGGGCATAGAGGATTTGGTTCAAAGCAACCTGATACTTCAGAAGGCACTGAATACACCTGGCCCTGTGGAAGACCCATGATGAGAGATTTGAGGATGACACATAACTTGAAAAATAGTACTCACATCAAAAGGAAACTCAAGCAAAAAATGGAATTTTTGAGAACAGAAAGGAAAGTAGGTATTTATTAAACCAATTCAAGATTCAGGCAAGTAATTTGAGTTTTTGAGAAAGATTTCCTTCATGTTGCTTAATGTAACTACTCCCCACAAGAAAAAACATTCCTACTGTTTTATTAAGGACTTACTTTTTTTTTGTATTCTATGTGATATTTTGTGTGTTGTTATAGAAATGACAAACCCAATTATTTTAATGTACAAAAATAATATAAAATTTATGAGATATTTGATTTTCTTGAGGTGTCAGCACTGTTTATCTGAGTGCTATAGCTCATATCATAAATATTTTTATTATGTTCTGTATATATTTGCACACTACACTTATGATCACATCTTAACAGCTCATAGCAATGTACTAAGCAACAAGAATAACATCCATTACAGATTATTTGCATTTTCATTCCCCCAGAAGAGGAAGCATATACAGTAAGTGCCTCATTTGTGTAAGGCTGATTGGATACTTTTTGGTGGTTTTTTTGCTAGAATATTTTTGGGTGGATCTTTTTGGTGGATATATTTGCTTTCTTTTACAAATTTCCATGGTGCTGTACACTTAGGTTAGAGATGGAAGTGTGAAAGTAATAGATTTTGTCTTTGGATAGAAGTTTTCTACAGCTACTGCTTTTTTTCCCCTTTGCAATCATTCCATGACAGATCAGTTCTTTAGGATATTTTGGTAGTTTTGATAAAGATATATTGATGTTCATTCAATAGCGTGCCCAAGAGGTTGAAGGTTAAATATTTCCCCATAGTGAAGAATAATTTGTATAAGGTAAGCTAAACAACTCTAAATAGTCCTATTTTACAGTCCTTCTGAGGCAAAGGTGATACAGAAGTCTGTTCTTTTAGGTCCAGGATCAGATTTGATCAATATACAATCATACTCCCTACCTTTACGTTGAAGATTGTAAAACAATGATTGTGCGTCAAAGGAAACATTTTAAATACAAAGTAAGTACTTAGACCATCACTAGCTGGAGTTACTACATTCATGCCTGATAACAGTTTGATTTTAATTGGACAAAAGGTTGGCTAGAAAACATCTTTGTAGCAGAGAGGGGTAGCATTACATGCTGAAGTAATAAAATAGAATTATACTTCTGCTTGTTCCTTCAGGAAACAACACTTCAAATTAAATATCTTGCAAAATGTCCTGGAGGGTATTACAATATGCTCAACATAAAATAGATACGCAATAAATATTCAAAACATTGCACAACATTACAAATTCATATAATCACAAATGCTTAATTGAATGGTTCACAAATAATTTATTATGGCCTCTCAAACTGTTTTTGTTAGACTTAGGTAAAACCCTAAGATAGTAAATCCATAAAATAAAGACTTCAGCACAAAATGCTAAATGTACTTAATATTATATTTCATTATTTCTTCTGTAATATTCAAATACACTGGGGTCTGTCTCTTATCTTACAAACAAGTTTTGAATTAACATCTTAAAGTCATCTCTTTACCAGCAGGAAATTATCAAATTAAAAATTCCTGTAGCAGGGAGAAAAATTATATCTGCTTCTGCTTTGCATGCTCACTTCTTTGTCTATACTAGTAACAAGAGAAGAGACAAGAGATTCAAGTAAAGGACTTTGTTTTATATTGCATATTGCTGTTTTTAGCTCACCAAGCTGGTTGTTTATGGTTCATTTCCAGGTAGTCATGCGTGAGATTCTCAGCTAGAAAGTCTATGAACTGCAGTGGACAATTGTGCTAACATAATATTTCACGTACTGATAAGAACACAGATGAAACCAAAGTGTAATTTTTCATTACTACAAATAGGTACAGAGAAATGGCCCAAATTAGGTGACACTATATGATAGCAGTTATTAAAAAGTCAAAATTTGCATATCATCATTACACATTCATTATTCAAAAATATGTAAGATAGTGAGGCTATACATAAGGCATCACAACTGTACCCCACTATCACTGGGTTCTAATTAAATAATGGGGATTTGAACTGAAATTCTTTGGTTGAGCTGTGTGTAGGAGGCCCATATTAATAATTATACTCTTAAATAAGTTATCTACTTCTACTGATACAAAATCTTGTTTCTTCCTGCAAGGGATGAAGTAAATACAAATAAGAAAACATTTTTCTTTTTGACTGAAATAGCCTCTGTCTTTATCATGTTATTTTTTTAAATAGCACTTTTTCAGATTGTGAAGGATATATTATCACTTCAACACTGATGACCAGTTAAGTCATAAGTCTCTACTCTGCAGATTGTACATCGATGAAATATTAATGTGACCTCAAATATACTGGAAAATTTAAACTATTTGTGAATTGCTAACAGTGAATCTCATTCTAAACAACATAGTCTCTATGATATCTGTACTTCTATAAACCAAAAATTAGTTAACAGTCAACATTACTGGTATAATCATAATCAAATATGTCAAATGCAGCTATGCCATAGCATCTTGCCTATTTCAGTCTGATATTCAATTGATAAAATAAATAAATCAAACGTATGGAGATAACTCACTCTGTGCTTAAAAGTGTTCATAGCTTCAGATCTCAAAATGATTTGTTTAATCCATTTTCCTTTCCATGTTTCCTTTTTCATTCCAGGATTCCTTCTGCATAACCAAAAAGTATGAAGTGAAGAAGTCTAGAAAGGTCTTTTCACAATGCGTATCATTGTGCGTATATTGTAGCAGTGAATGCTATTCACCCACATGGGTAGTATGACCAAGAACTTTTGCTGGAGCAAGTGCTGTTGAATTTGCATGAAGGCTGTAACTTCCTTCTAAAATATTAATGCATTAGAAACAGTACAAAGTTGAAGGGTTTTTAAACAAAAAACTCCAAAGCATTATAGAAGTATTAAGTCTAAACTATAAAGGTCAAAACTTCCTCCAAGTAATACATTGTAAGTAATGCATTTTTTTGCTTTCATTTGCTTTCATAAAAAACCCAAAACCACAACACAGAAAGCAGAACAGTCTGCCCTCCCATAATTACCTCAAAAGCAAAGGAAAGATAAACACTTTTAAGGAGGCAAAATCTAAGAAACCTAGGCATGGATTGCTGCATCCAGAATTAGCAAATGCCAGTCCTGGGTTGCAATCCAGTCTGCGTCAACAGATGAAGAGAACTACTGCTTTACGTCTGTCTAGTGAAGATGGTGTCCATGCAGCCTGTCAGAAAATGATGGTCACAAAGAATACTGATTAGGCCTCATGTTTGCTTAACACCTCCCCCCTTCAACTCCCTGTTTTTCTTAAATGTTCCATTAAGTACCATAATGTAAACTGTTACGCAGAAAGATGTAACGCCCTCAAACTCTCCAAATTTGAATCACCCAGGGTCATGTTGAAACCTGTACTGACATTTCCTTTGCTTTCATTGTTATGTGTACAAACCTCGCTGCTTTTAGATGCTTTTAGAGCTGTCTGTATGATGTTCTCATACTCATCAATCCCTAATTGGACTAAAGTCTCATATGGGTATGTACGCCCACAGTCAGCCTGGTCTTTTGTATCAGATCCCCTCGGTTATGAGTGTTTTACTTCTTTGTTATTTTGATTTTGCTTGAAATAGATTGTTACGCTTTTCGGTGGTAACCAAACTTTACTCATTTTGGTGTAATAAAAATGCTGAGAAAATAGTTTTAAGGACTAGAATTAGTCCCGTCTTATTCGTGGGCTACCAGGAAACATCATGTAAAGCTCCTTGACTGAACTTCGGACCAGACTTCCCCAATCAGACTACCACTGTGCCAGATTCACAAAGGAGCTTTCTCATTTGGTTTCTTAGCCCCTGTCTTAAGGACAAAGGGAGATAAAAGCACTTCCTCAGAAGAAGTCTCCTACATAAGTATTTCAAGGTTTTTATAGTATTTCCAGAAAAAAACTCGGTACAGCTAACCTCTAGTAAAATATCTGTCTGGAAGCACTACTGAGTACCAGAACTTGAGTTGAAGTAAATAGTTTTGAACTAAATCAATACCAAATTCTTCAGAATCCTGATGAATTTTTACACAGCAATCTTAATCAACAGAAAAATTGAGTCTTGGGAAGCTTGGGTCTTACTTCTGTCTCTGCCATTTATCTGCTCAGTTTGATTCCAAGTCACTTTGCATCTCTTGTGAATTCTCACATGTGTGGCCTACCTTGTCTGTTTAAATGGAAAGATCTTTGGGAAGAGATCTTGCTAAATTTCAGTTCTGTGGCTAAGCCAGCAAGGCTTAATGTTCAACTGCGATTTCTAATCTCTCCTGACATAAAAAAAATGTAAAAATGCAATGCTTGCCAGAACAAGGAAGTTGAATGTTAGCATTAGATTTATTCCTTAAAGAAGAATTCTAGTGCAAAGAGCAATTACTTTAATTAAAATTCAGTCTTAATATTATCATCTTTCACACAGACTTAAATCAGCTATTAACTGGTGGAAATATTTTGTGAAGAGTCAAGTGCATTATTGCCACAAAATCATTTAGATTGAAAAAGAACTCTGAGATCACTGAGTCCAACCTTAGACCATGTCAACTAGACCATGGCATTAAGTGCCATGTCCAGTCATTTCTTGAACGCCTCCAGGGATGGTGGCTCCACCATCTTCCTTTAGCAGTCCATTCCTGAGTTTAACGACCATGACAAAATTCCTCCTGATGCTCAGCCTAAATCTCCCTTGGCACAACTTGTGGCTATGCCTTCTTGTCCTGTTGCCAGTTGCCTGGGAGAAGAGGCCAACGCTCACATCTCCTTTCAGGCAGCTGTAGGGAGTGCTAAGGTCACCCCTCAGCCTCCTCTTCTCCAGATAAACTACCCCAGCTCCCTCAGCTGCTCCTCCTACGACTTACCCTCTAAATCTTCATCTTATAATTTCATTTGTAATTATTCATATCATGTCACCTTCATCTGTAATATTTCTGTTATTCTCATTTGGTTTTTTTATGGTAGCTTCCAGTAAACTCTTCTGCCATCAACTTTTAAAATACAGTAAATACAGAAAATCATTAGAAATAGTAAATATTAATAATTACTGCCATTCCAGGTAATTAACTGAAGAACAACTTATTTGTTTTATTTGGCTTAAAACCATATCATTAACATATTAATTTAGAATGTGGACATTAAGAAACGCAGTTTTGCATATAAAAAGGACAGAGTCTTTTCTATTAGTAATATGTGATCTCTCTTCAGAGAGATTAGTAATAGGATCTCTCTTCACATATGCAGGTGTAGATTATTTGTGTAGGTAACTAACAACAGGTGTTATTAAACAGCTGTATCTGTAGGAAACAGACCTACAGATCTAACCCTATCTACAGACTGATGCAATTTTGATTTAATGCTGATAATATTTTGACATAGTAATAGCTTGTAGTCTTCAGAAACAGAAAAAAACCTGCCAAGGCACTTTAGGGTATTTTAGCACATGGCAGACATTCCTTTTTGAGAAGTGTTTGCAGAAATTTAATTTAGATTGTGTTGATATTATGCATAAAATCTTCTTTGCTATTTGAAGACCAACTTCCAAGTATTTCAGTTCACTAGGAAAGAAGGAGAGTCCATTGTCGTTCCTGGGGTGCATCAGAAAGAGCATTGCCAGCAGATCAAGGTGGGTGATCCTGCCTCTCTACTCAGCTCTTGTAAGGCCTCACTTGGTGTGCTGTGTCCTGTTCTGGGCTCCTCAGGAAAAGAGAGACTTGAATTTCCTAGAGCAGGTCCAGTGGAGGGCAACAAAGGTGATTAAGGGACTGGAGCATCTTTGATATGTGGAAAGGCTGAGGGAGCTGGGCCTGCTTGGCCTCGAGAAGAGACACTGAGAGGGGACCTTATCAATATCTGTGAGTATCTGAAGGGAGGTGCCAAGAGGATGGATTCAGGCTCTTCTCAATGCTTCCAAGCATTAGGACAAGACGCAACTGGCAGAAACTCATGCACAGGAAGTTCCACCTGAATGTGAGGAAAAGCTTTACTGGGTGGGTGACCATGAACTGGAAAAGGTTGCCCAGAGATGTTGTGGAATCTCCCTCCCTGGAGATACTCAAAAACCATCTCAACACAAACCTTTGTCTGTGCTCTAGGATGACCCCACTTGAGCAGGGAGGCTGGACCAGATGACTCACTGTGGTCCCTTCCAGCCCTACTCACTCTGTGATTCTGTACAGACTTCATTGTTCAAGATTTTTCTAATCTTTATTGATCGTATAATTTATTTTTTTATTTAGTTTCTGGGTTTTTCAGTTATTTTTCAGATCTCAGGTATATTACAGTTTTCTTTGAATTAGTGTAACATTGAATTCTAAGTGGCAGGCTTCCCTATTGGGTAAATTCCCTGAAACTTCACATTATAATACAATTTCTCCATGGCTAATCACTCTGAAACTGTATTTGTCTTTGAGCTATTTTTTTTACATGAATGTAGTTTGTTTTGTGATATTTTGTTTCATTTTATTTTAAAATTTCATCACTAGATGAAATTATAATGATGATGAATAGAACACTAAAGCTTCTTGTAAGAAAGAGACTGTTATATATCATTGTATTTTAGAGCTTCTCATTTGTTGAATAATATTCCTTCTGCTACCCCTACAAAAATCTGCCCAAATGTTAAACTGTTATAAAAGACTCAAATAAACTTGCCTGTTGTCTGTAATGTTAGTAGAACTAAATTTCTACTATTTTACAATTGATGTTCACTGAACATGCAGCACATTGGGAACATGCTGTATAACACTTGCTGCAATTGCTATTACTAATTGCTTAATGGAGGAATGGGGTTAAGCTCTGGTACAATATAGACATTATTTTATTTGTGCTTCAGCGAATTACCTAACCACGTGGATGAGAAAGAGGTAAATATAAAGGTCAGACAAAGTACTAAATACAAAACCTGGGGAGCTGGTGCTAAAGAGGCTTAAAGCTGCTAAGGGAAGTGGAAGTGACTAAATAGGAAAACTGAGGTTAGAAACTATAAAGATGTCTAAGACTTATGCTATTCAGACAGTGAAGAAAAACTGACAAAAAAAATATAATAATGTACAGTGTACAAAGCACAGTCCCTCAAGGCTCTGTCTTGGAATTGGTGCACTGGAACACAGACAGTGGAATCAAGTACACTCAGCAACTTTGCAGACAACACGGAGATCAGCGGGGCAGTTGTGGATACCCCATCAAGGCCAGGTAGGATGAGGCCCTGAGCAAACTGGTCTAGTGGGTGGCATCCCTGCTCATGGCAAGGAGGTTGGCATTAAATGATCTTCAAGGTCCTTTCCAATACAAAACATCCTATGATTCTATGATATAGTATAACTATAACAGCATATTATAATGGCTAGAAACTGGAGAGCAGGGGAGGAGGAAGCTCTGGAGGATATTGGGAGAAATATAAAACAAATATAATTTTCAGAGTGTGCAACAAAATTCATTGTTAGTCTGCATACTGTATAGTCTGTTGATAAGCATGTCTTGCTGTCAGTCTTTGGAGTAGTTCAGTTACTTCAATGGCTTAAGTAGCCAACACATTTTCAGGGGATCTAAAATAAGAGATTCATCTTGATCCTGGGAGTCTGATTTGCTCGAATATCAAGTATTTACATTTGCAATAGAAGAAGTTGGGCTATAAAAATATAAATTATACTATAAATAATTCTATACAACAAATTATATATACTATAATAAATAAATTATTTTACAGATGAGAATTGAATATGAGTTTCTCTGATTTGGGACTTCTATTCTAAAAGATGCATTTCCCCTTTCTCTCTGCCTCTGTCAATTTCCCACCTGCAAAATGAGGAGTTGACACCCAGGGTCAAAAGGACCAAATGAATATAAATTAACTGTTGCATGAAATAGCCAAACAGCACAGTAATGAATGCTACAGAAAAGACATTAATGAATGATGTCTTCTAAGTAAAGTTTAAATAATGAAGAGTAAGAAAGTCATAGGGCCACGTATTGAACAATGAACAGAAAACAAAACTCTAAATAAATGCTCATTAAGAAAGTATTGTCCATCCTCTGCAGGGAATGTGACAAGAGTCCTGTGTTTTGACTGCCTGAGTTTGAATCTCCATTTATTTTGAAATATTTTTTATAGTTTGATATTACAGGGTATCGACTTAAAAGACAATAGATGATGGAAAATTGCCCTAAATAGTACGGTTCCAGTTCAACTTAAAATACATGTTTTGATAATTGTAAACATATTCAGTTGTTTGTATACTGTTATATTAAGTAGAATTTGCGAGCATCACTACTAAAAGGTCCTTTTTTCCTAAAATCTCTGTGTTAGAGAGTTTTAGAGTGCCAAGAAGACTACATACTCCGTGGCTGCTTCCAGCTCAATTTCCTGAACATCTATTGGAACTCATCTTTGTGCCCTTTTTTAAACTGTCAATGCATGTGATATCTGACCTACTTTTGGGAACTTTCTAAGACATGGACTCCTTCAAGACTCACAAAATACTTAAAAGCTCTAATATAATCACAAATCTCAAAGAAATGCCAGTAAAAGGATTCAGCTCAATTCTTGCTTTGAGCTGCAGACAGGGGCAAGAAGCAGCAGTGATCTGCACATATCATCTGTTCAGCATTCACATTGCTTGGCATTTAAAATGTGTACACTACTGCAGATGCATTGACCTGGAGGTTTGTGTATAGCACAGGGATGTGGAAAGAAAGAAAAATCCCCATATAGAATCAATTATAAGGCAACTGGAATTTTATACGCAATACTAGCTCCTTGCTTGTGTTGTTAACACAATGACTAAAATATGATAATTTAGCAGTATCTAAAAGTAACAATGAAGAAAATGACTCATCTACATATTCCAGCATTATTTCTATTACTGGTTATATATAGAGGAAAGATACTTCAAAAAATTTCTGAATAGCAGATCTTTGATTTCAATAAATTCCAGGTGCTCCAGATGTTAATTATTGTTTAATTTGCACAAATAGCCTTGCTTAAGGTTGAACTAATTTTCTGACAGTTTGTTTTATTTATTATTTCTAAAAAATATACCATGAAAATTTAATCCACTAATATTCTGAATAAATAATTTGAAATCCAGAAGATTGAATATTTGCGCTTTTAATTTTGACTGGAGAAAACTATCGTGTTTTGTGATTTATGTGAGGATGGATCGCTTAATATGATTCATAAAAGGAGTGATCACATTTGAAAGGATTGAAGATACACTTGAAAAAGAATAATCACTGTTATGTGGTAAGATACCTTTTTAAAAAGAAAAGCATATTTACTCTACAATGTCCACCTTTAACTCAGAAAATAATACCTTAATGAATAAATGTATCAAAATTGGGCTCTATGGGATTTCTTGCAATCTCCTGTCAAGCATCTGTTATTAGCCATTACAGGAAACAGGATACTGAACCAGATGGACCATCAGTCTGTTTTGAGGGAATTGGTTTCTGATGCAATACCAACACTTAAAGTAAGTACACCAGCACAAATTTGCTCAGCAGGCCCAGTAAAAAAAAATTAAATACATAAGAATATACTTATTAGGAACACAAGGCAGGAAGAGAATTCTACAGACAATCAGAAAAAGAGAAAAAAACTGTAAAGAAAATCTTAAAATGAACAAAAAATGCAGAGTAGCATTTTTTTTTCCTTACTCTGCTGGTTGGCAGAGTAATTATACCTCTTCTACAAAAGTACCACCAAAAAAATAATTCCTTTAACAAATGCCTTTTCCTCAGAAATAACAACCCAGATTAAAATGTAACTTTTGTTTTTATAGTTTTGTAATGTTTCTGAGAAAACTTAGCAGAAGTGAGCTTTACTCATGTTAGTTATGGTCTCCACATAGATCTTAAAGTGGGATCTTGCTTATTTGAGGCCCATGTTATTAAGCTTATTGCAAGACTGCTATCTTAAAACATGGGATTTATTAAGAAAAGAAGAAGAAAAGTGCATATTAATTTGAAGATGAATTGCAGTGTCTCATAAAAATGGAACTATTAGCATTCTAATTGCATGCCTTCCCTTTGAGTTCATCTTTCTGTACTCAAGGCCAGCTTGCTGATAAAACACAATATGAGGAAACAGATGGAAGGAGCCTCTGTCAAAGGTCTCCCCAAAAGAGTTTCAGCAGGGCTTTCTGCTGAGTTTCTCACTGTTGGTTCCTGCTTAGGTTACCCTGGAGTGGGGCAGAAGTCATGCCTATATCTATACCTAGAGAGGTACCCCATTAAGCCAAACCTTAATCCTGACCTGTGGTCTGACTTCCTGGCTTGACCTGTAAGTTCTGCAAACTTGGCTGCAGGCACTGACCTGTGTCTGACCCAGGACAATGATCACCTCCCCAGACTGACTTTGGGTCTGCTTCATCATCAAGAACTTGATTAGTGTTTTGGATCCTTAGTTGCAACTGATCATCCTTGCCAGAGTTTCTCTGCTTACCTTGTTTTGGTGCTGTGAGACCCTTGTCAGTGAGACCTCTGCCTGCCTTTTTATGATGCTCAGCTTCTCAACTTCCTGTCCTTTCAGGGCAGCCTCCTCTTGCTGCTCCCTGATATGGAGCTACTGAGGAATGGAATCTGAAGAAAGGAGAACAGTGCTAAATACAACAGAAGCCTGACCAACATTTATCTGGAATGGACACAATCTCCTTGATAACTGGACACAGAAGAAAGTCTAAAAAATAAACAATATCTGTTTATTTACATATGGGGGAATATTTGTAGGCACACCAGAGCTTAATCTATCAACACTGCTCTAGCCAGATGTGAGCTGGTTGCTAGGAAAAGCCACAATAGCTCCAGCTTTTTAACCCATTAAGCTCAGATTGAAAGCAAAGTGTATTTTCTTCAGCACTGTACTATGCTAAGCCATCCAGGACCATAACAGAGTAGAGCAAGCTTTAGTCTATCCACAAAACATATGTAAACATACTAATAAAAAGTCTTGACCTGTGGGCTTAAATCTCATGAAGTAGACAAAAGTACAGTTACAAATCCTACTCTATTCTACTCTAGAGAGACTCAATTCTCTGCCCATAGCACTAGCCTTGTCTTGCTTGCACTCAGCTACATGTTCTGTTTAGTCTGAATATTGGATCACAGTGTGGACAAGGAGTGTATACATGATGTGGTGGTGGGCAAGTAGAGCTGCATGTTATTTTCACATCAGTGTTGAACCTACTGCCTACAACACTGTGTTGACAGAACTGGTGAAAGTATTGATCCCAGTGAGACTTGACATTGAGATATCATTGAGATAAAATTATCAGTGAAAAAAGGATGTTTCCCCTAAGGGCAAACCACGCCTTACCAACCTGGTGGCCTTCTGTGATAGAGTGACTGCAGTGGTTGACCAGGGAAAACTGAACACTGTCATCTACGTAGACAGCTCAGTCAGGTTGCCCAGAGAAATTGTGGATACCTCATCCTCGAAAAGTGTTCAAGGCCAGGTTACGCGAGGCACTGAGCAACTGATCCAGTGGCTGGCATCTCTACCCATAGGAAATGGATTGGAACTGATGATCCTAAAGGTCCCTTCCAAACCATTATGTGATTCTCTGATTTTATGTCACTGATCCAAATATGGAAGGTATAAAGCCTATTTCCAATACTTCTGAAAAGTAAGAATAGTGCTTTTATACCTGTAAATTTTCATAAAAGGAAACTTAAATAGGATGTGAAAACCACCATGAAACTTTTCATTAGCAAGTTTCTGCTGATGAACACTGTTAATATCAGTTTGCATGTCAGGTTCCCCATGCCTTAAAACTGAAATTCAAAATGGTATTAAAATACCCTGGTAATCTAAAGGAGTTTTGCAGGTGCTGGTCTATAAGCATCTGTGTCTGCAAACATCCTGTTTTCTTGTGACACTCCTTCTGGCATTTTTAATGGATTCAGCTGTTATAAACCTGCTAATGAATCCTTTGCCCATCTTCCATGGTTATAACCATGTCTCTCTATGTGTCTAATTCACTTTACTGACTATTAGTATCAAGTCAATGTTTACAGACAAATCTTGAAATGGTATGTTGCCCTAGAAATATAAGTCATGATTGAGTTCATTTGCCTGAGATTTGCCATTTTCCCATAAATTTTAGCTCATGACATTTACTGTCACAACATTTTTTTGCAACAGCAAAAATACAAAATAAGCATACTACAGCATTAATACAAAATAAGACCTCAGCTTTCAAGATTAAATAAACTTTCCATGGTAATATCAGTCCTGTACATGCAACAAGTGTTAACACTCCAAATAAGCCACTCCCCTTCCTCAGTCCCTTCCATTAAGGGACCCTTACAGGTTGAAATAACTTCCTAAAAGCACAAAGCAATGGAATAAGACACGCACAATAGCAACAGCAGTATAAGCAGCAAAAGTATGCAAAAAAAAAAAAG
>VZSE01001561.1:457235-500551 GCA_013398275.1 Promerops cafer
GAAGTAGACAAAAGTACAGTTACAAATCCTACTCTATTCTACTCTAGAGAGACTCAGTTCTCTGCCCATAGCACTAGCCTTGTCTTGCTTGCACTCAGCTACATGTTCTGTTTAGTCTGAATATTGGATCACAGTGTGGACAAGGAGTGTATACATGATGTGGTGGTGGGCAAGTAGAGCTGCATGTTATTTTCACATCAGTGTTGAACCTACTGCCTACAACACTGTGTTGACAGAACTGGTGAAAGTATTGATCCCAGTGAGACTTGACATTGAGATATCATTGAGATAAAATTATCAGTGAAAAAAGGATGTTTCCCCTAAGGGCAAACCACGCCTTACCAACCTGGTGGCCTTCTGTGATAGAGTGACTGCAGTGGTTGACCAGGGAAAACTGAACACTGTCATCTACGTAGACAGCTCAGTCAGGTTGCCCAGAGAAATTGTGGATACCTCATCCTCGAAAAGTGTTCAAGGCCAGGTTAGGCGAGGCACTGAGCAACTGATCCAGTGGCTGGCATCTCTACCCATAGGAAATGGATTGGAACTGATGATCCTAAAGGTCCCTTCCAAACCATTATGTGATTCTCTGATTTTATGTCACTGATCCAAATATGGAAGGTATAAAGCCTATTTCCAATACTTCTGAAAAGTAAGAATAGTGCTTTTATACCTGTAAATTTTCATAAAAGGAAACTTAAATAGGATGTGAAAACCACCATGAAACTTTTCATTAGCAAGTTTCTGCTGATGAACACTGTTAATATCAGTTTGCATGTCAGGTTCCCCATGCCTTAAAACTGAAATTCAAAATGGTATTAAAATACCCTGGTAATCTAAAGGAGTTTTGCAGGTGCTGGTCTATAAGCATCTGTGTCTGCAAACATCCTGTTTTCTTGTGACACTCATTCTGGCATTTTTAATGGATTCAGCTGTTATAAACCTGCTAATGAATCCTTTGCCCATCTTCCATGGTTATAACCATGTCTCTCTATGTGTCTAATTCACTTTACTGACTATTAGTATCAAGTCAATGTTTACAGACAAATCTTGAAATGGTATGTTGCCCTAGAAATATAAGTCATGATTGAGTTCATTTGCCTGAGATTTGCCATTTTCCCATAAATTTTAGCTCATGACATTTACTGTCACAACATTTTTTTGCAACAGCAAAAATACAAAATAAGCATACTACAGCATTAATACAAAATAAGACCTCAGCTTTCAAGATTAAATAAACTTTCCATGGTAATATCAGTCCTGTACATGCAACAAGTGTTAACACTCCAAATAAGCCACTCCCCTTCCTCAGTCCCTTCCATTAAGGGACCCTTACAGGTTGAAATAACTTCCTAAAAGCACAAAGCAATGGAATAAGACACGCACAATAGCAACAGCAGTNGCTTTCAAGATTAAATAAACTTTCCATGGTAATATCAGTCCTGTACATGCAACAAGTGTTCATGAAAGTCCTGTGAGTTTTTATTTCATACTCATATTTAACACAATAAAACTTCTACATTTATTTTACATTTATAATTAATATATAAAAGTGTTTAAGATGTAAAATGAGATTATATAATATACGAGAATATATATGAACTGATGGAATTTTCTGTCTTATATGCTGGTGTTAACACTCCAAATAAGCCACTCCCCTTCCTCAGTCCCTTCCATTAAGGGACCCTTACAGGTTGAAATAACTTCCTAAAAGCACAAAGCAATGGAATAAGACACGCACAATAGCAACAGCAGTATAAGCAGCAAAAGTATGCAAAAAAAAAAAAGGTGTTTTACCCACAAAAAGGTGTTCAATACCAGGAACAAAAAAAGGTGGTGAATACTTCCTGTAGATCACACCTGCGTGACTTCCCCAGACAAAGGCAATGTGGCAACTGTTCCCATGCACCACTGATGTGGTCATTGGAACAAAGACAAGATGGTGGGGAAGCTTCCACAGCTAACATTTCCCACCCCTCAGCCTGAAATAATGAAAAAAGTGACAAAACAAACTCCCTGGAAGCTGGGTCATCTGAGTGGGGGTTGTGTCGCTGCTCCACTGAGCTCAGTTCCACACGGGTGCCTCCAGTGCCTCTTCTAACACTCTGCTGTGTTGTGGGGTTGCCCCTGCCAGTGCTGTCCCACGGCAGCCTCCCCCTCCACTCCATCAGTTCAGTACTACAGTCAATTTGCATTTTTGATACTGTCCCTTTCAGCACAATGGTCTGTAGTGGCACTCTGGAGAGAAAATGAAAGTTGGCACCAGCAGGGCAGCAGAGGAACCAAAAACAGAGGGGTTAATGTTGACACCTTCCCAGAAGGAAGAAAAAATGGCCCCTTTCCAGAAAGGGTGCCTGTCTTTTCCTGCTGAAACCACACCCTGCCTGCCCTGCCATGATGATGTGCATGGTATGGAATAACAACTTGGCCACATCCACACAGTGCTAAACTCCATTCCTCTCTCTGTAACCAGGACATCTCAGAAAAAAGAACTGAAAAAGTAATTCTCCAAATATTCTGTTAGTACCACTGGCTCAAAGTCTAGGCTAAAGTCTCTGTCAGTATTCACACTAACTGTTGTTTGCCTCTTGATTGCCAGGGTGGAGTTTGAGCTGAGTTCTATGGTATTTCACACTATGCCTCTCTAGCCAATGGAGGTCTATTATGTGCCTTATGTTATATATAATCCCTCTTTCTTCATCATACAAATAAGAAAAAGATTCACTTTTCAATGATTTTGCGTATGTGTTTTCAGGCAGAAAAAGAAATTTCTATTTTGTCTTAATTGGATCTTTAAGATAATGGTATAAATAATTCCCATGCTTATTTTCTTGTGTTTAATTTCAGGATGAAAAGAATAAAAATTTGTGTACAAAGTTTTTGATAAGAAAGTGAAGGTTTCTGCCTACAATGATCTCTCTGAATGATAGAATGAAGATGATTACATCGTCTTAGAGGAGCTTATTCCTGGATTGTAGATGCTAAGGGAAGTAGAAATCATAAACCCCATTTTTTTCAGGAAGCAGCAGGAATGGGCTGCTCTGCAAGGAAAGGTGAGCTGAGATTGGCAGCAGGTACAGGGCTGTGACTTCACTCACAGGGCCTGCACTTACCCCTGTACCTGATCCAAAACAGCAGAGCAGATCTGGTGATGTTATCCAGAGTCAGTCAACAGTTGAGTGACTGTCAAACCCCATTATGATGAAGAGGATTTGATGTCAAGCCAGAAATTCAAGTCTTCCATATGCAGGCTTACCTGCAATATAGCAAGGTCCAAGTGGGAAGTCCTCACTTAAATGTACCTCTTAAGCAAAGTGGGAGGATGAGGATTCTTATGACTTTCTCATAGTGTACTTTTCCCAGCAGTTTGATCCCAGGCCATACAGCTGCATTGCATTAAAGATGATGTTGAATACAGGCAATTAAACCTCTGAGCTGGGCACAGGGCAAGTGATTGCAGTTTTTTGGTGCACACAGGACCCTGACATTTCTAGACATTACTTCTTTGTCTCACCAGTACACTGAACATTGATCAGTGATTTTGGTAGCTTTCTTTCTCTGTCAGTCTCTTGATATTGTCTTAGTCCTAGTCAATTGTATGATCTTAGGATGAGCAAGAAAGAAGAACCACTGCAATATGCGGGCCTAATCCTGCCTGATCTTCTTTCTTTCTCCCAGTCTTCATTAGACATTGAGTATGAAAAATTTCTGCATGTTAACAAAAAGTTCAAAGGTAGAAAAGCCAACTGTTTAGAAATAAACATTTTCTAGGCTATACATTAGTAAATTGGCATAATAATAAATGATGTGGAATATTGATTTTGAAATGTTTATATGTGCTCTTTAAGGCTCTTCAGATCTATTTAGTTCTTAACAGTTAGTGTTTCTTGTAGTCTCCTGTATTTATTTTTTTTACTTTATTCTGTGCCAGTCTGACATCTCAGATAGCCTTTCTATCTTGAAACTACTCCTGAGGGCTTCAAGATACAGAGATCTCAAATTAGGCATGTAATTACCATGGATATGGGCACAACTAGCTTTGTTTGAGTGACTTATTAATTTTTTCCCTATATTTTCCTATTTCCCTGATTTTTCCCTATATTCTATTTCTAAAGCTACTTTATTATTTTTATGAAATTAGGGGGTTAACAGTGCTATTGACCAATATTGCTTTCTTTTCTTCATATAGAGCTATTATTTCTCAGCTAAATATAGCCTTGTGAATTGGAATTGACTGCATATGAAGTAGAAGGTCTTAAGTATACTAACCAAATTTCATATTTAATGAACATCCCCCTTAGTCTTTGGAGGAAAACTGAAATTATACATCAGAGAAAACCAAGTTTTTATTTTTATAAATCCACTAAATCTTCCTGCTGTGCCTTCAAGTTTGTAATTGGTTACAATACACAGGAGAATCTAAGAACTCAACACCAGTCAGACTAATGTCCAGCTGGTGTCAGAGCAATGGCCTCCTTGGAAGTCAAAATGTGTCTCCTTCTTTGTCTACCTCCAGTTTTTATTGCTGAGTGTGAAGTTGTATTGTAAGAAATATATTCCTTTGGCCAATTTGGGTCAGCTGTCTCAGCTGTGATTCCTTCCAACTTGCCCATTCCCATCCATAGACAAGCAGAATGCTGCACTGTTCAGCAACAGCCAAAACATCAATATGTTATGAACACTGTTTTATCCACAAATCCAAAAAAGCAGCACCAAAAGAGCTGCTCTGAAGAAAGCTAACTCTATCTCAACCAGACACAGTACAGATAGGAGTTAAAATAAAGCTTATTTAAAATTCTTTTAAAAGATCTCTTACACAGAAAGGCCCACTTCAGCATTAAGCTACAGGCTATATTCCAACCTTAAATATTCCTCAACTGCCACAATGCCTGCTAGAACGGGGCAAGAAATTGTCAGTGATGAGCAATGTAGTGAGGCAGAACAAAATAGTTTGTGGAATAAGAGCCCTTAGAAAAGATTTGTTGAAATTGGTTTGGAGCAGTAGCTGCGACATTGTGGGAGGTAATAACTTTCCTATTTAAATGATATTTTGTGCTTAATGAAATATTCATTCATGGAATTTGATAAATTTTAAAAGCTGCTTTTTTTAGGATAAGCCTTTATTTAACAAACCAAACAAGTTGTTTATTTTTAAATATTGATGTTGTCATTATTACCACAAAACACTGAGTAATAATTCACACATAAAAAGTGATATTTGAATGTGTCAGTTTACTATCAAAACAATTACCATAAGAAGGATCTCAGTTTGATAGGTTAAAGAGAAAGATGTAAAAAAAAGTGGCATCATGGTCTGAATATAGGCCTTAGAGCAAGAAATTGCATCTCAGTTCAAAATAGAGGCTCCTTCAATTATCTCAGGGAGATCACAACTTGCTTCTTTGTTTCCCCACACCTAACAGAGGATAACACTGCCTACTAATTTGTATGGATGTGCACATATTTTTTGAATAATGCTGATCCTGATGGTAACTCTCTCTGGGACTACTATATGCAAAAAAATAAACAGAGCAGCAGCAGATACTCTAGGAGCCAACCAAAAACTATGTTAAAGAGCTTTCTGAACAGCGGTAAAGGAAACTCATTGAGATACATCAGCATGGCTACCTCCTTAGAACATGTAAATTTCTAAGTCAAGGTCAAGACAAAATTTTAAAGCAAAAACTCTGAATCTGAAGTTACTAGAATGTTGAACCGATTTTAAAATTCAAGGTTAATAAAGCATGAGTATTTCTACAGAATTGCTTCTGTAACCTCCATCTTTCTTTTTTCCTGTTGCATGCTGTATACTAGCCAATCCCACCTCATTCTTCAAAGTTTGAGTGTAATTTTAGTTATGTGTTTTGGAGTCCCCAAGTCAAATGCCTGAAAACAGGCATTCTTATTACATTGCTCTCTTACCCTCTCACTCACTGCTCTACTACATCTTGAACTCCTACCACCAGATAGTGCAAAACAGAGAAAAGCAATGTACTACTTTTGGACCATGTAACTGGCCTGAAAACAATTTGGGTGGGTCTGTTCCTGTTGTAGAAGGCCATGAAGGTTGCGCCCTTGGAATATTGTCCAATGACAAAAACAGTACTCAGTTTCTCAGTTCCCAGGTCAAAAGTATTTCCATGAATAATGGAAATGAGTTACACATAATATGAGTTAGATATGAAAAACCATTTAGATAAATACCCATCAGTTATCTGCCATAATGGCAACCAGTTAAATAGGTACATACCTCTTATCTAGTCTTTCCTTTCTTATTAGCATTTAGAGTGTGCCCATCACCCAGCTAACTCTGCTCTAAATATAGAATTGATACCTGCACAGAATGTACTCTGTAATCTGCCTTGTGTCATTACTGATTTTAGTCCTTAATTAGTGCTATTGCCTCCTAGGTTCTGCATGCACCAGGTAAAATAGTATTAACTGAAAATTTACACTAGATTTTCTGTTAAAACCATTTGATCTTTAAATCCAATATTTTTAAAAATAAGCCCTCCAGAGGAATACATTGCTTTATACATACTAGATTGTTCTTTTTTTTGTTTCCTATTATATTTATAACATTTCAGTGCTCTTGGGAATCATAATGCCATCTGTATATATAATGAAATGCTGCAAATCCTTCATTTGGGAGTATCACTAGGTAATTTAAGACCTAAACCAAATTTCTTTCCTTGTGTTTTGGCTGCAGAACTCTGTCTAACAAGGATCATTATGTACTAATAAGGTTTCATGCAGAATTTTGCATTTAATAAATTGTTTAATGACAGTAAAAACATATAAATTCAACTGAAATATCTTCATCTGTTGGTTTCATTACATGGCTAAAAAAAGCAGTCAAATTGGAAATAATTTTCTTTGAGAAAATGAATTCTTTATATTACTTATAATTCAATTAGCAATTGAAATTTTTTTAATACTTGATTTTTATTATAAATTAGCACAATACTAGATTATTTCTGGCAATTACTGCCAGGATTACTGTGTTTCCAACAAATCCACTCTAAAGCAGAGATTAGCAAAAGGGGTTAACAAAGACCAAAAGTTATATTCTTTTCCATGCATTTGGAAGACAATTTTTTGGAAACAGCTCTGGTCTGTGAAATCTAGTCACTTCTCTGAAAGCATGTAAATCCTGGAGCCTTCAGAATCTGTGAAAAATAATTGCCTGAATTCACTTAGCTACTTCAGACCTCTCCATTTTCCTAGACAGCCCTGTTTTCCTCTCTCTTGCATTTTACCAGCATCTTAATGACTTGGTGACTCTTCTTGGTGACACTGATCTTGTAAACAAATCCAGTAGAACACTTAAGGGCCCAGAAACTTTCAAGCCCAACCTAATTTATTAGTAGATTTACTTCTGCAATACATCTTTCTCTGTGGTATATTTGCAGTAACTCTTTTTACCCTTTAAGCTCAATTAATTCTACCTTGAGGTATGATAGGAGACAATGACACAGATATTTACAGAAATAAAGCAAACTCCCTAACTCTGATTCTGCTTTGGATAATACCTCTAAGGGAAAAACTGAAACAGGAAGGGAATGGGAAGGGGAAGTGAAAGAGATAAAAGGAAGGGTAAAGGAGTAGAGAGCAGAGAAAGGAGAGGAAGAAAATAAAGAAGAGCGGGGATGAGAAGAGAAATGCCGAGTTCTACAATTCTAGCAAATGTTCTCGTTTCTATACCATCAATTAAAGTGACATCAGTGAAATTTGTTGCAATACTTACTGTGATCAGTCTCATTAGTAAAGCATTAAACCTTGCTTTGGACAGTGTTTGGACCATACAAGAGTAACTACAGAAAAAATGTGCCTGTAAGGTAGCATGGATTGAGCCAACTACATTCACTTTATGCTAGCTAGGATGGATAACAGTAGCGAATATCAGGTACACCAGGGAAAGCCCCTCAGCAGGATCTAGCTTCAGAAAAGAACTCTGGAAATCTACAGTGCATACTACAATACCCTCTTTGCTCTTTATTCCCTATGCTGATTAGCTGAAACAAGCACCTATATAACTACTTCTTTTTTGTGCATTCATGGGTACAAAGGCTATGGCTCTCATATTGCAGTCCAATCCACAACACTTGCCTCTACTACTACAGCAGAGATAAACTTTTGCTATTGAATCAGTTTTGCTCATCTTATGGGAGAGTAATCTGCAGGAAAAATGAATAGTGACAGGCATTCAGACCACATAGCTATGAAACGTGAAAGAGAAAATTCATACAATCAACATTGCAAAGAGGCATCACAGGATTTTGGATTAAGTACCTACATAGCTTGTTCTGTAAGGGCAGGTTAGTCTGTTTCCTCTGTTCTGTTGCTCAGGTTACATGCAAGAACATTCTTAGAACTGGAGCTGAACAAGTGCTAGAAATAGAATGGTCTAATATTACTTTTCATTTTAGAACATTCCCAAAAGGAGTGCATACTGACATGTTAAGTATAGGAAACTTTAGGAAATTATTCCACTGAGTCATCAGTACTGTACTGCTTACCATATGAGCTCCTCTTGTCTGTTAAGCCTACTTGCTAGATAGCTTTAGAAACCAAATTAGATAGTTCATTCCACTTGTATTACTGCAAGGTTTGATCTTGGACCCTATTTTCCAGATGCTGTGCCTGAACTTGTTTGATTTCCTGACTTTTCTTCATTGTCTACACACGTTCCGTAGCTGCCCCCACTTTCTTAAATTTTTCAATCTCAACAGAATTGCATGTAGTCTACTGAAAAACCCACACCCAACAGTCCAATGGGCAGGGCATCTGACAGCCTCTGAGACATCAGGATATAATTTTCCACAGTACTAAAGACTGCCTGTGTGCCAGACCTATATTCAATAGAGACCTTTGGTGTCCCACATCATTCTGCAGAATTCAGTGTTGCCAGTTCTAATTAATTCCATCTGACTGATGAAATCTTCATTAGGAGAGAAGCTAGTTTGGCAATTATGTGAGAAACTTCAGCTTTCTCCTCAATTTTAGACAGACTTGTAAGAAAATTCTTTCTGAGTGTCTTCTTGCCATGCTTGTTTTTCTATGGGACTTTAATGATGGAGACTTTGAGGATGATGTGAGAATTCTAGGAACCTAAATGTTAAGTTTAGTTGCCTAAAGACTCCTTGTGACTAATACTTTACCTGACTCTCCATCATGTACTTTGTCTGAAAAATAGTATTTTTTAAAATAATTATGCTTTTTTTTTAGGAAGTGTCCTGTGAATTATAATTAAAGCAAAAAGAAAAGGTAGTCATCATTCGTATGATTGTTTCACTACAGAGACTCTTAGACCCCCTTTCATGTCGCTGGATCCCAACACCTTGAGTATAGAAAGTATCTGTACAGAATGAATGTCTGTAGAAGCTAGGCTGAAGTCTATGTCACTATTTAATAGACTGTTATTATAGTAACATATGGCAGCTAGAACAACATATTTGAAATGAAAATACTAAGGGGGGGCCTCCTTATTTGAAAATATTAGTGCCTTTATGTTGTATTTCTAAAGCCGAGCCAATGTTATATTTAGATCTAAGAAGCAACAGAGTATGAATTATTGCACACTAATTCACAACTAATGTGTTGCTGCGAATGAAGCTAAAGGCTGAGTGCAATCAACTCTGTTCCATCAGTACAACATTAATTCACACACTAGAAGATCTTACTGCACTTACAAAAATATTATTCCAAAAGGTCACAGAATCTAAAAATAAATGGTAATGTAACCAGGGTCAAGTTCCAAGAATTATTATCAAGCACCAGTTTGATCTATATATTTTAAAAATAAACACATGTATCACAGAGAACTTGTGTGTGCATTAGCCAAACCTAAGCACATTCCTGATTTCAGCAATAAAATTGCATGTAAAAGCATTGAATATGGAGTTCATGGCCATACATGGAAAATAAAACAAAATATGTCTGCTGCATCTGTTCAGAAAAACTGGTATAAATCAAATGGATACAACAAAACATTTTATTCAGATGTGATATTTGTGAAGGACACATCTGGATGTACTTCCAAGTGTTATGGACTACCTAGCTTCCACATATCTAGGCCTAGGGAAAATCCTGGTTTTGTTTGTACTCCGTCTACAGTTTTGGAGTTTAAATACCTGGGGACTTTTTGGGGAAATGTTTTGTTGTATTTTATATATTTATGTATTTTATGTATTTTTGTTTATGCTGTATTAATTAGGCTTTGCAAACTAAATATTTTATGGGCATTAAGTGTGGTTTTAGGGAACCGAATTTAACTTCCTTCTAATGTTTAAATATAGAGTATGCATTGATTATGGCATTGTCTATTGTTTACATACTTCTAAATAGGTTTGAAGAGTATTTTCAGGTTTTTATTTAACCATGTAATGGTTTCCGCTATGGAATAGACCAGGAATAGGTTAAAAACAAGCTGTGAGGGACCTTTTACCATAGGATAACTGGGGTTCTGAGTTTCCTGAGGCTAGAGAGGCTATCTTGTCTTTCTTGTTTTATCGGGACTGACAAGAAACAGAGCAACAGAGAAAGGCTGTGCCTGTGTTCCATTTGGAGGTCTGTCCTAAGAAATGGTAGCACTAAAAAATAGCCTATAGGGCAAGAAAATTTTTGAGTAAGCTTACGGTCTTCAGCTTAGTGGTGAAGAAAACAAAGGTTAAAAAAAGTACAATTCAGCAATTAAAAGTAGATTTCAGATCCTAGAATTTAGCTTTGCCCAGGAAAGAAAATTAGTTACTTCAGAACTCATGTTAATGTTAATTAATTAATGTTTATACATTCCACTTCAATATATTTGCACTTCAATATATTTTCAATGCACATGAAAGTGCATCTCAATACTAATCCAAAGACTAATCCAATTTTTAATATTTCATTCTAAGCCCAAATGCCTCACAATGATAATTTAATTTTCATTAATGAAACTATACCTGCTGAGAAGTTTTTGAAAAATTTTGTGTGTGCTGGAGTTTCATTAAGAATATTGGGATGTTACGTGGATTTTAAATTAATCAGATTTTTTCTATCAGAGGACAATTTTAAATTTTAAGCAGTTCTTAACGGGAATTTTTATTTATCAAAATAAAAGTTATACATTGCATCCTCACCAACAATGTTGAACGAAAAATACTTTCTTATGGATGGTGGATTTACACTGAAATCAATCTACACAAAATTGGATTTATTTCATTACATTTTAAAAATAAGATTAAACAAATTAATGCCTAACATAAATGATTTTATAAATTTATGTACTCTTTTAAGAGTGAGATGTGGTAGTAGGAAATAACATAATGTTCTTGTGGTAACTTAGCTATTGTACTAATATGTGTGAAAAGTTTCTTAAGAGTCATTTAGTTTGACAAAGAAACCAACTGTCCTACTCGGTTAAAACGTATCTCTCAGGTAGAGACTAACTATATCTATTCTCCATTAAAAATGTTTTGTGTACTCTTAAATAGGTAGTGAATTCCTAAAGACAAAATACAGACAAAATATTATTGGTACTACACTAAAGAAAATGATTGTGTTCCTGACACGAGAAAGACATGTCAGAAGATGGCAGAGCTGTGCCACGTGAGTCAAAGGGCTGAAATGTTGTCTAGGGCCCTCGGGGAGCTAATATCAGGTCTCTTCAGAGATGAAAAATAATAATTAAACACTGCTTATCAATTAATGCCAACTTATAGGAAGGTCCTACACTTAGATTAAGTGAGGAGATTGGGTTGCTTGAAAACAGCAAGAAAGGAGAAAGAAAAGGACTATGGAATAATGAAAGATGCAAGGAAAAAGCAAAAATAATTAAACAGACATGCACTTACACAGAGTTGGAGCACTTGTATTTCTAATTAGAATTTCAGTGCAGGAGCCCAATTTAACCTTAGGGAGCCTTATAGTGATGCACGGCTCTCTGATAACACTGATATACCAGCTTGAATTTTCATATTACATTTAGCAGGATGCTGTTACTTATACACATAATATATTTCAATTTTAGGGACATTGTAGTGGCTGTCTATACTATCTGCTTGTGAGAAGGGTTTTTTATCGAAAACCTGAAAACTGGCAGTTAATTGTTTTTTTCTCATTCTTACAGCATTTTGAATGCATGTGTTTAGTTCCCTTATCACTTGAGTTGACAAAGATCTTATATTTTTGAGGTATTATACAGTATTGTCATTTCAGAGGCAAGCTTTTTTCAATATATAACATATCCAGAGGAAGCACAAAACCACTTAAGCATTTAAAAGGTGAAGAATGTGCCCCAGTGAAATGGCCATAATGACACTACTGCATCATCCACCAGTTTCTAACCTCTGATGAAGCCTTTAAACTAACAGAAAGCCATTTTCTTTATTTTGAGTCTCCCACCTAAATAGATGTGTCTCAGATTGAAAGAGCAGTCAGTAGATCAGGAAGCTAATTAGACAAACTAAAAAGTTCTGGAAAATATTCTATTCCACAGAATATTTCCTTAGAAATTGTAGTTAAAAACAGGAGCTGAAACATTTTAAATATAGCTGAAAATGTAAATTTTACAACCAATATTTGGGTTTTATCTCAATTTAGATTGATGGCATCTTTACTTCATCTTGTATTGTCTGAACTATCATGAACATATCATTCCCCTTGAGCAAAATTCCTCCTAGTTACTTCACTACTTAGACAAATAATAGTCAAGTTTCATGGATGGCAAGTAGGGTTGTGCTGGAAGGGTTAATTTTCCATTTCCCCACCAACAATGCTCAATGGGGCATATGTGCTGCTGGTCATGTGATGCAATTACAGCTGACAGCCTGTCCTGTCCCCTGAACAGCTGGGTCTGATCCTCAGATTAACGTATTTAAAACTGTAAAATCTTCGTAAGTTGTAATGATCAAGAATGACAACACTTTTTAAAGTATATCCCATATTCCTACTGACCAATACTTTTCATGGGAAATTACTGGCTTAAACAAAACAGAGAAAAGTAATGAATTACTTATTACCTGTGAATTTTATAAAAATAGTTGGTTTGCAATTTCATGTGTCTTTATTCCTATTGATGAATTTTTAAAATTACCCTTCTTTAAGCCCCCAGAATGTTTACACGGTTCTTGCACACTAACATCTGCTAAGCTTTTTTTTGTTCAAGAGGAATAATTCATGCCTCTTGAGTTTGCACACGTTTCCCATATGTCTAGAAAATCATATGCTATCACTCCTTTCTTGTCAAAGGTTTTAATTCTCCATACATTTATCAAGGAAGAAAACTGCAAACGCACTTTATTTTCACAAGTTTTTCACCAACCACTTTACATTTTGAATCCCTATACATTTACAAAATTGTTCCCATGGAAACCAGAAGGAAATTTTCTCTACAATATTCTTGATGGATGAAATGCAAGTAAAAATGTATTTAATAATTTTAGCGAAAACTTTCAGTGTTTCAGTTCTAGCTCAGATTTTTAAGAATATATTTTGAGTGCGGTGTTGGGGGATTAATAGTAGGGAGCTCTTTCAACATCCAGGAAGAGATTCAGATGCTAGCATACTTCTGTGGGCTCTACACAGCCCCACCATGACTCTTCTGCCAGTGGTATGGTGGTGACAATAAAACTTCAGAAGTTCTGATTTGGACCACAGACCTTAAGTTTTTGAAACAAGAGGTGCCTTCTACATTACTAGCTTGGATCAGATGAAAATTCATCATACCATTTGCTTTACAGGAGAAACTCTAGTGACATCATGGAGGCCCTTATTGATGAGAATGAAATGGCATCCTATAACTTTTGTTTTTTTCTTTTTTCATGGAACTTTCAAGTTCCATGGACGCAAGAAGTTACATATGACTAGCGTGGTACGTGAGGTGAGAGCAATAGATGTTTTACATAGACTTCAGTAATACTTTTAGCACTATCTCCCACAAGATCCTCCTAGAGACACTGGTCAAGTATGAGCTGGGTAAGCAGACAGTGAAGTGGACTAAAAACTGACTGAACCGATTCAGACAACAATGTCTTGTGTGAGGCCAGTATCTAGTGGTGTACTCCATAGATCTATACTAGGCCTGATTCTATTCAGTATCTTTGTCAATGAGCTGGATGACGGGGTAGAGTCTACCCTCAGAAAGTGTGCTGATGACACAGTGATGACACAGAATTGGGAAGAGCAGCTGATACACCAGAGTTGTGTTGCTATTCAGTTGTGTTGCCTTCATAAGCTGGAGAAATGGGCTGACAGGAAGTCACTGACCTTGTGCAGTTCAACAAAGGGAAATACAGTGAGGGACAACCCCATGCACCAGTATTATGCTGGGGACCAACTAACTGAAAAGCAGCTTTGTGGAAAATGACATCCAGGACCCAGTGAACACAGCACTGAATGTGAGGCGGCAATGCACCCTTGAGGCAAAGATGGTTAATGGTGCCATGGACTGCATGAGGACAACTGCTGCAACTAGGTTGAGGCAGGTAATCCTTCCCCTTTATTGAACACTGTGGAGGCCTTCTCTGAAGTATTTCTGGGATACTCAGTACAGCAGAGACCTGGAGCTACTAGAGAGATATCAGTGCAGAGCCACTAAGATGGTTAAGGCACTGGAGCATAGCTTCTAAGAGGAGATGCTGAGCAAGATGAGACTCTTTAGCCTAGAGAAGAGACGGACTGGGGGGATCTTTTCAATCTATTTAAATACCTGAAGGGAGGGTTCAAAGAAGACAGAGCCAGGCTCTCTTCAGTAGTGCCTGGTGACAGAAAAGTGGGCACAAACTGAAACACAGGATGTTCTATATGAGCACAACAGTACACTTTTGTTTGTTTGTTTTTTACTGTGGGGGTGACTGAACAATGGGACAAGTTGCCCTTGGGCATTGTGGAATCTCCATTCCTGAAGATGGTAAAAAAAAAAAAAAAAAAGAAAGCATTTTGGACATGGTCTTGGGCATCCTGCTCTTGTTGGCCCTTCTTGAGCAGGGCAGTTAGACCAGATGACCTCTAGAGATCCCTTCCAAAACCAACTGTCCTCTGATTCCATAACTGTGATCTGTCAACTTAATTGCTAAAACCTGCCTTTTGGCTTTTGCAAGTGTACATACAACTTGGTGCAGAAATAGCTTTAACAAAAACTTTCTATTAAGAATTCAACTATACCTAACTTTTGCTCCTAAGATCACATTCTGCAAAATAGGTCAACCTAGACACATGATAGAAAGGTACTGGTACACCATGAAATGTGAACATGTAGTCAAGAGATGACGTTCATTTTATATGCATTTTACGTTCGTAAAGTATAACAAAGTCTGATCTCTATGTAGATTTTTTAAAGCTACAAACCACAAATAACTCTGATAATAAAAAGGCAAGAGTAGGGGATGAGAATGAAGTTTAAGATATGTAAAAGAGTACTCATTTATAACAGAAAAAAAGCAATGTCAGTAACATATTCTATCAAGAAGGCTTTTGAAAAGCTTCATCCTCCATAGTAACATTTCTTTTTTCCCAACAAATCTACGATTTCTCAGGTTGCAATGAGTCATGTCATGTAACTGAATGTGTCACATCCAACTGCGATATGATGAGAAACAACATAACAAAAAGATGAACAACATGAAGAGATTTAACTTGACAAGTAAGAATGAAATGCTACAGTGGTAAACACCAGTTTTCAGCAATTTGGTATGTCATGTTTTTTAAAAAGGACACCTAACAGTATGGTTCTCGTATAATAATCACAGCTACTGACAAACAGAATTAGTTTTCAATGATTCACATTTTCAGACACCCTAATGGTGATTATATTTTGATATGCAGTTGAAAGATGGATTTTTGGCTCAATTAACACTGATATACCCAAAAAAATTAACCATCATTGTGAGTTTAAAACAAACGTGTTTACTGTAATCAGCTGAAATGGGACAAACTTGTTTAACCAATAATTGCAATTTATATTATTGATAAGGAGAACTGCTTAGAAGAATAATGTCACTACTCATTTCACAGTAGCTTGTAACTGCATATGATTTCTTAGTAATATCAGGTATAAGGTATCATCTGCCAGGCAAATTTCCAGGTACAGAAAAATTAAAGTAATTTCTAATTCATTAGTGCACAGAGATTGCAGCTTGAAAATTTTAGTTCAGACTGGAGCCAAAAAGACAAACATTAAATCTGGGAGGCAGAAAGGGAAAAAACAAATTGGGAAGAATCAACAAACTTATAGGAAAGAAGAAGCTAAGTCTCACCATAGAAATTTTTGTTTTTAAAAGTTTCAAAATATTGGTTTAAAATTAGTATTTCTTATTTTTGCAGCATAAAAAGTATATAAAACATAGGCTACATAGTAAACAACAATATTATTGCTGATATGTCATAGCATGAAACAGCAGCTGAAATAAAGAAGGAAGTTTGTTAGTATTCTGAATTAAACCTCTTCTGGATCACACTGTCCTTGTTTTACTGAGATAGTTTCTTTTATGACATTGAGAGTGTAAAACAAATATTTTGCTATTAGAAACAGAGATCTAAGTAGTTCCCTCAAAATGGTTGGAAATATTTGCATTCATCTAGTTAATGATACAGAAATCTATGCAAACATTGTCTATCCCATACTTGTTCTACAATTTTTTTTCTTTCCTAAGAGCTTGATATTCTAACAAAATAAACTATGATTTTCACTACAGGGTACTTTGTAGATTGTAAGAAGCAAATAGGTCTTAAAATATGAGTAGGTCTAGTTCTCCATTGTTGCAAAATCAAGTTTTCAACCTCTCTGGTGTTTAGCAAAGTTTATCATAAATAGAAGAAGGAAGTTTGAGGATTTCTGGTTTTCAAAATCCTAAAGAGAATGTTCTTTTCTTGATTTTTAAATTTTATTTAATAGTAAACGCACTTGAAACTACCAACACTCTTGTATTCTGCCCATCTTTTTGCTACCATTTCACTGCTAAAGGCAAAGAAGCTGAAAAATACCCAAGGATCACTACTGCAAGTAGAAATTTGCCAGACTTAGACAGAAGTAAATATAAACCACCACTCCTTCCTTCTATTACACATTCAGGATTGCAGAAGCTCCTTTAGGCTTAGTGAAGGTAAAGCATGTCAGAATTATCAACAAGAGCTCTCATGTTTTGAGAAATGCCTGTGTTTTACAGCTAGGCAGTCACACTGGCAGACAACAGTATTACTGCTGTGATTACAATACACTGCAGTGTTACAGGTCACTAAGCCAAAAGTGACCAATTCAAGCCAATTCAAGCTTTTTTCCCTTCAGTTTGATTGTATGTATCTAGGAGAGACACATGCTAGAATTAAAATCTAACTCTGATCCACCAGTCTGTGAGCAATGTTTAGGCCTAAAAAAGATGTTCCATTTAGGTGACATAATCGTCAAGTACTGATAGCGCCTACCACAGATGGGGAACTGCTATGGCCATAGCTCCTATCAGCTGCAGCTTTTGGGGCTGCTTCCTCATACTCATTGCCAAGATTGCCTCTGCTGACACACCACAGTTGTGTTGTTACTGCTGCTTTTCAGACTCTGAGTTTTGAGCAAGAGCTCACACTGGAGCCCTTATCTGGTTCTCTTCTTGAGAAAAGGTCTAGCATGTGTTGTCAGTATCTGTTCATTTCTTAGAGGTTTTCCAAAGAATTATGGTTAAGTTCCTCTATCTATCCATAATTTCCTTGAGCTGCCAGAAAGTTTTTGGCACTCCCCCAGAAATATGCTTCCACAAGTTCTGCTAAGATTCTCAGAGCAGATTTGCCTACCTAGAGCAGAATATCAGAAGATGAGCTGAAGCTGTACAGCTAATGTGGAAACAGTGTACCACTGGCTCCTAAATAAGAAAGTACACCAATGGTAAAGGCTCTGCAACACAAATCCAAGACAGCTTGGATTTTGATCATACCTTTCAGGGACTATTTCCCAACTTTTCCTAAAGCCATGCTGCCATACAGGAAAGAATACAAAATTCATTGTATCTAGAAGAACATGAAAATAGGAATGGGGTTCTCTGCCCCAGCAATTTGCTTGTGTGGGAAGAAGGACTTTTGGATTCTGACATCTATAATTAGGCTCTTGTATTTTCTATGGACCTGTCATGAATTAAAATGTATGGAGGAAAGGGGAGGTAGCAGACTATTTAAATTAATTTTTAAATGTGAATTGAAGTTTCAACATTAGTGTGCTCACCATAAAAAAAATTATTTTGATACTCAGTAGCAAATGAATAACAGAGTTTAAAACAATTACACATATTTTAACTTTTGCTAAAAGCATCTCCAGACATGTTCTACGGTCTTGGAATTTGAAATTTGACGTACACTACAGAAATATAAGGCCATGAAAGGGTCAGTTCTTTGAGGGAACTTTTCCTTGGAGCTTTAGCATACTCTTAATAGTTCTCAAAAAAAAAAAAAAGCACTTTCAAGGGCTTAGAAAGACACTTCATAGAAGGCTTAGTTTATCGTTATCCTTTTCTGTTTTGCACTTTCCATACAAACAGGAAGATAATGCAGAATGGAGATGAGATCATTCTAAGTAATACTACAGTATTGCATGAAAACACTTTATTGTCTGTATTTGCTCAATTCAGACAGTAAAAGTAAAACAGTGATCAATTGAATTTCTAAGCTTAATCCAGCCATATAAGATTCAGAGAGTTCCTCTGGAAAGTCTGTTCTAAATGAAAATTCTGTGCAGACAAGGGTAGCATAATTAGCATGCTACATATGTACCTATAAAATAATTTAATACTTAGGATTGATGAATCAGAATTCTTAATCATAAATTTCTCAGCAGTATCTATAAATGTAGTGTTTTATTAGAAGAATAGATGCTGATTTTTTTTTCTGATGTGGGTATTAATTTGAAACTGAAATGCTGTAAAACATGAAAAGTATGATCTCAGAAGGATTACCAAAAGAGTACCAATTCAAACCCTCCCAAATGACTGAAGAAAATGAAAGTGAACCTTCTTGTTAACTGTGCACATTTTTGATCCCTTTACTTATCCTTCAGCAACAAATTTGCAAAATGAGGATACAAAGTTATGTTCATTACAGGTTAGAATATTCCTATTTCTATGTAGGATGATTTTGAGACCCGTATTTATAAGCCCACTGTCACACCAAAAGGAAAACCAATTTTAATGGCTCAAATTCAATACTGATTTTTTGAAATGCCAATTATAATGCATAAGATACAGGCATAATTTCTAGTTGTTTGAGTAGTATTTTGAGTTCTTCTAGATCACAAATCCTACTGTCCTATGTATTTGGATAGTGTTTAGAAAAACATGAATCTGTGAGGATTTATTTTTATTTTTTCATTTTATAACCTATACTGACAAGAATGCTTTTAAATAAAAAAAAAATACACAAAAATCTTAATTGCTTTTCTTTTGATATCTCATTAAGTGATTTAAACAATTGGGCTATTTTCAAACAAACGTTTGAAGTGGCTAAAGCTCTATGACATGTAATACAATTTTTCCCTAAGATGTTTTCTTCTAATCTCTATTTCATAAGGGTTTTTCTTTTTTTTTAGTTTTATACTGGCAATCTGAACATATTCAGACAGTTGTTGGGTAACTTGTGTCTGATTCATAAGCAGGGAGTAAACTAGAAAATTCCAAGTCATAATTCTGGCTTAAAACAGTTACAAAAATATATCTTTATTTTTTGTCCTTTTATATATTGTAAGAACTATAAAAATGTATTTTATATTTCATATTAATCTTTACTGTTTATTTGTCAAGTCCGTAGGACCTGTTTCCATACACTTAAAAAGAAAGAATATAAATCTAATCTTGTTCAGTCCTTTAATTACAACGCTTTCATATTTTGTGTCTCAACTGGACTGCCTAAGCATTTTTTATGATTATTTAAAACTTGAACTTTTCTTTTTGAGTCACGCACATAATTTTTAATCACTAACTGTAGCTCATGCAAAAAAAGTAACAGCTTGCTACTTGTATGAGTCAGAATCTAAACAGAGCTATTTAAAAATCATTTGGAAAATGTGTTATTAGCTAATTAGCATAATGTAGTTATAGAGGAGATATACAATCTAACATGTTTCACTGAATCAGTTCATAAACAAAAACTGCAATTAGCTACTATTTCCTTTGCATTATTATTTTCCTTGAGATCCTATCATATGGCCAAGCCAACCTAAAAGTGTTGTCAAACAGATTTCTGATCTGAAATGCTGTGCTGCAGTTACAGCACACCTTTCATTTTTCATGTATTACATTCCAACACTCTCTACTGAAACATTTGCACCAAATTTGTTTCATGTCTTAATAACTTTATAATTACTTCTATGCATAAAAAAAGATATCTTATTCTAGCTTACTATTTCCACTTAAATTGCTTAGATTTAACATCTGAAACAGTAAAACTGAGCAAGAAACAACGATTTGTTTTTTCTAGACTCAGTGTTGACTTGAATTTGTTTAACCACACTTAAACAGGAAAATCAACTGACTTTTTATGGCTATTTTAATTAGTTGTTAGAATCTTGCTCCAAAACTGTTTAATTGTAACCATTTGATCATCATATGGATTCTATGTGAAGTTATAAAAGACAACAGTCCATAACTCAGGCCTGACTGGTCTCTGATATATTCATTCATCTGTGAACTTTAGCAAATCTTAAAAAGCTTGGCCACATTCTCCTCAAAGTCAGCAGACATTGCAAGGTATGTGCCTTCCAGAATCCCTAATCTCACCAGTAAAACAGTAAGGCCTTAGAGATTTCAGGGATCATTTCTTGACATTCATAGACTGTCTCTACATCCTAGTTACACTATGTTTCCTAGGCCTCAAAAAAAAAAGAATGAAAGGCTTTTAGCCACCATCTAAAATGTCCCTGATCTACGCAGACTTTTGATATATTCATATAAGAACCAGCACAGAAACCAGGAGAGGGGAGGGAAATGAAAGAAAAGATAGTGACATTATAAGCGTAAAATAATTTTGGATTTTGAAAAGAAAGTTCATAACAGTGTAAAAAAGTGATACCATCTGCATTTGGGGTGAATATCATATTTATTTCCAAGAAAAAGAACAAATTTATATTTTAAAAAATCTCGAGGGCACACTGACTGATGCGTTAGTGATATTTAATATGCTACTGGTGAGGCCAAAGTTTAACTGATTTTAGACTAGAGAAGCATTAGGAACATCAAACAACATTTGTCCGATGCTTTGTAAAGCACAAAGCAGTATTTTTCAAAAAATGTAGTATAATTACAAAGCTGTTTTAGAGGAGAATACTACCTGTCACTGGGCATCTGTGGTTATTAAACTGTTCCCAACATGTCATCTTTTGCAACTCTGGCTTATGAAGACAGAGAATAATTAGGGTTTTTTTATCAGAGTTCCCAAGTATTTCATCTTGCAAATATCTAGATTTCCTGGTCTTGTGCCTTGTGTTCAGTGACAGTGCTACAGATGGTCTGGGTAACCTCACAGACAAACTTCTGAGATCTTATCCTGATTCTTCAGATTCCTTCCCAAGGCACATGCTAATTGTTTTTTATGACTGCCTTTCAGTATTTTCTAGTAGACAGACATCATCTTGCATTAAGTTGATTGCAGTAAAAATGAAATTGAAGATTAATTTTCCTTGTTTTTTTAGGTTAAGTTTTAAGATGAAATTATGAAATCCTAGACATTAGTAGAAATGGACATTATAAACAAGAAGAAAAATGCTGAATGTACATCCAATTAAAAGAAACAAATGCATTTAATTAAAAAAAAAAACCAAAAAACCAACAAGGCACATAGGCAAAGGAAAATACCAACAGCTGCTGAAGAGGACTCATAATTGTAAACTGAACTGAGAGGAAAGGATTGAGGGAATATAAAGGTAAACTCCAAAACTAGCGTTTAATGCTCATCATCATCAGGGATTTGCTTCCTTTTGCAATACTGAAAGATATTAACTTCACTGTGGAGAAGGAAGATCTCATTTGTCAGTGAATATTCTAATCTTGGCAGTACCTGACCTTCAAATTTGGTCTGCATGGTCATGCACTAGCTCAGACAGTTGCACAGGATTTTGGTTTGCTGATACATAAGACCAATTGGACAGTTCCTTGGCAAAATCATGGATATTCTTATGTCGCTCCAAACAGTACTCCCTCAAGGGCAGCTACAGAACTCTCACTGATAAAGCACTGTAATGTCAAAACCATCCTTAAACTTACTGTTATCCAACAGGCCATCTTCCTCCAAGACAAAAGTCTGGATCTGAGGAATGAATATGTAAATCACCTTATTAGTAACATACCAGTTATAGTGAACATCTCCAAACTATATACAAGTAGTTCATAAAAATGTTACTACAGTTTTTCTGGGATATTTCAGTTTCAGCTTGGACATACCATCAGTTTTACATCTTTCATAGCACAGAAACTTCATCTCCAACAGGAATCACCTTCTAGATTTAGTCTGCCAACCTAGCCACACAGTGTATTTTTTTCATAGGCTCTTTTTGAGGAACAGATTTTAAACGATTTAATGAGTAAGCCTATATTGTGCAGATGACTGGAAACATAGATTCCCTCAGCAATTTCCATCAAAACGCAAAGAATCACTGCTTTTTCACCCAGTTCCTGTAAAATTACCACTTCATTGAGCATCATTGTAATAATTATCACAGTAATTAAAAAACTGGAATTTTAATGAAGACCACAAATCCATGTACCTAATCCTATAAAATTATCAACAGTGCAAATGAAACATACCAGACAAACTAGTTTCAAGGCAAAAGTGTGTTTTGAAGATTCTCATGATACCATAACAACATAAATACATTACCCAAGAGAGGGAGACATCACTTTTTAAAATACCACTTGAATACAATGTAAAAATTTATATGAAAGAAACACCAAACTCTTCTTCGTGTCTAGAAACTCTTGCTTATGTCCCAGAAAATCATTAAAATTATTTATTATATTCTGAAAGATGAACAGAAGGTCATACTTTGCACCTCAAGTTGTCAAAATTAGGAAGCTAGTCTCCATCAATTTCCTTGTACAGGCAATGGAGAGATCTTGTTGCCTGTGAGAATTCCTAACAGTTCTCTGAGATATACTCTGAAATAATCTCTCCTACATTTGCCGTTGCACAGAACATATGGAATCTGTCCTACTAAAGAAGGAACTATAAGTAGTAATTTTGTAATTAGATAGAATAGACCACTTGCCTGTTTCCAGATAAGTAAATCCCTCAGCCGTATGTTATGGAGAAGTCACTGGCAGTGATGATTTTTAATTATTGGCTTATTTCACTTTTATCTGCAACCATGTTGCACAATTATATTTCACTGAGAGGGTGTAGATGGGACACTACTGCTACTACTACTGGAACTGCTCTTCAGGAGCCCATTACCTCCAGGTGCAAGGAAAACCAGTCTCAAAGCCCAGTTTGTGACCCATGCCAGACTGGTATTATCTGGACCCACAGCTGCAAGTCTGTTTCAGAAAAAGTTAATTTCAGTGTGATCCCTCCAGCCCTTCAGATCCTGTGTTCCACTGGACTTGAGAATCAGGACTTTTATATAAATCTGAAGATGTATTTGAAGAGGTGTTGGGGTTTAGGATTCTTCCTTTTGTTTCTTTCTCTCGAGGAATTTTCTCTTATTTGTGTTGCCAGGAGACAATAATGACCGAGTACTTAAGAGAGACAAAAGAAGTTGCCAAGCTCAGAGGAGGAGGGCACTCAGCTGCACTCCTCATATCTGAGGGTTTCTCTCAGAGGGCAGAGATGCTGCGGGAATTGGGCTGGGAAAAACGGGCTGGGGCAGCTGCTACCTCCTTCTTGCTCACTCGGCAATTGGAAGGGAAGGAGGCTGCAGTCGCTGTGGGAAGAATTCACCACCACTGTGGGGTTCTGTCTCCTGCTGCCTTCTACCGTGAGTGGAACTCCGCTCCTAAGAGCGGCCGTTGCACTGGGACCTTATTAACACCCTGCCTCACCAAACAGAGGACTCTTCACCATGTGCTACAGCGGCAGAGTGTCTGCTGCCCCTTGCTGGCTGCCCCGGGTGAGCCCGCCCTGCCGTTCCAGCCGCTGCTCCGCGGTTCCCGCCGCAGCCCGTTTTGGCCACTCAGCCCGACCGCCATGACCGCCTGAGCTCGCGCCACAGCGCCTCCCGCAGGCGCGGGAGAATCGCCGCACCTGCCCTGCCCGCCAGGAGCCACCAGCGCCCCCGCTGGCTGTGCCCGGAACTGCACCAAAGGGGAAGCGCCCGCGGCGAGGGCGGGGACTGGGCTCTGGCTCAGTTTGCCCTTAATGCCGCAGCTGCTGCTGTTTGCTTTATTATCTATACTAGTAAAGAACTGTGATTCCTATGTTATATCTTTGTCTAAGAGCCCCTTAATTTCAAAGTTATAATAACTCAGAGGGAAGGGGTTTACGTTTTCCATTCCAAGGCAGTCTCCTGCTTTCCTTAGCAGATACCTGTTTTTCAAACCAAGACAAGGGGAAAATACTTTGTCATGATCTAGGAAATCAAAGTAAGAACTCTTCATTCTTTGTTAATGTTTAAAAATAATTCAGACCTAAATTACTGTCTGGGTCAAGTTATTTTGCACAGGAGCTCTCTAGCTCCGCATGGCTAATGCTTTTCAAATACAGCTCCTTTTGAATCTCAATTGACTATGACTGGATATGTTCCTTTTCCAAGTTAAAAATTTCTAATGCTTCATTTTTACTTAGAGAAGAAAATAAAAAAAGAGTTACAGCAACAAAAATAATTAATGGAAAATTTCAAGTATCTACAACTTAGAAGATGAAGCCATTTTGAAATTAGGCAAGTATGAGACCTGACAAGATAATGGGGATAGATGATTCTCACCACCTACACAACAGGAGATGAGGATGGAGTGGCTGATAACAGATATACTGAAATATATTTTTTAGCAATTTGCTTTCCTTCTAAGTTTGTAAAATCATCAGAGAAATAGCAGAATACTTAACGGATAGGTAAGCAAGACTGAAGGATAATGATATGAAAAAATAATTAGGTTCAGACTGCCTTTTATGGATCAGAAATAGGCAACTTCATTAGGAGTTTGTTTCTTTAGACTGTATTTATTCGTCTATATATTCGCATATATTATTTGTCTATATATTCATCTATATTATTCGCATATATATTGACTTCTCTGATTATGTTGAAGGGCTGTAAAGAAGAAGTAAACAATAAAAATATAAATTGGGAGTTCTTTGGAAGATATCTGTTGGGGGAATGCTCTGCAGAGACTCAGTCTTAGCCATTCAGGAAGAAAGTTACACTTTGGAAGAAGCGTTAATTAGCTTTTACTATAACTCACCTGAGATCATTCTGCCTAACTCACTAAATACATATTGCTTTGCCCACAATCTACAAAGCCTCCTTCCTGTATCTAGTACATTAATTTCTGTTAAGGATTGGGAGTGTTTTTATCTTTCATTAACTCCATGAGGGGTCCCAAATTTGTTATCCAGGTTTTTCAGGTGGAAAAGCTATGTTCTTCTGTCAACATTGCCAACAAACCTGCTCACACACACTGACTCAGGCCTGAGTGGGTTACTGGGAGAAGTCTATCCACTCTTTCCCAAATTATTCAAGAACATCTTAGATTTGTTTCGGGCAGCTGCTTAGAGGGTGACCCCTTCATACTCCTGGCCTGCACCACTAGCAAGTACAAGAGAAGAAGGAAGCTTAAAGGAGCATTTTTTAGTTTTGGTGAAAGAGTACTAAACCCTGATGGAAGAGGCAATGAAGGACTTAACTGCAGGATTTCTATCTCAAAAGAGGGTAAAATAAGGTATTCTCAAATAGATAATGTCATTGACTCATAGTAAAATCTTAAAAATACTATTCCATACACCTGAAACAAGAACCATTATTGCAGAAAATCCTCTAGACATGGAAAACTGAAGAAATAATTACTTAAGTTTAGATATGACTTTGATGGCAAGGATTATATACACTTCAGTAAAATCTTTGACTACACATTTCTGTCTGGAAAATGAACCTTGTTTTTCTTTTCTCAACAACACTCATTTGTTTATTTTCCTCTTTGCTCTTTCACATCTAGACTTTTTTTTCATGGATATTTTTTCCAATGAAACTAGTATTTTGCAAAAGAAATTCCCAGCTTCCTAAGGAGTTTCATTTCTTGATGAAGTCAGTTATACTGGATATGTTTCATAATAAATGGAAATACTTTGACAAGATGTAATCAGGGTCAAACAATCGTGTCTAAATTCATACATGCACATAAATATATGTATTAATAATATTTACTTGCATACATAAACAAAACATAAAGCAATGTGCTTATTGAATTTCACATTGAATCTGAACTTGCAAGTGTAATGCAAGCAATGGATCAAAACTGCTTGAAAATATACAATGGAGGATGAAAAAATAAGCCCAGCCTAAAAAAAAATCCTGCTATTTTAATTATTATATAAGACATAAATTGGGATTTGGATTATGCTCTACACATTGACTCAAGATAGCCTGAAACTAAGGTTTTTAAGATTTAATTTTCTGTTGCTATTAATGAATATTACAACAGTAGCTGCCCCCTGTGGCTTGATATAAAAAGCAGTGTATATACCTAGCACAACATTTGCAGACCTCCTCAGTTTTGTGTTTTTAATGTGATGAAAAATTGTACAAGTAACAAAGGAAAATGTCATGGTAACTAAAACATTTCCTATACATGTATTTTAGAGGGAAGCTAAATCAAAGGTCTTCAAAGAATTACTAGGGTTCTTTCTAGGAGGTTATTGACAAATATGTAGTTTGTCTTCTGAGTTTGTGCCTCTTTCACAGATTGGTGTATTTGTGATCCCACAGGCAGGAATAAGTGTCTGTAATTCATTTCTCCTTGTTAACTAGTGTGCTTTTGTGTGTAGGATGATTGACAGCAAACTCGGCTTAGTCCCAACGGATGAGCTTGTTAGCAAAACCCTAGCATCCTATCTCTAATAAAGCATATCAGCAGTACATTTTGTCCTATCTATTAGCCTCTCTGTTTCTTTTTTGTGAAAAGCTGAGTGTCCCTTTGAAGCAATGACAAATAAACCCCTGAACTGAAGTGCTAGGCTGCCTTATGGACAGCTGGATAGTAAATGTCACACCGTGTATAGAATGCCTATTATCAGAGTGAGCCATTTGTTCCATTCCTTTCAGTATCTTAATGTAATACAAAATTGCTAAATCAAGCCCCATGTCTGTGACAGAACATAATTAATGAGAAAGCAGGAGCCAATTCAACACTCTTTATTGGGACCTAATTGGCTCAGGCAACAGAGTTGTCACTCAACAAGAGACTTCCTTTAAAGCAATTTTGTTCTTGGTTGTATTACAGAGCCTATTAAATTGTCCCCTCCTTGATCACACAAAGAAGTATCTGCATGCAATAATTAGCTTTTCCAAGGGGATTTTTTTTAACTCTTTCAATAATAGCACATTTTCAAGCACTGCTGGAGGAAATACAGCACAGGGATATGTGCAGCCTCTGGACTGAATAATTGTAATACATGCATTTTGGGAAAGCCTGTGAGGATTGCATCAAAGCTATGGCCAGGACATAATGGGGTGGCCTGATTTCAGAGAAGGTTGCAGGTCAAGCTGGGCACCTGATATTGCACTCTGTGCAAACTGTTCAGCTAAAGGAGCAAGTGAAAATGTAGAGGCATGGATTGTTTAACTGAGTGTTTGCTTTCTGAGAAAATATTAAGCCACCATGAGGAATGAGAGGTCCTATTTCCCAGTGCCAGTATCTGCAGATTTAATACCACCATGAGCAGCCATTTATTTTGAGTAAGAATCAAAGCCTGGGGGTCTTTTTTTCAGTAATTATCCATCAGAATTTCCTGGACTTTTTGTCTTAATCAGTAGATTATGAGAGAGTAAACTGGGAAGCCTGTTAGTTTTAAGAGAGATTTTTTTTTGCCACCCAAAGAACAAATGTCACACTTTGGAATTAAGCAATACATAACTTGTACCTAAAGAAGAAGGAATTCTAGAACCTGGTTCTGTAACCTCCAAAAGCACAGATTTCTACAACTAGTCAAAAGACAACTTACTCAAACACAAAATACATCACTGATTGAAGTTCAGTGATTTAACCACCATCAAAGACGTTCAGAAACATTCACTATGTCTGTAGCTAGAAAAAATTTAACATATTTCCCAGAAAATTTCAGCTGCAGCTAATAAGCCTCATAAAAACTTATTTGAAAGCCAGAAAAAAAAATGGGAGGGTCCAGCACCAGTTGAATATCTCTGTGTTTAGAAAGGCTTATCATAAGTTGAGCTTCACATTTTCTGTTCAGTTTGGAGTTAAAGATAGTGTTGAACTATGTGGCCCATGTTTTTTCTCAAAATTGTCACATAACATCCTGTATAACGTATTAATAGATATGTAAATTGCTGTATTAGTTGTTAGTCTTGGAGAAAGCTAAGTATAAGAAATCAGTATATTTGGGGTTTAGCAATCAGTACATTTTAGTTCTTCCCTCTTGTGTCTCCCGAAGACTAGAATGATGTGACTAATCACATAAATAGTAGTGTACTATCACTTCTTGTTTTCTTCAGGGTAAAAATTCTAGGGATTTCAAAGGGAATTACAAAAGCAGAATTAAAAGAATGCAGGATGTTGTTTTTTTTCCAAAGAAATGTGTGTTTAATGTTTTATCTGCAGCTATATTAAGCAATTGTGATGAACACATTTTGATTTGCATATTTTATGTAGCTTTTTTAGTGGTAGGAGTTCATTGACATCTGCTCTAATATGCAAACTACAACATAGCCAATGCTTTGAAGGCTCAGCTAGAAGACAATACATAAATATATTACGAGACCATTTTTTTCAAATTTAATAATGTGCAAGATAGGATCCTAAATGCAAATGTTAATCAACAATGTCCTTTCACAGGTGATTCATGACATCTCTGGAAGCATGTATTCTGAGTACATTTTTATTAGCTCATTCTAGTAACAAGTAAAAATGATTACAAAGACTTACATAATCTAATTTTCTTTAATTAATCACATTCAATCAATATTATAAAAATAACATTGTATGTTATGATTAATTCTACATGGTATAGAATACTAATGGGCACTGAAGAATTAAAAAAATTACAGCACAGGCATCTACTGAGAAGAATTTGACAAGTCAAATTAGAATATTAAAAAATAAACATTTAAATGGAAATATTTTACCAAACAAATATTATGTGGAAAAATAGTCATGGAAAAGATATTTTGGGAATATATTCAAAACAGCACTGATTGAAATATTTTATCTAATGAAACAGTTCTCTGATGTTTAATTTTCATTCAAAAAGTACTTGAGCTCCTAAGTGAATTGCCAAGCTTCTGTAGTTTTGGGCATCATAACTGTATAACATGAGTTGGATGCCATGCTGTTTGAATATAACACAAGACCAAAAGGCTGTTTCTCATTTCAGAAAACCTTGGGATCCAGATATTAGTAACAGTCTCCTGACAACACATAGACTGAAGTTAGATATCTCCGCATGTCTGTGCTTGAAAGGTCATTGTCACTGATGACATAAAAATGAGGTCTAATCAAGAGAGAAATATGACATCATTTGGTTGTCAGTGCAAACAGAACTAGAATGTGTGATTCCAGGACTGGTGGTTATTAATACTTCAGCAACTGAAAAAAGACAATCCATATTAGTATTGTGTCTCTATTTAATGCATAAGGACAACATCTTGCATCTACATTAGCTGACAATGGCTAAGAATAGACAAGAATTAGATGTGTGTTTTTGTGAATTATATAAACAAAGTTATTATGATGCATAAAAACACCATTGTTTAGGTCTGTAAGTTTTTCCTCCTTACATATGCAAGGACCTCACAACAGATGTCTCAGTAAGGACTGGTTTACATAGTGGCTTTGAACTGTTTCCTTGTTTTGATAAACAAAGCATTGTTGTAATTAGTAAATTGGGCAAAAATGTCTGAGTCAGGACAGAAATCCTTCCATCATTTTTTGTGGCTGGTATTATCATGTAACACTACACAATGTTATACTAAGAAAATTATGACAAATTCCTTAGCATACAGTTTTCCAGAATATTATGAAAATGTCATCCTTTTCACGTAAAGGCTGTCTTCTTTCTTCATGTCATGCAAAAATATAATAATACTTGTCCTAGTATCATGGTCCCCAGTTGCATAATTTTACATAGGTCATTATATTTCAGAAACAAAAATATTGAACACTCTAAGCAGTCTTGGATTTCCAGGCACTACTCTGAGGGAGTCTGCAACCTCTGAATCTGTCATGTAACCAGACTTTCTTCAGCACAAAGTATGATTAAAAGTAATAACACATGTCATACCACTGTGGCAATGCCAACACAGAGGATGCGTTTCTACAGAACAGATGGTACTTGCAATGCTAAGAAGTCTATTCTCTTCATTTTACCTCATTGTTGCTTGGCTTCTGTGCCTTCTCACACACGTCACACATTTGAAAGTGTGCACAATGTCCTCTTTCTAAAGGGCATGAGCATATGAACTCATATAAACAAGATAAGAATGCAGATTAATTTATCTAGAGCGTAATTCAGTATAGATTTAAAAACAATATTAATATTTTAGCAGCAGAATGCTATAGCTGCTATTTTAGCATCTAAGGAATTTATAATTTTGAAAAACTGGGAAAGGTAGTACTCATTAAAAAAACCTAGCAGGAATCAGTTCACCTACTATGTTATGGATACTAGTGTGAAATATAGCAGTTTCAAGAAGTGCTGAGTAAACTACATTACAATTTAAGACTGAGCATTATGAAGAATAATTTAAAAAACAAAAGAGGTGTGAGGCATGCAACATTCTGTCTGACCTTCATCCAAAATTCATGCTCTTGTGAAAAAATCATGGGACAAAATGATTGTAAGAGTTTTTTAAATGTCATTCACAAATTGGCATATCTGGTATTTCAGTAAATGATAGTAAGATACCAAGGCAACAATTTACCCCTATAAGGAACCTAAGGAAAGAGCATTATATATTATGTAATCAGTAAAATATCTTCAATATCTTCAATTTCCTTTAGAGGTATGTAAAACCTCCAAATTCATGTTAATGCAGATTTTGCAGATCATAAACTGTGGAAGAAAGGCTTCAATGTGTACAGAAGGAAGATACTGTTCTGGGTTATGACTCAGTAAGTCTATGTCCTGCTCCAGCAGTTGTTCTGCTTGTTTATTTCTCTGCACAAGAAGTAATGTTCAGTTCATGAGTATAATACTCTCAGATATCTTATGAAGAATCAGGAAGAGTTAGAACTACTTCAGTGAGCAAGCAGGAATGATCTGCTGTGTACACAGCAAAACTAGTCTATTAAGAAATGAGTCTGTGTATGGTGTAATAATAAAATCTGGTTTCTTTCTTGATCAGCAAGAGTGCGAATAATGGCCTTAAAAGCCAGTTTATGCATACTTTTGGCAGCCTAAAAATTACACAAATGACCTGAAAACAGGGCAAAATTAACTGCCATGATCTATCTGTGTGTTATCTGAAAAACAATGACAGCCTGCTTAACCCTCTTCTATGGCTGCCTGTGGGGTCCCCTGTACAAAGAGATATGTGAAATTCAGCCTGGGTAAGTCTTGGAAAAATGCTAGCATGTGTAGCATCTATGTTTTAATGTCATCTGCAACATTCTCCGTAATTTTTTCTGCAATCAGTCTTTTCTGCAATCAGTCTAGTCTAAGAAGACCTGTTATAATAAATTATATTCTAATTTTACAGCCTGTTACATCTGCTTATCTTGATGGCTAGACAGAGAATATTGTTAATTGTATGGTATATGATAGAGTTTTCACAATGGCCAGTACAGCATAGTGACTCGCAAATTATACAAATATTTTCCTTCATATTTTTTTTCCTGCTAATTGACTTTGTTTTCTTTCTCTTTGATTCATATTCTCAGGAAGAAAACATCTTGTAAATCACTGGCCTTTATTGTTGTATGTCTGAAATTTAGGTAGGACACAAAAAGTGGGTAAAAATAAATTATTCTGCCCTTTTTTATCTGCTCACTTAAGTGATCTTGACGACTTTGAACTTTGCTTCTGTAGACAAGACTTGCTAAGAGAATGTGTAGCAATTTGTATGAATATTTCAGGGTAAAAGAAAAACTTCTCCTTGTTAGTCTCAAGCCCTTGGATCATTCAAAGTTAAAGCAGCAGAAATCCTTGAGGCTTACCTTACTATGGTGTATCTCAGTGTTGAACTTGTATAGTACAATTTATGATCCCTGTAAACAGAAGGCACTTTGTCATGTTCCCCCCCATTGTCTTTCTTACTGTGCCATTCTAAACAGACTTCTGGGATCTCTTGGCAAATTCAATGCATTATTGGTGATCCCTTTCTGGTAGACACTTCCTGTCAGCCCAGGGAACAAAAAAATTATTATGAGGAACATGAATATAACTCCTCAAAAGCTGATATAGGCATTGACTGTGGGTTAAAGTTCTTCACACGGCTCATCAGTGGGGAAGAAAATGACGTAAGCATTGTACTTCTTTCGACCTTTGGGTACATTTTTCATTTTGGCTAGGAGTTCTATGTGAAAAGTATTTTATCATCTCAACAGTTTTTAAAATAACTATAAAAACAGTTCGCCCTCAGACAACACATAAGGCTTTATTTGGGAAAGAGAATTAGAACGATAAAGCTGACAGTCACTCTTTATTCAGGAGAGATTCAGCAAGCTGTTACTACTTCTGTTTTGAACAAGAAACATTAAAAAAATTGTTATTTCACTGAAATACAAGGTTGCTTAGACACTGAAGAGTAAAGAGTTTCTGTGGCACTAAAAAGTGAATGTGGGCATATCTGTGTTCAAATCACCTAGGGAAAGACAAAGTCAGAGAAACAATCAAAATGCCATAGAGACAAAAAGGTAAAATGACCCTGAAGAAAGACTGGAAATGCCTCTGAGGAGAGGAATCCTGGGAAAATGCAGAGAAATGTGAGAAGACAAATTGTCTCCAGCTATTTGATTCACGCTGTGTTTCTAAAAAGAAGGTTTTGTGAATTCTTTGTAAATGAACATGGTCTATCAAATAATTTCTCTCCTCTAATGGAAGTAGTTCAAAGCATTTCACTGGTTATGTGTTAATATCAAAGGGATGCAATTGCTATTAGATTCTGTATTCCTCTTCCAGAAAAGCCACATGTGAAACTGTTTAGTGAAAACAGCTTGGGGCGTTGAGCCTCAGCTAATCCCACTTACACAGATATTTTAAAAGGAATTTACAAGATAAGACTGAAAATTTCAATGCTCACTATATTATATTAGTGCATGGAGATTTAATAAAGGGTGTGTAGATTTCCAGGCCAAACCCTCAAATAGTTGTGGACTGAGGAGCCATTGTGATGATAATTCATATGGCACAAAGAAAAATGTTAGAAAATTATATTTCCTATAATTTCTGATTAATTTTTAGGAAAAACCCCTCTGATTATATATTTTTAAAAGGTTTAAGCTGCCATAGAATTTCCACTAAGTTTTATCACTTCTCTAGAGAAGTGATAATACATTGGTTTGTAGAAAACAAAAAAAATCAGTCACAGCAATAATTAGATTTATATGGGAATTTAATCCCCAGACAGCCATCATGCTATATACAGATATGTATCTTATTATTCTGTATACATTACTGAGATTTTTTGAGGTGACATATTTTTGTATTTATTTTTAGAAATTATGCTCTTTTATTAAAATTAATTAGATCTACTGTGCTATTAAATATGGCTATTAAATAATATAATGGCATATAGCTAGACTATTTAGGTTATCAGATGTGGTTAACAAGTAATATAGCACATGTAATTTATGAAAAAGCAAAGTTGAACTGTATGTTTGTAACAGGATCCTGTATACCAATTTTCATACCATTCTCTATGTTGACTGTTGAAGAAAGAAAATTATTTTCAACATTTTGTAAAATCTAGGCTCTTCATTAAACACTATTACATGTGTGTGAATTAACTTGCTTTTGAATACTGAAAATTCTTAAAATCAAGAGTCTTAAGCTACCGAGGAAAACTGAAGAACCTTAGTCTAGGACTTGAAACTGCTGTAATAAGAGCACCAAGAATTCCAAGTGCTGTTATGTTCATTATAGAGGGATTGAGAGATGTTTATAGTTTAGATAAAATAAGATCATATAATTAGTAGACTAATGAATCTAATGTAGATGTGACACACATATTATCAATGTCAAATACATGTAGTCTTAGAAACAATTAAGCAATTTTAGTAGTCCATTTTGCTAATGCAAGGCTAAAACATTTCCAAGTTTATTCAAGAAGTAGCCCAAACAATGAAATATTTTTTCAAATGTTGTGTCCTTCCCATTTTTTCTATCCTAGCATTAGTGATAACTGGAACTGAAGCCTGCAGATTTCTTGGTATTTCAGAGTATTAGTACAAAGGAGAACCTGACTGTGTGATGACCAAGATAAATTGTCATTTGATCAGGAAAAACTTTATATAAAGGAGAGAAACATCAAATTTTTGTAATTATACTGGATAACCTATTCTTAAGTGTCTTAGTATAAATCAGGGTATTAAAAATACTTATATAATTTTAATGTGCACTTATATTGACAATTATTATTTAAGCAGGCATTAGAACAAAAAGAATTCAGAAAATTAACAAGGAATATGAAATATGTCCATATAAAATTGGTGATTAAGAAATCCACTTCAGTTCCTCATTAATTTCTTACTCTGTTTCCCTCAAATAGTGCTTCTCTTATTTTATGTTGGCCACTCCTTTTATACACCACAGTGTCTTTACCTTCAAACTAAATTAAGTTTAGGATTTTAAAAATCTCACTGACATGTAAAATTATTACAAAGATGTACTTCCAAACACCATTTAGGGACCCTGATGGCAAACACAGTGATCCAAATAACTATTATGGCATTACAGCATTTGCCATTCCAAACTGCATCAAGGCACATAGTTTCCCATCTTTCTGAGTATGTATTAGCATTAGTATTATTAATCTCAAAGACCTGCGGTTTGCTATAGTGTCTTTTTATATATTTCTAGACCTTAAATTAGAATTTTCAAAGTGCTATTTTTTTGTGTGCTTTCTCATTTGAACTCATTGCATTCACAGACATTTGAAAAAGGACACAAGCCTTTTACAACAGCTTATGTCAAAACCAGTGTATGGCCGAGTAAGTTTCCAAGGAACCCTGGAACGACACATTTGTCAATGGCACCTCCTGAGATATTAGTTTAGTCTTCCTCATGCCACTAATTTACACAGCCATTATGACTTGAGACATGCAAATGAGCAACCAAGAAAGAATGGCGATTAACTGCTGAGATTGCAAGTAATATCCTCTTAAAATTAATTAGTATTTTGGCTTAACTTTATTTTTAGGTTCAAAAAAGTCAAGATCAAAATGTTTAATATCTTTTTTCAAGTGGAAGTCAATACTTGACATAATCAGCCAAATTTTCATAAAAGTTTGATTTCCTCTGAAAATCAGATCTCCTTGTTGTAATGCACCTTTATGGGGTCCTCATCTAATGGCAAATGAGCCATTTGAGCCATGAGCTTTTTGCCTCTTCCTTTTTCCCTTCATGTTAGGATTGCTTTTTTCCTTATTGGGAACTTGTGTCTATTGTCCTATTTTTTCTACCAGTATCTGTTCTACTACTTATTGCATTTCTATATATTTCCTACAATGAAGCATACTGGCATTTCAGAATTTTTCTAAACTAAAAATTAAGTAGTAGATACCATTTTCAATTATTACATTATCAGCTAATTAAGGCTTCAAAATTAAAAACCTGAAAAATCCAATATTATCTCCTAATTTATAAAAAATATTTCATGTACATAAGTAAAAAATATACAGATTAGGGCCATCAGTATATAAATACAGAACAAGTTTCTTGAATAAAAATACCAAGAACATTTTTATGTGAACATGTGAGTCTTCAATGAGGATCATCAGTTATCTGTTATAATAACATAATAAGGGAAGTACTTCCATTGTTATTTTCACAGTGCAAGACAGAGTGCACTGTGAAACCCTATCTTTTCTTCTGGAGAGCTTCCTATGGAAAAACAGACTCACAAGTGCAATATCCATACTACCTGAACTTTGAGAAAAGTATTTAATGCATTTCTGCCAGTCTATAATAGCAATATCACTTTCTAGAAAGCCTGCTGAGTTGTAGGACTGAAAATGTGCTGTTTCTTATCTGATCTAGTCACCAATATAGTCTTACATACATAGTCACCTTCATCTTAAGATCTTTACTTCCAAAGAGCTTTTCTATAGTTAAACTAATTTCTGAAGTTCCACGTTATTTCCTGAGCCTATTTTGTCTTTGAATCAGTGAAGTGCCTTATTCACATCTAATTCAGACTTCGCCAAACTGTACATCAAAGGCTACAATTTATGTTTACTTTTTAGAGATATCATACAGGCTTTGAAGCAAATTGCCAGATGGAAAAAATGAAAGCAAAAGATATAATACAGAGTTTTAGCATATAGATTTTTTAGCTTGATGAAAAAAGAAAACGCATAGATCTTGAACTGGAACAATTATGTTAGATGCTTGCTCTTACAGTATTAACATCATGTTGTGTGATCTGATCTTACCACTGAATCTTCACTGGTTACTGCAGTTCAGTCTAGGAAACAGTAGCACAACTGCCTAATCTACTGTAAGACTTAGATCCTTATGTAATTTTCATTTCTCTGAGGACAACACAGTGTAAACATAGATGAAATGACATCAATAAAGTCTTCTGTGAAGTACTTAGTGCTTAGAGAATTAAGAGAAAATTGGCTAATGATAGTGAATGCAGAAGTCAGTGAAGAATCATAAAGTATTCAGAATAAAACCAGTGTTGCAGTCTGTTCACTATTTTATTTCTAGATATATGTTGTGGGGACACAGTTTGTAGTAGCTGGGAGTGGGGCTGTGGCCCAGCCTCATCCCTAATGAGCTACAGCTGTGTGAGCCAGGTGAGCAATGTCAGCAGGCAATGAGAATGGAACAGTGACCAATCCCAGCAGGGCACACGGGTGTGGGGATGTGAGATCAAGGGTGTAAAAAGTTGTGCCAGAGAAGGAGAAGCAGCAAATGCTCCAGAGGCTCCTGGAAGGGCTGAGGGCCCAGCCAGAGCTCCAGAGCTTATAGGAGCCACAGAAGACCTGGAAGGAGCTGCCAGCTGTACACAAAAGGGCAGCTGGTCCCACAGCAGCTCCAGAGATTGCAGAAGAAGCTGGTGGCCCTGCAGCAACTGTGGAACCTATGGAAGTAGTCAGTGACCCAGAGGCAGGCACCTAAAGCCTTCTGAAGTGGTATAGTGGTATTCTGTGAATTGTGGCTGTCTCAACTATGACAGTATGTATTATGAAATGTTTTTATTTGAATCACTTTGAGGTGTAACAGATTATGTTAACCTTTGAATAAGGTTATAGTATACTATATATATATATACACACATGTGTTCTTTCCATATAGCAGAGAGTAAGTGGAGGTACCTTGTTTCTTCTTTCTGATTGGCCTGGAATGGGTGACCCTAACCATCTTTTGCTTATCAGATAACACTACTTAAATATCATGTCATTGATTGCATGCCATCACTGAGGAGGACAGAAAAAACATATGGATGAGCCAAAAAATAAAAAGGTTATGTAAAAATTCTTCAATCGGCCATTGTACTTTAATAGCATATTATTCTGTGTATTATCTGGAAACGACTGAAGAAAAAAAATCCCATTAAGTAAACTGGCCACCATTTGACAAAAACATTTTCACCTTCTGATTTTGGAGGTTAGTCAAAACTGCAAGAATAAATTGGCATGTGGGATTCATGCATGTGATAAAACACTATTTTGTAACATGAAGAATGATACATCATACAGATTTTCTAAGCACAATTCTCCACAGTATTAAGCAGAATTACTGGACACTCCCAGAACTTGATGCCAACTTTCATGAAAAACTTTCAAATTAGTTGATATTTATTCTTTTTGTTTTTTCTTTTGTGCTGCTTTTAGAGACCATGAAATTATTTGTTGAGAGGTTTCTTTAAATACATGATTAAGTCCTCTTTTCTGATCTTTTACCAGCATTATCAATGAATTCTGGAACAGTCCTGTAACAACAAATTTACTGGATCTGCATGATGAATAGTAATAATATACTACAGAAAATGTCAGACTTTTTACAGGCTTCCACTAAATGGATGAAAACATTACAATTACAGCAGCTTTTGTAAACTCAGCTATTTCAGCAAGTAAGAGGAAAAAAAAATAGTCTAGCTGCCTCCTAATGTTGTTCCTGCTACAACTCCACCTGAAAGGCACGGATCTCTTCTCTTTGGAGACTAGTGATGGCCTAAGGGAATGGCATGAAGCTGTTTCAGAGGAGGTTTAAGTTGGATAAGGTGCCCAGAGGGTGGCTGGGCACCCAGGAAGTGGTCACAGCACCACCCTGACAGTGCTCAGGAAGTGTTTGGGCAATGCTCTCAGGCACAGGGTGTGACTCTTGGGGCTGTCCTGTGCAGGGCCAGGAGTTGGACTTAATGATCCTTGTGGGTCCCTTCCAACTCAGAATATTTTATGATTCAGTGATTCTATGAAATATGCTGTGCTGAAACACACAGGCAAAAATAAATGATGTCGGATGATTTACTAAAATACATTGTAGAAGAGTCCTTGTCACAGTTCCCATTCCTGGGAATTTCAGGTTCTGAGACCTGTCGTATTTTGTAACATGGCACCTCAGTTAAAAAAGAAAAGAAACAAAGAAAAAAAATTGTTCTTTCTGAAAACTAATTATTAGAAAACACTGACACACTAGGTTGAAAAATTTTTTCAACAATAAAAACTGAAGATTGCTCAATTAAGTGAGCTGTATTTTCAAAGCATGAATTTTTGTTGAAAAAATTCATACTATGCAGATAGAAAAGAAGGTTAAAATCAAAATGTGGTAGATTTCAAAGCGGCTGTTCTGGAGTAGGAGAAGACAGATCTTTCTCTGCCAAGAAAAATGTGCAGTAATCTATGTATCAGCTTTCACAGACCTTCCATCTCCATAAGAAAAGTTCTGCAGACACCAGTTCAAACTCTGACCTAAATTTTGAGGGAGCTGTACTGAAATCCACCATGGAGTAATCCATAGATTTCTAACTGTTTTGAAGAACAATATATGGACACTGTGTACAGTATGCAAATAGACTTCAGTTTCTGACTCTGTAATCTGAGCTATTGAAAAATTAGTCATATTGCTCAAGAAAAATAGAATCCATGCTCACAGTTTGAGAGGATGTCAGTAACAGCTTGTCTTGAATTTCAATGCTGTTTGGACAAAGCCTTTCTGAAGAAAACACCAAAAAAATTGTTTTAATTTATAAAATTTTCTTTAAAATTCAAGCTGTCACTCAGTGACCCTAATATTGAATATAGTAATGTAACTGTCTTATAGGGAAGTGTCAGCTAAAAATAAATAAATGGTCTGGTATAATGGAGCTATTTCTAACTCCTATGCTCTGATAAAACATCATCTTTGTGATAACCAGTCATCTATATTACATCTACTATCAAGAGCTAAAATTAACATCTTGCTAGGAATATTAAGGCAAGTCTTCACTGACACAAGGGGAATAAGCAGATCATACATGCTTGATAATATTCACCCACATTTAAACATGAATTTGGTTTATCTCTCTTTGCTTTCCTATTGGACATATTTTCTGTGAATATGTAGGTATTCAAGATACACTGTGTAAAACCTTGGCACAGCTTATATCTGAAAGGAACCTCAACATAAAGCTCCTTTACAATCAACTAAACAAGATTTAGGAATCAGCAAGAACTTTTATCTTCCCCTTACTGGGCTACAAGATTATAAAATCTTAAACATGGTCATAAGGTAGGAAAAAAAGGTTCTGAAAATTAAGTGTACTGTAATGGTGACATGACATATTAATCACAAATCAAGAAGATCATATTTATTACTGAGTATTATGCATTATACAGGTATTGTCACCCAAAGATTGTGCACAGTACTAGAGTTAGAAAATTTGAACAAGAAATTTGAGATTTTTTTGAGATTATTTTGTCAGAAGATGTCTTCTTCTGTAGAAATAATGCAGACTCAGAATCTTAGGATAACCCATGTTGGGAGCTATGTCTAGAGGCCTTGTATTCCAGTCTACTATGCAAAGCAGGGTCAACTTTGAAGTCAGAGCCAAATTCTAAGGTAAATTTCCAGTTGAATTTTTTAATATATGCAAGCATGGACATGTCACAACTTCTCTGCCAACTTTGCATCCATAATTCTATTTAGCAGCAATCAGCCATTTGCATGAAAAGCAGCATTTAGTTATCTTACAAATGTTCACCTCTTCAGTTCAGTGAGTAGAAAGAAAAAGAAAGTCTTCTTTGACAATGGACAGCTCTCTGTGGACATGAAATTATTTTTCTTACAAATTGCTCTTTTGGAATCTCCCCTGATACAGGAAATATACCTTTAACAGTTACTGAAAACTCAAAATAGAAATGATGATTAAAAATGGGCTATAGCTGCTGCAGATTTTAAGCTGTGTCATGTCAGAAATAGATGTCCTTTGATAAATTTCTGTAAAGGGGGTTAGAAATCAGATTACAGACTTTGAAATGCACAGAATTTAATAGTCCAAATTATGTCTTTTTTTTTCTATATTCTCTAGGCTGCAGATGACTTACTCCATGAAAATCAACCTCTTATCAATACCAAATAGGCCCTTTGTCCCTTCACTGTTCCCAGTGTAAAATGAACTATAGGAGCTTATTGTCCTGGGTAAAAGTGATTTAACATATGTGCTACCATAATAAGCACTTCTTCTCATCACCTGTTAAAAAATTGAAAATTATTCAATATAAACACTTTGAAAAAGTCTACAGAAATGAAAGTTTTCTTTTTTCAAATTTGATGCAAATGTAACTGTAGAAGACTCCTCACCTTCTTACTGAAAATTAACTGTGAATTCATTCCTAAATAGATACCGCGATTTTCCTTTTCAGCCTCATATGACTGTTACAAACTGCTCTTTTAAATCACACCTGGGTTCCAGTAATGATATATATTGTATATATAATTTCAAATGGAATCTGTAATAAAATACATTTAAATGTCTGCCTTTGCACTTTGCTTGCATTTGTTGTACTGCATCTCTTTACAAGCACTTTATAGAAAACATTTAAAATCACATTGTACTAGTATTGTCAATCATGTAAATTATCTTTGGTTTCAATTTTAAAAATGTTGGTAGTGGACTCTGAGTCATCTTCTGCATCATCAGTAGAGAATGAAGCAGAGTCACGAACAAAATTTAGCAAGAGCTATAAAGAAATAGGAACTACTGCAACATTAGAATGCAAGATATCCTATTATAACACAGGTAATTGAGTCACACAAAACTGTAAGCTTATAACTGTAGTCAAAACTTAGAATCATGTGGATATGTATCAAAGACTGAATGTGTGGTTACTATTAAAGTCCAAAGGGGTAAGAGACTCCATTATATTTCTGATTATAATTTCTAAAATGAAAAATTGCAAAAAAGCAATTCCAAACTAATTTATTAGAGGAAAAGAAGAAAAAACAAAGGTTGTTACTAACAAAAATTTCCAAGAGAAAGCTTGAGAAAAATTTCCCTCTATACATAGCTTTCAGAAATATGCAAACAAAATTAATCCAAAGCAGGTTTTGATATATGAAGAAAACAATAAACCTTCAACATATCTGTGTAGATTTGCTCTAGATTGGTCACATTCTCTACAAATGAAGAAAGATTAGGACGATCATCAAACAGTAGTTGGAAACCCAACAGTGTTCTAACTTTTATTTTCAACATATGCTTGTAAAGTGCCAGTAAATTTTAGAGGAAAAGACAAAACATGATACTTAGTTCTCTATCCCATATAAAAGCCAAATTGGTTTAATAAGCATTCATTTCTTCAAGAACAGGATTTAAAAATAAAGAAAATATATTCACACACTGCCCAAGAATAAACTTAAAAAATCATACCCTAGATTTTTGGTGGTGATATTAGTAATCCTGTCTATATTTTCCCCTTCAAATGGCAGGCTAAAACCCCAAACTTTTTTGCATTCATTTAAAGGTTCTGTGCCATTTGAAAATTGACAGACTACCACTCATCTTGAATTTTGGTGATTATGAATCAAGGCAATACACTGTTGTATTGGCTAAGCTGTTATAAGAAGGGATAGAATCACAGAAATTTAACCTCTTCAGATTCTATGAACTATTGCTAGACAGTTGCTAGGCACAGTGCCTGAGTGGCACTATACTAAAGACTGAGGCTTGCTATATTTTACAAAAGCCAAGAAATGGAAAGTATTAAAGCCAATCTGGCTCCCAAAATGGTTCCATCTAATACCTTTGGGAAAGGCACAACTCAAAAAAGGGTGTACTAGGAGAGAAGCCATCTTCAGAGAGAAAAGGCTAAGCAATATTAAGAACAAAAGTAGTGGAGGAACTGAAAGTGAAATCCAATTCAATAACAGTAGAGTTTCAGTGCTCAGATCTGTGGAAAGATATTGCTACGTTAAAAGGAGTAGGATGTTAAATGGTTTGGGCAGAGGGGCCAAGTACCAAATGCTTGGCTTTCTGGAGTACTGCCAAGAAAATGCATTTCTCAGAACAATTACCAAGCTTGTCCTAGAACAGTGAATTTATTAAAGGATCAAGTATATTGTCATAGCTGGGATTTTAAAAGGATGCATAGGCAGTAATTCCAAAATGAGTAAGATTACCAAAGAAAAAATGGTAGCTGTTCTTTCTCCTAAAGAGTATTGGGATTAAGAAGTGAGATTAGGCCTCAGTAATGGTGTCAGTTCGGGAATGAATCTGATGCATTAGATCAAGGAATGCAATTGGGGCTTCAGAAATGTCCTTGCTTTTAATTTCAGACCACAGTATAACTACTAAGATATTTTCATAGTCTCTCATCTATACTGCTACTAAAAAAATTCTGGTGAAGTCAAACGTTTAATTTAACTCCATGATTAACATGCTTGTAATGATCTATTCTTGTGCTAATAAAAGTAGAGTAGCACATAATACTGGTAAGAATGAAGGTCATGGTAGAAGAACCTGGCATTCTTCCCCAAAGGGGGAACAAGAGATGATGTAGGTACCAACATCACACTTTGAAACTGAATTAAAATTCTTTCTAAGGTGAAAATGATATCAT
>VZSE01001561.1:503442-785942 GCA_013398275.1 Promerops cafer
TAAACCTTTTAAAAACCCCCAAAAAAACCAACCTTTTTTTTTTTTTTTTTTTTTTTTTTTAAAAGGAGATCTACTGACAAGGTTGACAGATTATACCTAAGCTTCTACCAATGAGAGTGTGCATATCTTATATCCAAATACCATGCACTTGCATCCCAGTTACACTGAATTTATTTCTAGATTTTCAGTTTCTTCCCATGCCTCTCTCTGATTACCCAAATTGTTGAATAGTTAACAGTGAACTGAGCTGTTCCAGCAATAATGGTGCATTTTACGTCTAGTCCAAGATAAAACTTGTGAACCAGAGCATCTTTAAATGAAGGGGTTAGTGAGGAACGTATGTCAAATCCAAAATCACTCAGCCAATAATTCTGTGACATTGGTTTGGGTATTTATTCTATTGTGTTTAGTCAATTCCTTTGGCATGCAAACCAGGAAATCAAAATGACACATCTGCACGGAGTGCAACTCATGAAGATGTGGCTTTTTACAGCATATAGGAAGTGAGCTTTCTTCTCCTGCAGGTATCATCATTGAGAACCTTTCTTACTTCATTTTTGTTAGAAATTAGAAGGTGTAGTTATCAGATGGTGATTACATAAAAAAACCCTTAATATATTAGTCCTCCTTTTAAAATGGCATAAGCCACTGCTCTGGGTTAAGCTGGCATACTGATGCATAAATTATAAGGAAGAAGGCATATATATAGCCAATCCTATCTGTAAGTACTGAATTTGATTCCTCTGTTAAGGATATCTGAGTCACTCAAGTAGACGTATTTGATGGGCATGTGATCTAATTGTGTTACTGCTAAACCTCAAACAGTTGCTATTAGAAGCAAATTAGCAAGAGACCTTTGGATAATTCTACCACTCAAATCAAAGCCTCAGCCAATTAGCCATCTTAATAAATAACAGTTCCCTAAAATGAGACCGGAAAAAGAGACGAAATAAATATGCAAAAACCCTATAAGGTGAAAAATTTAACAATTTTCCAAAGGTCAGGAAGGAAGCCAGTATCTAAATTAGATTAAAGGTTTGATTTTTCTACTCTTTTGTCTTTATTCAGGCATATTAAAACCAAAATAAAATTTTTTCATTGTGATCACAGGCATTTGTCAAGAATTCAGTTCAGCTGCATGTTATGAGAGTCGGGAGGGTAGCTTAGAGCAAAGAGTTTCGTCAGAAGTAATCACCAGGTAACTGAAGGCTTTTGGCTTTTTAAGGCCCTTTAGCTGTCTTTACTGTCATGACATGAGAATTGGTGCTCTAAACAGGCACAATTTCCTTCTCCACAGCATTAGTTCTTCTCTATGCAGAGAATGCACATTTTCACATCCATGCATATATAGAAGATCTCTCTGTCCCTTGCTTTGATTTTGCCTATGTTGGCCCAGCAATTTGCATCATGTAATTTGCTCTAGGTCTTGAAGTCAGCCCAGCCAACAGGTTGTTAATAGAGCAAACTAACTCCTAACTACTTCCTTTGCTCTAGAGCATGTCTAAGCAAGATTCATGTCTAAGCATGATTCTAAGCAAGTCTTTTGGGAGGTATGATGCTGCATATAAATATTCTTATACTATTTTTTAGGGGAAGATATGTAGAATAATTTGAAGAATAACTTGAAATAACATTCCAGCCTGTAAAAAAGAAAAAAAAAGCAATTAGAGATGAGGAAAAATATGCCTTGGAATTGTACAAGTGATAGAATTGATGATACTGAATGGTGCAGGTTCTCATGGTTTGGAATTGACTCCATATGAAGCTCCCTCATACGCAGAGAAGAAACAACACTTAGCCCAGTGTTGCTGCTGAATAATGCATTTCATACTTGCATTTTAAAAATCTACATTTAAAATACTGACTTGGCTGACAAAAATGCCCAGCATAGAGTGACTCCATTTCAGCAAAAGAGAGCTTTGTAAGTACAGACTAAATAGGGGGGGATCATGTAATAAATCATTACACATATGGTTACTGGCACCAGCAATTTATAGGAATTAACTCACCTGATAACCTAATTCTGCTTCTGTTAAAGACAACAGTAAACTCCTTCTGTCTAACATAGAAACAGAACTGAACTTGTAATATGCTTAGAAATTGATAGCTCTATACTCTACAAATTATAATGCTGCACCCCGTTTCTCCTTAGCTGAATACACTTTGACACTGTGATTAAATAAATTGAAATAAATAAAAATATTTTTAATAAAATAGTCACAAATTTGGTGGTCTTTTTGTCTGAGTATATATTTGTGTACCCTCATTTATCACACATAAATGCTCAGTCTTTAGTCATAACAGTTTTTCTCCATGTGTAGGATATTATTAATAATGTATGTTTCATTCATATTACAACATAAACAAGATATATATATAAAAGAATTAAATTAATTTAAAGTTCCAGTTTCATTTACTTTTATTACAGCTGGTTTAAATCTATAAAGAGCTACCTATTAAAAAGTCTTGAGTAGATTCTATAAAAAGAAGTTAAATTTATGATGTTTAGTGTTACACATTATACAGTTCCTTTATTTTTTTGCTCACTTGATCATGCTGTGAAAAATTCATGAATATTTAGCTATTAAATGAAATGCAAAATTTTCATTACCATTTTATTGAAAACTTGACATCTTAAAATACCATACATACCATTAGTATTCTAGTGCATTGTCACCTTATTGAAAAATGCTGCTAAAAAACAATACCACCATTCAGAGGAAAAAAAATTGTCCGCCCAAGGCTATTAACTATAGTTCTACACATACATTAGTGACAAATAAGTGAAGCAGCCAATGCTCACAAAAGATGTCACTAAAATGCTAGGAAACAACTGTAACCATAGAAACCATCTCACACTGCAATCTGAACATCTTTTGTCAGTGTTTGACTAGAAATGAGATGCTTAAAATCATTAGGCTATCAAAAAATCTGAAGTCTCTTCATTGAAATTTACATATTTAAATATTTTGAAACCTGCAAAAACTTCAACATGATACTTTCATAAAATATTGTTTCAGCTCTTAGTCCTCAACTATCACTTTTGATATAATAACAAGGATTATAGAGAAAATTACTCCCTCCCCCAAAGTCTCCCCCACCAGACCCTATCTTTACTGCATACACCATAGAAGAGGACAACCTAGGCATTTAAGAAACCCCAAAACAACCCACCATGAAAAACTGAGATGAGAAGTAAGGACAATTTACCCAACTGCCCTTAATCAAAAATATTCATAGGCATGACATTCACTATCTCTGCATACTGCTTTGATATTTTTAAAAATATCTTCATAGATACAATCCCCCTACTAACAGGCTTAGAGATATTGTGTAACCTTCATGATATTATGCACAAAATTTTCTATAGTCAACAAAATATTTGAATGAGAAATTTTTTTATTTGACTTTCAAAAGTTCGGGAACTTTTGAAGATTAAGTATCTCTCCATTAGGCTAATGGCTTATTGCTAACTAATGAAAATGGCCAATACAAACTAGCCTATAGAATAATAAAAATGGCCTATACTTCTGGCCTATAGAACAACCGTGCAGCCCAGCCTTTCTATACAGTGACTGATCCTGTTATGTTGGACTGGGGGAGATGTAGGAAGGCAGCCATAGTTCATTTTGCAGTCGAAATCAGTGCTGCAGTAAATCTGTGATAGCCTGAAAATCTACTTCAGAGAAACAAAACAGGAGCATAAATGATGATTAGCCCTTTAATACAACAAATTTCAGTGGTACAAAGGATAGCTAATAATGGACATGCCACTGTTTGCAAGGAAGTCTTGCAGATATTTAAGAGAAAAAAATTTCCAATTGTGTGTGTTCACTAATTTATCATTTATGAGCTATGACATTTTGGACATTACAGAGTCAAAATATTTAATGGAAAATCAAAGGACTGAAATAACTTGTACAGTTTCCTTCCATCATCTTTTCAATAGGTCCTTAACTTTAAATAGGTCCCAGGTGCCTATGGGCAGTACTACTTAACCAAGTCTCTGTTATGTAACATGTTGCTCAATTTCTGTATTTTTCATGGCTTTAAGCAAAGTTCAATGGCCTTATTAAAAAGCCTTGAGCTGGTCCGTTAAAGCACTGTTTGCCAATGTATTGTGATTTAACTCTTGTAAAGGAATGTGGAGAATTCCAAATTCCACCTCTTCTCACCACCCCCCATCCTTTGGTGTCAGAAAAGGTTGGATTTCAAGGTCATCAATCTCATGCTTTCGAAAGTACTGTGAGACACATTAGAACTGGCAAGAATGTCTTTCTACTGGTTGGCAAACAAAGGTAGTACAATTTACAAACTGGAAATCTGCTATTTTTATCAGCAAACTAGACTGCAAGTGAAAAAAGGCAAAAGAGGAAGAAATACATTTGTACAATTCTTTACAAAGTGTTTTTATTATGTGTGTTTTACCAATAAGCTTCACAGAATTAAACAGACAAGAACTGATATATCTTAAATGTCATCTAACTCATTCTGTAATTAGTAATTGATTGACTTAACATATATTTCAGAAGGTTGTGTATACATAGATATTATGGTGCAGAAGTTAAAAGAAATAACAGTAATAGAAAATGCAAGATGATATTTTCTAGAGGAAATACATACATAAGTACAGAGGTAAAAACAATTCTTCGTTGGTTTTCTGAAAAAGAATGGCTCACAGTACTTTAACAATGATGAAGTAATCCTTTTGGGATGAAGTACTGTATGCAACTACCCAATCAATTTAATCTAAAGTTATAATGAGTTTTAATTTATGAACCCAAACTTGTCCTACATCATGTCCACATGTATATTTAAAATGTATGTTAATACTACTCTGTTTCTTGTAGTTCATTGTCTTCTTATCACACAAAGATGTTCTAAGATTAATCCCTTGCAGAAGACAAAGAGGAAAAATTATGAACAAGTATCACCACTGTTCTTATAGTTCTAGTAGTCTTTACTGGTTCTGGTATTCTGATGGTGAAATAGCAAGTATCTTGATTTTACCAAATCACATTCAAAATTGCTTATTTGGATGCCTGATTCATTTGTCAAACATGTTTTTCTACTTCATCTGTTTCACAGAAATATTATGTAAGTAGGAACCATTTGATTTATCCTCACTAATAAGTCTTGGTTTAGTTTTATCAATATATAAAGATAAAGCACACACCATAAGAAAATAACATATATTACTATATAAATACATAGATAATACAAACATATATTATTAACAAAGTCATCAACTGCAATGCGACAAAAAAATTGACAACTTATCACCTTCAAAACCCTTAGCATTACAGGGGTATCAAAACATCCAAAATTGGAAGTTAGCTTGTTCTACATCCAGTGCTTGTGGCATCTGTATTGATTCTTCTGTTTTTAACTAACTCAAAAGTTTTTCTGTCCTGAAAAAACTTGACACAAAATTATGGAAGAGCAGCTCTGTTCCAATGGCAGAAGAGGGTCTTTGTCTGATTCACAGACATATGCTGTTACTTACAGTCATATCTGATAGTAATCCCAAGAAAAATAAAATCATATTTAAACAATCTCTATGAGGACTTTCCTGTGGCTAACTGAAAGGTGTCTATTGATTATACTGATTTGTTTTACTAAGGAGAACAATTTTAAAAACTGAAGCTGTGAGGTGTGAAAGAAAACAATTGTGCTTCATGCTTTTTTGACCTACCTTGAATCATACTTTGTCACCTATACTAATATTTTTCATCAAACTGAATTCCATAGTCAGTCAATCACTCAAGAAGGAGGCTTTAGTTGTGGGCTTTTTTTTTTCTTAAATAGCTGTGTGTCAGCATACAAGTATTTTTCCATGGGTATTTAGCATAAGGTTGTAAATAATCTTCAGTGTCTCTAGGCCCCTACAACTCCCTTTTTTGACTGCGAAGTGCAACAGTATACCATCCTCTTGCAGTTCTGGATTATTACACATTTTTGGTCTAGTAATGTAGTAGATACACCTTTGCTGATGGGATAAGTGCAGTGGTTTCCTATTGGTTTTCAGGTACAATATAATAATTTATTTGCTAAGTTACTCAATAATTGTTACTCAATAACAAGGTACTCAACCATTGACTCTGGTTAGATGACTTTGTTCTTTCTTCTGGCAGAAATTAAAATCTGCTGAGTTAACATGATGTGGCTCAGGGCTGTGGGTTGACCTTGGCTGTATGCCAGATGCTCACCAAGCCTTTCTACCATTCCAGCTGGACAAGGGAGATAAAGGTGGATGATAACTCATAGGTTGAGATAAGCAGTTTACTAAAGCAAAAGCTAAAGGCTGCATTTTCACAAACAAAGAGAAAAAAAATTCTCTACTTTCCATTGACAAGTGCTGTTTGGCCACTTCCCAGGAAACAGGACTTCAGGCTGTGTAGTGGTTGCTCTGGAACATTAACACTGTATATAACAAATGTTACTCACTTCCTCCTTATTTTCTTAGCTTTTCTATCTGAGCTGATGTTATGCAGTTTGGAATATCCCTTTGGTTAACTTGGTTAGCTGGCCTGGTTGCATCCTCTCCAAGGATCTTGCCCACCCCTAGCGATCCTGGTGAGGGGCAGAGTTTTAGAGAGGCATCATTGATGCTGTGCCAGGGTGTCCTGGTTTAGGGCAAATTATTGCCCTCTAATGGGGCTCCTCCAGAAAGCAAATTCAATTGGCCCCTCCCCCCAGTTGGTTCGGGAAAATATTTCCTTCGAGAAAAGTGGAAAAAACTGCTTATTTAACAGGCAAAGCATTCACCAGCACAAAATTTGAACACTATTAAACAATAAAACCTCTTGCTGCTCCAAAAGAGATGACAAACTCAGAAAGTCCCTTTGAGGGCTGTGGCTCAGCTCACCCAGTCTGGTATCAGTCCCTGCGGCGCTGGAAAGGCCGCGGCCCAGGCCCGGCGCGGTGGCCACAGGTGCGAGCTGCCGCTGCTCTGCTGGGGTTTCAGTCCAGAGCAGGCTCGAACAGCTCCAAGGAAAAAGGAAAACCACAGTCCAGGGAACTTCTCTGCCTCAGCTAGCTAAAACTAACTAAAGCAAAGGAGAGCTCTGTCCCGCCATCCGTCCGTGCTGCAGATAGCACAGTCCAGGAGCAGGAACATGGAGGAGTGAGTGCAGTTTCTGAAAACAAACTCTGCGCTTCTTCTCTCCCCGCCTTCACTCTCGGAACCAGTCTTAAAGGTGCAAAACTTACTATCCAGCAGAAACAGAACAGATGACTGGGGATACAAGCATCATATGGCCAACCCAGGACACAGGGATCCTCACCAGTAGCTAAAACACTGTTTTATTATCAACACCTTTCTTGCTACCAATGCAAAGTACAGCACTGTAAGGGCTGCTGTGGGGAAAATTAACTGGACTATAGGACATGTCCAGGCTCACTTCCTTTCAGTAAAGATCATCTCCTATTGCTGTGGTCAGAGACAGAATACTGTTCCAGATGGCCAAACCTATTAGTCCAGCCCCAGCAGGGCATGTCTTGGTTATGTCTTGATGAACTGGAGGCCTCTTGTCTTGGCTCATAAGGCTCATTTCAAAGTCCATTTATTTATTTATTTATTTATTCACTCACTCAAGTTTGGCTAAAACAGATTGAACAAGAATGTCATGGGCTTATTGGATTCAGTTATGCATTTGTAATGCATTATTTACTTCATTTATACACTTGAATATTCAGTAATCTAAATGATAATTCAGTTCTTTAGCAACTGATCAATGACATTGTCTCATAATAGTAAATTCTGTATACCCATGACTCTCAAATAATATGTGGATTCCTATTCATAAAAATATTTCATATTTCAAGATTCTCCAGCAAAATGTAACAATAGATTTTTTTTCAATAAAATTGATGCTAGCATACCTAATATTTTAATATAAAGAGGTATTATTGACAGGTCGATTACTTAATTTTATTTCTTTATTCATAGCTTTGATTTGAAAAAATAAATTAGATCATAAATTCATACTATCTTAATGCTTTTATGTTTATATTTGCAATAAATAGATATTTCACATATTTCTGTATTAATATGAAATGAAACACTTTACATAAAGATTAATGCTATCTTGATAGATTATGTATACAGTAACAGTTCAGATCTGTACATACTCATAATCTTTTGATGTTTTGGACTTCAAACTTCATATGCTCTTGTATAATTAAATTACAACATTGTCATATACCTGTCAACTACACTGACCTGAAACAGTGTTTTCCAACCTTTGTGGGCGGGCCTGTCATGACATTCACAATCATGAGCCACATTTGTAGACACAGTTGTTAGTAAACTGGAAGAACACATATACCCCTCATTTTCTGTGATAGGAAACTTAAAGGAATGCTGTCTGATGTACAAAAAAGGTTGCTGCAATTTCTCTGCACGTCAATCTTTTTAATTGCTGATACTCTTCTGCTCTATTCTATCACACTCACACTTCAAATTTTTTTTGTTTGATTAGGATAGAATGTCATTATCCAGACACCAAACATTTCAGATATGTACTGTTATTTCCAAAGTAAGGAGAGAAGACTTTAGGTAAAATCTCAATCCAATCAAGATTAGTATAAAAGTGCCCACTTTCCTTTATTAGACATATCTGTTCATATCAATCAGGTGAATCTATATTTCTTGAATCTGTTAAACTTTTGGTATTAGAATCATTAATGCTATTTCCACTTCATACTTTGGTTTCATAAATTCTTAAGCCAAAAAAATTTTTACAGGATGTAACAACAATGTCTCTGCCAAGACAAATCTGGTCTTTAGAAAATGAAACCCAAACCTGAGCTTTAATAACACATGATGAATGAACGCAGCTAAAGATGCAAATCAAATCATGCACATAGCTAGACATTAGTCTGTGTAGAAATAACCTATATTGCAAGTAAACAGACTCCACACAGTTCATGAAAGAAGCAAATTCCCATTTTTACCAAACAGTTCTTGAAATATACACATCAACCCCAAGCTGCAAGAAGGCAACTGATTGTAGTAGGTGATGAAGTAGGGAGCTTGGCTATACTGAATATCCACCTTTCAAGGCTTCTCATATTTAATATTTTTTATTGCTGACACCCAACAGTTGAGTTAAGCAAACAGCAAAACCATACTCTTATCCTTCATTTACAAAATCAGTCTAGTATTTAGGGTGAAGGAATATATAAGATTTAAATTTTTGTCAAATTTTCATATGACACCATTAGTGCAGTATCTTCACTCACAATTAAAAAAAAGCTACGCCTAATGACTTCATATAACCACAGATACTCTGACTATCTTCATAGTGGTGATTTCTGATTTGAAACCCAAAGTGGATGTAAATATCCATTATTTATACCTTCACAGTCTATCAAGTAAGTTTACACCCAGCGCTTGTGCTCCTTGACTACATGTACTGGTGCTAATGCTAAATAGATTAAAATATTTATATAATACTTCATTATTAACAGTCTTTTTTCAAGGCAATTGCATCAGCAAGTTTTGTTACTCATGCTTGTATAGAGACTGAGCTTTTACAGTGGATCACCAGACAGCCTGTCAGGTTATCTTTGTGGCCAACATGGTGGAATCAAACTAGAAAATATTGAAATGGAATTCCAGGGCTCAGCAATATAACATATTCCTAACGTATAGAAAATGTTCATAATTTCATTTTTAGTGACATAAGATTGCATTCTGATATATATATATATATTACATTCAGTACACCACTGGGTAGACAAAGATAAATAATAATCTTATTTGAGTTTCAGCTGTTGTTTATTGCCAAGCTCACAATAATGGATTCAAAGCTTGACTACAAATATAAGGAAAAATACTGAAACACAAGAGTATTATCTGAGATTTTCACTGAAAGTTATATTCACTGAATTTTTTTTGATTACATACAATGAGCTAAACAAATTTGACCTTGAAGGAATTTGGTATTGCAGTGGCTGATTGCAATCTCTTCCAAACATCATAAAGAGCAGCCTGTTTCACATTAGAGATCAATATGCTTTCTCTTCTGTAGTAAATCAGGAGCAGGCCTATGTATAATCTCTAGTATAAGTGTGCTGTTTTTGTCTAGAGTAGTGTTAATTTTCTTCACAGTGGCTAGTGTGGGGCTAGGTTTTGGATTTGTGCCAAACACAGAACTGATAATATAAAGATTTTTTTATTATTGCTGAACGTACACAGAGTCCAGGCCTTTTCTGCTTTTTGTACGGCCATGTTGGAGGGGAAGTTGGGGTACATGGGAGGCTGGGAGGAGACATAGCCAGGACAGCTGACCCCAACTGATCAAAGGGATATTCCAGACCATGCCACATCATGCTCAGTGTATAGGGTGAGGGGTTGAAGGAGGAAGGAGGGGATGTTTTGAGTGGTGATGTTTGTCTTCCTAAGTCACTGTTTCATGTGATGGGGCCCTGTTCTCCTGGAGATGGCTGAACACCTGCCTGCCCATGGGAAGCACTGAATTAAGTCCTTGTTTTGCTTTGCTTGTGCCTGCAGCTTTTGCTTCCCATGTTAAACTGTCTTTATGTCATCCCATGAGTTTTCTAGGTTTAATTCCACTTGGTGAGGGAGGGAGAGAGCAGCTGCCCAGGGCTTGGTTCCTGGCTGGAGTTAAACCACCAGTTCAGGACTTGAGTCTGGCACTCTCATGTGATCACCCACATTGTTTAGCTGTTTTTTGTGGTTTTGGCCTGGATCAGTTGGCATTCTGTTTGCCAGGAGCAAGCATGGTGTGCGATCTGGGCAGGGAACATTTGGTGGAGATTTTAGCCAGTGGCTTAGATAGAAAACTGCTGTCTTTGTTGTGGCATGCTCTGAGTAGGTATAAAAGGCCCTGTGTCACAAACAAAACAAAACAAAATGAAACAAAACCAAACCAAATCAAACTAACCTGACTGATTAATCTATTTGCGAAGGTTTAAGTGTTACAGTGATTGGGGACCTCAAGATGCGAGTGATCTTTTGTGTTTCTGGGTGTTCAGTGGAATATTTGGAATTTAGATTATTTTAGGCTGATGAAGTAATGAGTGGAGGTGAAGAAATAAGTGGGAGATGAAGCAATGTTCTTGAATGTTGGAACTGCTGTTTAAATATATTTGGGGAATTTCATCCTAAATGTTTTTACTATAAGCATAATCTGAAGGACCCCATGGCTGAATGCCAAGATGTTCTTGGAATGGTATTTTCAGAAACATTGAGGCATAATGACAAGTAGACCACAGCAAATGTAGTTTCAGCATCTGATAGAGACCTTCAAATTACAACACAAGTATACTTGAATTCATTATTTTTTTGTGAGTGCTCTGGATCCAGCCCTCCTGCTACCAGTTTAAAAAGCAGTTTCTCAAAGTGAAATTGAATTCCATCATTAGGGGACAGATTGTTCTAACAAGCTGGATTAGAGCAGCATCAGCATGAATTTCAAAAACTTGCATGGAGCTATAAATATAATGTGCAATATTTTTGCAATATCTAATGTGTTTTGGTCTAATGTTGAACATGCCCCATTGTTAAAACCAGCTGTGTTCTTTCACTTTTCATTCCTATAAAGCTATGATAAAGGCTGTCAAAGCAAACCCTGCAGCACCAGCCTTTCTTGATAAAAGTTCTGTGTACACAGTACACAGTAATCTCAAGATGGAACTTTGTTTCAAACCAGAACAAAATCTTCAGCTAATTATAAGTGAACTATATTAAGCACAAAAGGCAATTTCAATTTATACTGAACAAAGTTGCATTTTACTCTTTCAAAATGCATTTGTCGAGGTTTCTGGAATTAATTGAAAATTCATTTTGCTTAGTTTTCTAAGGTTATTTCTTTTATTGCTTTAAAGTAGACTGTGTAATACTGTAACATCTAAATCCCCCCCAAAGAAGATTAGTGGGGCTTTTTCTTTGTGTTAATTTGTATTTAAAGCTTTAGAATAAGAAATGAATCATTCTTTTCATTCCCTACATCACATTAGTGCAGCAATCACTAAACTAACAGTCTTATTATGAACACATTCAAAGCACTTGGAGGAAAATTGCCAACAGAAGTTCTACACAAAAATAGGTCTGCTGTTTAAACAGAAGAGGATTAAAAATAAAATTGTAGTTTATAGGTGACTGGTTTAAGAAAAAAAAATTGTGCACTTCTATTTGTTTTGACTTTCCTGTATATGGTATAAAGAAAACCTGTGGGTTGTTTTTTTCTTTTTTTAATTCTCTTAGCTATTTTTTGGGGCAGGTTTTCATGGAAATACCATAGAATTGGCTCTTCTCCTTTTCCTGAAAGATTTATGACCAGTGGGTAATTCTCACATGCCTTTGTAATACAGGATTTGGCTGGACCCAGGCAAAGACATAAGGGTTGAAATGTCCTACATATATTACCTTGACTCTACATCATCAAAGAACCTGTGAGTAGCTATTTTTTGTCTCAGAGATGTCAACAGTAAAATCTATGAGCCAGAATTCAATTCACATTTTTGGTAGGATTGATCATGTCAACAAGAAGGACATCGTTAACTCTGCACAGAAGCTGTAGGGTGGCATGTGGCTTTCTGCAGAACTATTTTGCCAGTCACCCAGCATTGCATGAAGTGGCATCAACACAGGATGTGAGCAGGGTTTTCTATGAGCCTCTTGAGAGTAGGACTGAGTTCTTTATATTCTTATATATTATATTCTTAGATAGTTTGTTTACTATGGGTAGGAGCTGCTCTGATCCAACAGCAAGCTTTCTGAAGCCCAGGTACAGGAAGCAATGTTGATGAGCAATTCAAAGTTCCAGACATTTCCTTTTGCCTTACAGATCAAAGGAAAATTTGGGAAAATACATTTTGAAACCAAGTTAGGAAAAAAGCAAAAGGAGTGGAGGAGCAAAGGAAATTTATTTTAAATACATCACATCATCATTGCAGTTTCATCTGCCTACTCTGGGGTCTGCAATGCTTCTAAAAGAACAGGCTTACTTTCAGAGAGGAACTGCTGAACAGAATTCAGAGGCTGGCAAAAGTGACTCAGAGACAGCTCAAGTCTTTTCAGCAGTGGTAACTGATTTTAGTTCCCTAATGCTAAAGATAAAACTATCTCTGAGGCTATAAGATAGGACAAGAGGCACAGAGAGTAGTGATTTGTCTTTCTACTATTAAAGGACTACAAGAGATGTTTAGTTTTGATGATTACTCCATATTCAGGGGGTAATGAACAGCCATATTGACATAATCTGAATATACAGGCAGGAGGCAGAGATCAATAGGCTGGTTTGGTACTTTTGGCAAACGTGAACCAGAATGCGGAAGCTGTTTTTTGAGCCAATATGGTGTCCTAGGCAAATCTGAAATACCTAAACCTAGCTCTGGTTTGGCATTTCCAGAACATTGTTAAAAAGAAAGCTATCAATTGTGTGAGAAAAGAGAGGAGAGGAGTGAGAATCAGGTAGAACCCAGGGCATGCAAGGACCAGCTCCTCCCCTGCAAATGGTTATCAGTCTTCCTGTTGCATAGTAGTTATTAGGCTTTTTTAAAAATTCATATGGTGTATGTAGCTAGAAGACAGACAAAAACATGTAATTGTTACCAAGGTATATTAAGAGAAAACTCTAGATCTGAGATGCAGATAGATCTAGATGGACCTCAGACCCAGAATGCAAACTAAATATATGAACCTGTGGTTAACCTTATCACAGTGCACTGCAGACTTTCTACTAGGTGGCTGTGTGCCTGGTGAGTTGTGTAGGAATCAATGTCCTACCAGACTTTCATTTCATTATAAAGCCATAAGGTGTTAGGACCCCTAACACACCCTTCCTCTTATAGATTAGGGCCACAGGAAGGTTCTTGCTGTGTTCAGAAGTTACCAAGCCAAGATGCATGAGTCTTCTCCATTGGTTTGATGTTAAAAACAGCCAGATTAGGCCCGATAGGCTGATTTTTGTCCCCCTAGAAATCTACTATTTGGTGAATGTTGCAAGTGTTGCATGCCAGAGGTATGTTATTAATTCCATTTGGTCATGAACAAAGTCTGGTCAGGTGTGTCTTATGAAGTGGCATATTTAGTCCTCTTCCATCAGTTTCAATGTGTCAAGTTACAGGTTTATGGGTCAAGGCTTTTGTGATCAGGTTGTCATTTTCCATTTTTATTTCAATATTTCAATGGCATAGCACAATGCTGAAAGAGGCTGAGTCTGGCAAGCTGGTAGTCACAGGTAATTCATGACCTTGACAGATACCTGTTTGTAGGCAAGCCTGAGACCAGAAAGTATGATATTTTTCAGCTGTATTTCTGGCTATCAGAGGTGTATCAGGAAAAGGAGGATTTTTAACCTTCTTCCAGAATAAGGAAAAATGTAAAATCAGAGACTAGCTTGGGTGAATCCTATCTTTGATAGAATAAGATATAATCTTACAGCCATGACCTTGGAAGCAGAATTAGATAGAAAAATATTAATTGGGATTTTAAAGGTTCTTCTGTAACCTTGTACCTGGCAAGGGTATCTTCTAGGGCATTTTGTGACAGATGGTTTTGGCATCTTTACTGTATCAAAATGATGAAGGTGATGAGCATGTGTCTGAAAATAGTGCTACTTCCTGCATTAATTTAAAGGGTTTTTATTTTGGCATTTAGGTTTAAGCAAGCAGAAAAACCAGACAGTGCTCTCAGATACACCAGAAAGGGCATTACTCACTTCTATAAGCATTTCCAAGTAGAGCAGTGTGTCCAGAGGTTCCCAAGGCAATAGCAATAGCAAGCATGGACATTGCTGAGAAGGAAGATTTACTAAAAGCCAGATTCAATTTTCTATGTGACAACAACCAGAGAACCTTGTTGGCCCTTCAGTCAGCTAGAGCTTTTGTGATTCTCATCTTGCACATTCTTTTCTTGTATGGCATGACAGCACAGCAGGGACTCTGTCCCACTTAGAGGATGGTGGATTCAGTAAATTCTCACACAGGCAGGGAAGACACACTTAGGGAGGTAAGAGTTAATGAAGGAGAGCCAGCATTTTTGTCAAAGATGTTGAAGGTATATAAGTCTGATCTTTAGGTGTTCCAGGCTTTGTACAGGTAAATGTCTCCACTCTAAGGGATGGCATGCCATGTTACACACCTCTAGGGAATGGCTGCATTCATCTTGTTGAGCAGATTAATTCATCTAAGCTTTGATTGGGTTGAACAGGAATTTTGCATATGTACCAGGACAAGAAAGAAAAAAATTTTAGTTGAAACTGTCAAACTGAGGAAATATACTGGTAGATTTTTAAAGACCCTTGCTATTTAATTCAACTCTGCTGGAATTTATTATAAATGTCTAAAAAACAGTTGAAAGAGAAATATTTTTGTTGCATTCTTCAAATTCTCTTATGCTGAAAGAGGGGTTTATACTTTGGTTCTATTGAGAGAATGTTATAACCTCTTCCTTATCGGTATAAGGAATAAATATATAAATATAAATATATATTTATATTTATATAAATAATGTATTTAAAACAAAAAGTAGCCATGCTGATATCAATTTACCTATTCACATACTCTATTTCATGCAGATATAAAGGCAGTTTGGGATGCAGTTTGCAACAGAAAGTTGGTCTTTAAAACCCAGCTCTGTAAACCCCATGGTTCTACAAGTAATATAATGTATTATAAACTCCAACTGACATTATATTCATCACCTGGTACCTCCTCACCCCCTCCCTGCCACACCCCCCATTCTCTCCCAGGATTAATTTAAAAAACAAAACAAAACATGCACAATAAACATTTCAGGCTTTCCTAATGCAAGAATTTTTAGGCCGTAAATTCTTTGCTTTTCATTTTTTGGCAAATTCCTCCATACTACACGGGTAGTAGACATGGTGTTGTGCAGTTGTATTTTGAAGGCATTCTATGGAGTTTAAAAGATGGTGAAGGGAATGTAGAACTACATTTTAATTTTGTTTGTGGTTGATTTCTTTGGGATTAGGACACCCTAATGTGTTTAATGCAATTGGTATGTGTTCCATCAATCCTTATGTGCAACACCTAAAATGAACAAGATAATCTTCTGCACCTATCTGGTAATATTTATCTGTATGGTCATCATATATTTGTTAACTGTATGCTGCGTTGTGATCGCCTTATTTCATGTATTTTATGTAATTTGTTTTGATTGTTTAATTTTTAAAATAAATTCAATTAAAGGGGATGTTCCTGTCTTATTATTTTCAAAGGAAAAATATGAGATAGTTTAACGAAAGACATAATGTAAAACTTGTGAAATCTGTGGGTGCCATTTCTCTTTCCTTAGGTTCTGAGAAGAAAGGTTGTCTCCCTGCAATTGCACAGAAAAGGACAAAGAGTTGGAATAGCATAGCAAAACCCTAGTAGAAATGAGAGAGGACACACACACACACACACACACACACACACACACACACACTTACACACATGAAATTACTCTTGTGATGCTCTTAACAGTGAAATTGTTATTGCTACAAATTTATCATTGTTCTAAAGTGCACATTAAGATCAACAATATTGCTTCTCAATATAGTACTGGTGAATTTTTCTGTCTCCTAAATCAAAAAGAATATTGAATTGCATGTGGCCATAGATGCTATTGGAAATGAACTGGAAAAGCTTCAGAATGGATGCCTTTCTTCGGATGCTACATTTTTAAAATATTTGGGGATACATTTGATTACAGATTGAGATCCACAACTCATTGGTATATGCTTAATTTTGAGCACATGGATAATTTCACTCATTATAATGGGATCATTAAATATTTATTAAAATTATTTTGCTGAAATTGCAAAATTAATAAATTGAACTATACACGTGAGATAAAAGCACCTTTGCCAATTTTTTTTTTTTCTACTTTAGCTCTGCCTCTAGTCTCAAGGTGTTCCAAACTCAAAATATTGTTCATGGTTTCTTAAGGTTCTTAAGTCTACTGAAAATGGGATATTATATTCCAAGTTCTTTACCTATATTTAAAAAAATCTAATCATATGAATTTTTTCTTCCTGAGGAAATTCTGTCTATGTGGCTGAAAATATATTCCTTTCTCCCGGGAAATAAGCATCATCTTTATCTCTGAAGGCACTAGTATTGCCATATTCTTTCACTTATATATTCCTTCACTTGAGAGAAAATACACATTTCATTTTTCTCTCCAGCTGTTTCACTTCTGTTCGTGTCTTCTTTGAATGTATAAGGAAAATATCATAACTGTAGCTTCCCATTACATGTAATCTAATTTGAGCCTGATGACACATTTTATTAAGTCTTCTAGATGATTGCTTAGATCTTAAAAGACATTTATATTTTTATTTAATCTGTAGAAGTCATAAATGCTAATCATCAATTCGTATACCTAATCTTCAGCCTTGCTATGTAAAAAATGTGTTCTTTAGATAAATCTTGCTTCAAATATTACATTTCATCTTTCCAAAAGGTTATAAAAATGTGGTATGCAAAGCAATAAAGCCAATAAATTTTATCTAAAATATATTTAAAACACTTGGGTCAATTGTGCCACTTTTAAATATGGAAGGTACAAATTCACTAAGGGAGTCATAGTAAGATAAATAAGTAGCAGTAAAATTATGGTTTGTGATTCAGTAAGATACGGCTTTAAACTGGAGATGCAATTGTCCATCCAGGTGAGAAAACTCATGTTAAGAGTCACTTCATGGAACAAATGTGCACATACAAATCTTGGACAGGAGAAGAAGCACACAAAACCAAGCGGGCCCATGAAGAGCAAATAAAAAACAAGGAAAAAATCTGCCAGTCATACCACTTTGACAATAGACTTCTCCTTTTAGCCTTTCATTTTTCCTGTTTAGATGAAGGTCTACTGTATTTCCAGGTCTGTAATGAATGGCTAGTACATATATGCATAAGGGACTTACTATTTCCACAGTCAGTCAAATATATCATGAATAGATCAAATCTACAGCGCATGCACATTAAGTTCCTCTATGGTTGTGCTGAATTTTCCCCAGAGTACCTCAAATACACAGTGCATTTACACAGCAAATTCACATATGTGCATCCATACATCTCCAGGGTTAGGGTTTGGGGATCAGACTTATAGTTTGGGCAGTCTGGTACCATGGCCCTGAGTATGAACATGGTGTTATCAGCCATTCACACCACAGGTATGCCCTGTCTCCTCAGGGTGTTCTTGGCCACCAGTGAATTCCTGCACAGGAGAATGGAGGTTCTCTCTGTCCTTTCCTCACTTCAATCTCACAACTTTAATACTTGGCACATCAAGAATCCTGCCTTAGGTTTTAAACCTCCATGAGTGATGCCCTGACACAAACAGAAGCAGCACCACAACTTGTAACTTGAGGCCCTATATGCCCTGGTGCAGTTCCTCCCAAGAGTTACATTCAGAGCAGGAAAATCTGGAGAGATGTTGTGGCACCATACAGCAGGAAAACTGAATATGTGGCACTCAACATTCATCCTAGATTCATCATTCACCCTCAGATTCATCCTAGATTTCTACTAAGCAGGTAGATCAGGTGCTCTTTCTCCAAATACAGTGTATGGCACATTACTAGTGAGAAACGGGAAAATTAAGAAGTTTATACCTCTCAAAAGTTGTAACTTCTGAAAGCCGAAGATACAAATTACTTTCTTGGCTAAACTTTCTCATGAGCTGACACTTTCATGGTATTTAGTCTAGAGAAATACATTAATTAAAACAGCCCTAATGCATAAGGCCACCACGCTGCTGGTTGAGTGACAAAATCCATGGAAAGGTGGCTAAGGCTGATCAGCCAAATGAAAAAAGAAAATACGTAGGTTAATCATAAGAAAAGTTCCCTGTCAAAATGATACAATCTTCAGTGGAGTGGTTTCCTGAGGGAAATGATGGAAATGCCATCAAAAGAGAATTTTTAGACTGAAGTTGACAAAAAATGTGCTTCAGGAAAAATCCTGTATGTAACATCTGCCAAAGAAATGTGCTGAGTATATTTCTATTTCTTAGATTTCTCTGATTCCACATAAGTTTATGCTGTGTAATAGAAAAAAACATTGCTTTAAAAATATAAGCTGACTATGCAAACCCAAACAAAATTATTTTCATTATTCTTAGATAATCTTTCTGTATCATCCCTAATAGCCAGAAAGAAGCATGGAATCTGTTCAAAATAGTGGCAGGTATTTTCTAGTGGTGTTTGTCTTAATGATATAGATTTAATATACATACTTGATTCCTAAATTAATCTGATTTTCTATTCTTTTCCAAATAAGTGTCCTGGCTTCCTTACTTTAACTTACTTTTTCTAAATCTTGAAAAACCTTTAATTCCACAAGATACATTATAACATGATTCCAATACTTTGAAATCTATTATAATCAATAATGTGGTGAAAAGTTCCTTTTCTCAGACAAATTCAGAGCCAAATAAAAGGCAGATCAAGGATACCACAGCACATGTGTCCCAGCACACGAGGGTGAATTTTCTGTCTCAGACTGTGTTGAAAGACCTCACCACAGAAAAGCTGAACCAAAATTATTCAGGAGTGATTATCTTGCTTCTCTCCATCTTCTTGATGTTTTCCATATATTTTCTTTTTCATTTGTTATTTAAAAATTATCTGTTCTCGAATGGAAATAAAATCTCGATGTCATTAGATTGTCAACTTCATGGGAGATTTCTGAGACTCTGCTTAATTCTCCACAGTTCATTTCTATTTTGTGAAGTGGAATAACACTTCAAGATCTTTGGTGGCGAAGGTAATTTGAGTTTTAAGAAAATTCCTATGGTTTCCCATTGTGGATGTTGAAAAAGATTAATGTAATCCTAGACTATTTTCAGGTATGTTATAAATCTCTGCTCAATCAGTTCTGCTGCAATGTCAGGAGAATGTCACAGAAAAATATCTGCTACAGAACAGTTCATAAATGCAACTTTTCATTTTGCTGTGCAGTATTGCAGAAACAAAATGGCAATTTCTTCATATTTAACAGACACTGTTTTACAGGTATGCTGAATAACAAACAAATCTCCAGAGAGCCAAGTACAACATTCAGGAATACATTTGAGAAGAGGCCAAGATATGTATTTTTAGAAAATTGCTATGTAGGTAACCAGCTACAATAGCTTTTACAGACAAGATGATGCCTGACACTAACAGGCTTAATTTTGTTAAGCAAAGGAAAGGCTTATTTGTTCACGTTCCTATCAGTCTGTTCTGCATTACAGTAGTTTGTGTGTTTTAAGGGGATTTTCTCCAGGGAATTGCCTTACTCTGTAAAGAGTGGAAAGAGGATGGAAGGAAAATGGAGCAAAATAAAGGCTCTTCCTCACATGAGTAATCTTAAGCCTTCTTCTGGGAGGTAGCGAAGTATAAGACCCAAATCCAGACTCATACGTTATGAACAAAGCATCGAATGCGAGCAACATACTTTGGGCTGCTGGTTAAAAAATAAAAATTACTTCAATCTGAATTAATTTAGATGGAAATTTTTTTTTTGTTGTTGTTGTTGAGTTAGACCTGAACATTGTATGTTATAAAGTAAAAGTGACGTATATAATAACTTTAAAATAATTATTTACTGATAAAACACAGCCGCGGGGAGCGCAGCCCCCGCTAGATGTCACTGCAGGCCGCGGTGACCGCGGCGCCGGGGCTGAGCGCCGCTGCCGCCGCTGCCGCCGCTGCTGCCCCGGGGACGAGCGGAGGAGCAGCGCGGGCAAGCGCGTCCACGAGAGCGCCCTGCGCTCACACCGGGCCCGGCCGCTTTCTGATCGCGCTGCTACTGCTGGTCGCGTCCCAGAGCGCCAGGCCAAGCACAACAATATTTACTACAGTATAGGCAGCCAGATACCTTTTATTCAGAACTGGGAAAATAATAGTTTGCAAATGCTAAGCATTGGGAAAGGTCACAGCATTTTTTTTTCAGGATCTTGGGAATATAGGTGTGTGCCCAGGTGTGTGGGCAGCCGGTGGTAGAAGAAATATGAGGTTTTTTTCTCTATGAAAAAATCTCATTGTTTAGGATTAGTTTACAAATTAATAAGCAACTGAATGAATGGAGGATGATATATATTGAAAAATACTTAATTTTTTTGGTGTTTAAGGTTCCAAACTGGACATTCAGATGGCACAGTTTATCTCAGTGGTCTGCAAATATAATCAAAACTAGTTTTGCAGGCATGTTGTTCATGAATATATACATTACTTATTTAACCTTCTCTAATGTTGTATTAAAAGTTATTTAAATTATTATTTGGGTAGCATTCTGCACTTTTATTACAAATACATTTATTGGATAGTGTTTTCATAAAAGCAATCAAATTTAGAATTTTTCATGTTGAGAGTTATTTCTGTTTCATTCTTTCGCCAAGCTACAGTACATTTGTGGAATGTATCTATGTGCAGGAAAAGGCTGCACTAGGGGTAAGCAAACACAACACTCCATATGTGTACAGAGAGGAACCAAAGAGAAGACAGCAATGATTCATGGCATAAAGAGAAATGTTGAAGGTTTTTTCCCTTCTGAACACATTGGGAAGACTTAAACTTACGCATTCATCTGTGCTAAAACATGTCTGGACTAAATGTAACCAGCACGTGTAACCAGTAAATGCAAGGGGCATGTGTACCCATGAGGGCAGAGTGGAATATGAAAATGTACCAGCAGCATGACAGCAAAATGTGTGTATATAAAGGAAGGATACACTGGAAAAAGGGAAAGAGAAAGCTAATTAGAATTATTGCAGGGATACCTGAAAAAAGTAACTCAGACAAGCATATCTCAGAAGATGAATAGAATCCTAGAAGCATTTAAGTTTGAAAAGACCTTTAAGGTCATTGAGTCCAAGCGTTAATGTGTACAAAGGTACACTAAGCCATGCCCCTAAGCACCTCATCTCCATGTTTTAAATACTCCCGTGTATAGTGACTCCAATGCTTGACAATCCTTTAGGTGAAGATATACTTCCTAATATCCAATCGAAACTTCCTCTGGTGCAACTTGAGACCATTTCCTCTTGTCCTATGGCTTGTTAGTTGGGATACCAAGACTCACCTCACTACCACCACCTTTCAGGTAGTTGTAGAGATCAATAAGGTCCCTCTGAGCCTTCTTTTCTCCAGGCTAGACAACCCCAATTTCTCATAAGACTGTGTATCTCAGACTTTCATAGCTGGAATATCATATATTATTTGAGTTCTTTGAATAAAAGCAGTACTTAAGATCTAGTACAATGGACAGATTTCTGTGTCAGAACTTTATGGATATTGTGGCAAATGGTTTGCCATGCAAAATAATAATAAAAAAATTGGTTTAAATTACTACTGTGTCAGCATGGTTTGAGGTCACATCATAGTAATATGAAGTGTGCAATCCTTTAATATGACTTTTTCTAGGTATTTATTTTAATGGAAGTGCAAAAGGTGTAATCAAATTTAAATATTATCAAGTTGGTTTTATTTTGGAGACAAGTAGCAGATAGTTGGTGATATGCCATACCACATGTCATTCAATGGTAATAGTCATCACTTTGTCCCCTCACTCATTATATCATTTTTTACTAAAGTCTGTTTAGAGACAATGTCAGCCTAAATAAAAATGATCATCTATAAGAATCCAGGACTATGTGTCCTGTGTAAATCTAAGCAAATGCTAATTAGGGGTGTTGCTAAGAAATATTAATTACCAAATATTCTATCCATAACAACTGTACATGATACCCATTACAATTAATAGGAGCTGCACATGTATACTGAAGAGAAATAAAATAACAATTATTTAAATAATTTGACTTGGCTCCTTACAGGAATCCTCTAAGTATGGAGAAGAATATTAAATGGGGAGAACACAGCATCACAGAATCTTCAACTTTAAAGATAACCAAGTCCAAAAGTCAGCCCTGTACTACCACTGTAAGCCTTAAACCACTAAACCATCACCCAGATTCAGATTCCTCTAAAATACCTCTAGTGGTGGTGACTCCACCACCTCCCTGGGTAACCTATTCCAGTGTCTGATCACCCTAACAAAATTTTTTTTCCAATAGCTAATCTGAATCTTTGTCCTCTTAAGGTCATTTCCTCTGGTCCTCTCACTGCAGGCATTGCAGGAGAGAGCAGCCCCACCTCACTACAGCCTCCTTTCAGCTGTAAAAATTATATGGGATTCCCCCTGAGCCCCCTCAAGACTAAAAATCCATTCCTCATAAGACATAATCTCTAGGCCTTTCACGAACCTTGTTGCCTTGTAATTTCAGTTGTTTTTAGTAAGGTTTTCTAGCAGCTGGGACAGTGCATCTTGGATAAACATGCAGCTATGCTAAAGTTAATGCGTTGAAAAAAAATTGCAAAGTGAGCCCTGCAGGAGACATGAAAATGTTTCCAGTACCTCTAAAACATGCATGTTGTTTACATTTAGCAGCAGCAAAATACACTACAAGTTGCAAAGATTTCAGTGGCATGGGACCTCCCACAATGGGAGCTGTTCTCCAGCTCAAGGATTGCTAACAACCATTTGAAAGGCAAGATGACACTGTGGGTATACGGACAAGCCAACCTGCTACTTTACATCCAAGCTTTCATTTTTAACAAGTCTTTAGAAAAAACAGTTGTGAAGGAAACTGAGAAAGTGTGCTTCAGTATAAATCACAGAACAATGCTTTTCTGAGTTAGCACAGAGGTGAAGCAATAGCTGTGATATGTGAAGAGCCCATATTTATTTAGTAAAGAAAACAAGCCCTGGAATTATGGTAAATGACACTGACTCTCAGAGATGAGCTGTTATTGTTCAGACTCCTGCAGCTGTTCCAGCTAACAGTTTCCAGTTAGAATGAAATTACTGAAATCTGAACATGTAAAACATGTAAACTGAAATCCCTAACTTCCAATATAACATGAAAAGGGAGTAAAGGAAACAGAAATACGTTAAAAAACCCTACCACAGAAAACCATAGAAAGAAATTCACTTCAGCTCACAAAACAAGACAATCTATCTTTCCTGCAAAGAAGACTGAGTTCAATTATGGCATTCTCTCATAGACTAAAGACTTTCAGTGTAACTAGTTCTGCCTCTAAATGCTTGGCCTTACATGGCCAATGTGAGAAGTATTTGGCTATTAACATTCATTTGCAATTTTAACTGTTCCTTTATACCTCAGACTCAAAGGTAGTAGACAGATGGCATCAACCTGTAGGCTGCATTCAGTGAACTGCTCCCCTCCCCTGTCATAAGAAGAGAATGAACTCCACAATCAGATATAACTAGAGTGTACATATGGCAATTCATGTAATTCCTTTCCTTTTTATTACTCTTATTACTGTTACTATTTATGAATAAAAATTTCCAGGTTAATGAAACTTTGCATGTTGCAGATGGAAGCAGAGTCTTCTTGAATATATGAGTGCAGAAGGCTATTGGAATAATATGGTTACTTCAGACTGCAGAAGAGATTGCTCTTCTTAATCAACATTGCTGGAATACTGACATTCTCAATAAAACCACAAAAAAATATGTACCAGAACATATTTTAAAATTCTTTGCTTATTCTCTGATTTTTACACTTGTCAGTAGCAGGATTCAATATCCTGAGTTGCTGTGTGTTATTTCATTACAGAAGCAGAAAGCAGAGGATCAGCAGAGTCAGAGCTGAGAGGTCTTGATAGGTGCATAGATAGAGGTCTCTCAGGGCAAACTTTAGGAAACTGGAGAGAGAATTTGTACTGAGGTGGTGTTTTGCTTAAATCCCTAGTTATTTCATACTTCTTAACAGCTGAGAAGATAGGCTTACTTTTTTTTTTTTTTTCAGTTTATGTGTCATTTCACTTTAAAATTACACCTTGCAATATTAGAAGTAATATTAAATATAATGTCTGCTTTCTGGCATTGTTAGAGAAGCTAGAATTAGAGATAGCTCTGGAGTCTATTGAATTACACCCAGCTTGACAAACAGCGTTTCCAAGGTTATGTCCGGTTAAAAAAAAGTGTGAGCCATGTTCCCTGGGAGACTTGTCCAATATGTAATTACCATAACTGAGGGCTTAAATCAAGAGAAAGTGACTACATTACTATTCTGTATGGCTATGCCAGAAATTTTTCCCTACTTTAGGCAGGTTCTAATTAACAATGTTAGAATTTGTAAGTAATACTAACTGCTGTGGGTTAAAATTGTATTTCTCCCCTCAGATATCAAAACAACCTAATAACAAGGGAGAATTTTAAATGTAATTCAAGACCTTAGGAGCATATTTACCCCTTCTTAGTAGAAAGGATGGAAGTCATCTTTAAAAACTGGCAAAATGCTACAGAGCTCACCTGGGAAAAAAGTGTTTAATCAAAGAAAAGAAAAGCTTCCTGTAGCATTGTATATACTCTCTGAAAGATACCCTCCAGCAACTACTCAAGATTCAGAGTCTTGACAGGTGATATTATTTGTGGGAAGGAATACACAATGGCTGTGTGCTTTACTTTTTGCCATGCTGGTACAGCGCTTTTGCCTAACAAGAGAGTAAATAGGGGAATTTCACAACCACTAAGTAGAGAGGAGAAATAGCCAAAAGTGAAAAAGACACTTTTGGAAAGGACTTGGGCTGCCTTTTTTACTGTTTTGTTTTGCCTTCTGTCTGCCTGAGAAAAAGGGGGAGATGGGAGTCTGTTCAATTTTTTGAGCTTGTGTCAATAGGTATGAACAGTAAAGTTCTTGAAAAATAGAACCTATATGTGCTTTATTGATGTAAGCAGTAATACAGCTGTTCTGCTGGCTTTACTATAGCAAGATGCTGTTTGCATTGCGGTTGCTGTTCTAAAAAACCCTCCAAGGAGGCAACCATAATAATAAGGAACCAAGCAAAACATTATCAAGCTTATCAGTAAGTAAACAAAGTATATTTATTTTTCCTGTTACAAAAAAAAATCTCATCTAGTAAGATATTTTACTGATTTTCTCTGTCATAATTTCTTCCATGGTTTGGTTGATGTATGCAATGTCAAGTTTTGACTGAACTTAGAGTCTTTATGCATGGCATTACACAATGTTATATAAAAAACCTGCTTTAATTCTTATTTTCTCTGGAAACAGCATAACCTCACAATAAGTTTCTTTCCTCAGTGACAGGACAATGAGTTCATGCTACCGTATTATCCACCTTTTATCAAGTTTTGATGATCAAAATTGTGTTGACATCCAGGTGAGATGCATTTGACAATGTGAAAAGGTATTTTTTATTGTAGTTTAATATAACCTACATTTAAAATAATCACGGTATCCTTCTGAAGAAAATGTCCAGCATTCAACTGGATAAACACATCATGAAATGTGTGACCAGCTGGATCATGGGCTGGGCACAAAGGGTTACAGTGAATGAGGTGGCATCAGACTGGTGACCTGTCACTAAAGGGGTTCTGCAGGGCTCCATCCTCAGCCCTGTCCTCTTCAACATCATAAGTGATTTGGACACAGGACTGGAAAGGATACAGAGCAAGTTTGACACCAATATGAAACTGGGAGGAGCTGTTGACTCCCTTGAAGGCAGGGAGGCCCTGCAGAGAGACCTCGACAAATGACTGGGCTGGGCAATCACCAACCACATGAAGTTCAGCAAGGGAAAGTGCTGGATTCTGCACCTGGGACAGGGTAATCCTGGATGTACAAACAGACTGGGGAATGAGATGCTGGGAAGCAGTGCCATGGAAAGGGACCTGGGGGTCCTGGTTGACAGAAAGTTGAATCTGAGCCAGCAGTGCCCTGGCAGCCAGGAGGGCCAGCCCTGTCCTGGGGTGCATCAGGCACAGCATCACCAGCCAGGCAAGGGAGAGGATTGTCCTGCTCTGCTCTGCTCTGCACTGGGGCGGCCTCACCTCGAGTGCTGGGGGTAGTTTGTGGTGCTGCAATACAAGAAAGATATAAAGCTATTGGAGAGTGTCCAAAGGAGAGCAACAAAGATACTGAAGGTCCTTTGAGGGAAAGCTGTATGAGGAATGACTGAGGTCACTTGGTCTGTTCAGCCTGAAGAAGAGGACACTGGAGGGAGACCTCATTGTTGTCTACAACTTCTTCATGAGGGGAAGAGGAGGGGCAGACACTGACCTCTGTGTGGTGACCAGTGATAGGACCTGAGGGAATGGTCTGAAGTTGTGTCAGGGGACGTTTAGGTTGGATATTAGGGAAGGGTTCTTCTCCCAGAGGGTGTTTGGGCACTGGGACAGGCTCTCCAGGGAAGTGGTCACAGCACCAAGCCTGACAGGGTTCAAGATGCATTTGGGCAATGCTCTCAGGCACATGGTGTGACTCTTAGGGCTGTGCTGTTGGGCAGGGCTGGGAGATGGGCTTGATGATCGTTGTGGGTCCCTTTCAATTCAGCATATTCTGTGATTCTGTATTTAAAACCCCGTATTGTTCTATTTGTTTAACCATGTAATTATTTAAGTTATTCTGAATCCATTTTCTTATAAATCCTTTGTTAGTGTAAGAACGTTTAGAGAAACTTCATTAAAATGCCAGGACATGTACTGGGGGAGTAGTGATTGCTTCCTGTCTAATACCAGTTGCCTTTTGCTGACTTTTAGAGAAATCAGAAAATATCTGTGTCAAGCATCAGCAGCCAGCAGTAATGAATATCTGTCATATTCTGATAATTTTCCTTCCATAGCAAGCCAACATTTATGCTCACATAATACTCATATAATGCTCAAATAACACAGTCTACACTGTCTCCTGAATGGGCCTGTGTCATTTAAGTGAAAGACATGGAGTAGTTCAAAACATGACATCAGAAATAAGTCTTAAAAACAGAGGCATTTATGTTCTCTCTCTCCAAAGATGAACAACATACTGAAGCATTATTTCATGAACTGTATATAGTAGTGACATGGAATCAGACTTCCAGAAAAGACTAAAAATAGGAAGTAAAAGTTGCAATTCAGATCAACCTTTTCCTATAAAAAAGGAAGGAATAAATCAAGAACCTTCCAGTCAAGAGGACTTTTTTCAGAAGGTAAGTGGGAACTGAGGATGAGATGATGGGAGGCCAGAGGTAGAGGTACAAGAGGCACTCAAATCAGAGCTATTCCAGACCTTGTAAGTGCATGTTGAGCAACTGAAGGGCTTTACTTATACTGCTAATGGATGGTCCATTACCAGTTAGACTTACAGTCAGTTGCAGATAAACTGCTCTTAACTTCTGAAGAGATTCAGTGTAATCAGTTTCCCAGTTAGCCTTCTCCAGGTGGCCTATTTATTCCTTACTTGGTGACACAAATTTTCTTGAGCATATCAGAATATTTCACATGGACTGTGGTCTTTGCACGTAACTAAATAGAAAGAGTTTACCAAAATTTTCTCACAGTCTACACAATGCAATCTTTCTCTGGACAAACTGAAGGGATGGTGGCACGTGAGTGATGCATCCTTGTCCACATAAGGCTTAAACTAAGACATGAGAAATGGTGGTGATGTAGGGTAGTTGTGTAAATTGGTGCAATCTTTCATAAGAGCAACTGGTGCATCCAAAGTATCCCTACTCCAGCCAGTGAGAGAACGGGACAGTTCAGTTCAGTGGGTACTCACTAGCTTCACTAGGTACTTCGAGCATCATAGTTTATTATTTTTTAAACTGTACCAAAACTCTCTGAGCACATGAAGGACAAGATAATAGAAAAAAGACATTTCCTAGAACACAAAAGATCCTCTGTAATTTTTTGCCTGCAACAATGGTTGACAAGTGCTATGAGAGAATGGATTTGGCTAGTTGAAGAAATCAAACCATTTGATACAGTATTTCACAAAAATTATAAAGTTTATATTATGATGGGACCCAGCCTGGAGTTCTGTTTGGAAAATGGTACAAATTTCTTGCCTAGCTACAGTCTCAATGTTTTTTATTCTTCTGTCTGCTCTTCAAAGGAAAATGTTTAAGTAGAAGAGAAGAGAAGGGAAGTTCTGGGAAGGGAAAGGCATTCATGAGATTGAATAGAAGAGTCTTGGTAAGGATTCACCTCTTCTGTTCCCCTGCTGAGAGTCCTGACAGGGACAAATCACAATTTTTGCAGAGATAATATATCCTTTCAAAAATTTTAATGAAATGAAATTGTTCTTGCTTGTGTATCTTTTGCATTACTCTTTGTACAAATATCTATATTTTTTGATGGATATTTAAAAAGTTGTTTGTACTTTGTATGAATGTTCTAAAGTTTCTTAAAAATCATATTGTTCTCCCTAAGCTATTTGGCTCCTACCATTTAGATGTTGGTGCATTTTAATGTTTCTGCTCCTGTTCAGCTTGCAAACATTTTGAGGAAAGCAGTCCTGATGAGAGAAGCTATACACTAGTAAATGTCAAGTGTTTATAAAAAAGCGGCTCTCCAGCTTTAATTATATTTCAAAATTAGATGCTAGTGTGTAAGATTGCTGAAAAAAGCAAAGCTTTTTTTCACTGGTATACTTTGGGATGCTGTTTTTGTGCCACAGAAGTAGTTTTGAGCCAGTTCTCATACTCTCATCTATCTAAACTGACCTAACTGTATTTCATGTGAGTAGAAATAAATACCTGATCTTCTCAATTAACCAATATTTTCCCAATTCCCCAGCAATACTGCTACCACTAGGAAGTGGCTTTGTTGTTTTACAAAGTTTCTTTTTTTTTTGTTTTAGATGATCAAGAGTAGATATTTTGTGTATATATTTATACATTAAATATGTTCTAGTGTGCTATCCACATAGTGCACAAATTTTCTGTGGGAATGCAATGTAGATGAAAGTGCCATTTCTTATCCCTCTCAGACCTCACAGTGCATCAGACCATTAAGGAGGGGATTCCTTTCTGTACTAACCACAGTTATTGGTTCCACATGAAAAATAAAAGTTATATTGGAAGTCTAGATTTTAAAGATGATGATTAAACTTTTAAAAATTATAATGTCTGTGCAGCACTTCCTGTTACTCTCAAAATGACTTATAGTCCTATTCTCTTCTAGAAGAATTGTTTCACAGATGAATGTCATCAAAAGGCTATGCTTTATACCATTTTAAACTAAGTGCCTCCTCTTCTAGCTTTTTTACCATAAATTTCAAAATGAAATGACAGGTAGTATTTTGATGTGGAAAGTAGTCCCAATTTATGTCATTCCTTATCCCATTAGTTTTTTCAAGTACAAATATCCTACCAGGATGAAAAATTAATTAGTCCTACCTAGAGTATTTAGACAGAAGTAAAATATCCTATCAGGACTGAAAATATCACTAGTGACTATTACACTCCTATAAAATCTCTGTGGCAGCAGCTCCCAAAGTAGGTACATAACACACAAGCCATTTTTCGCAATACAGAAGTAAAAGCTGTTCACAGTGATGGTTATTAGTAACTACAACTAATAGTGGTGGCTGCTGTACACAAAATAAATACAGAGTTTTCCTCTAAAGTCTCTCCTTAGCATGCAGGAAATATTTTTAGTTATAGAATTGTAGAGAGTATTTCTTTATTACAAAATGTTGAGAATTATCACAGGTTTCTTTAAATAAATTATTTGAAAATAATTTATACCTGGTGCAGCTTTCATTTAGTAATCTGAGAGATTAATTTCTACATAAATAGAAAAATTGCACTTTAAGTGTAACAAAACCATTTACTTATGCATCTAAAATGCCATATTAGAAGTAGCTAATTATATTAATTGGGAAGCTATCTGGTAATCTAGTATACTTCAGTGATTTCTTTACAAATCCACTAAATGCACAGGAAATTTACCAAAGTTTCCTAAGGAGATTTCATAGAAGACCATCCTAATGAAAATATTTTCCTTTTTACCCTTAGGGAGGTCATGGAAGAAACTCTAATTTAGGTGCTTAAACTAGAAGAGAGAATGTCACTGAATGATATACACAGAGAGAAAAAACAAAGGGCTGTTTTATTTCTTACACACTTATGAGGGTTCGTATTAGATAAGTACTTCAGAAAACTTAAAATAGTGTGTGTTAGCTCCATACCTTTAGTGTCCCTGAAAATCTCTGTGAAATAACTAGTGGATTTAAAGACAGCGATAGTATTGCGTACCCAAAATGCAGTAGAGGGGAAAAAAGACCACGTAAATTTGATCCAAATTACTAAATTTAGCTTCTTTGTGAGCAAATCAAGATGACAAGGTAATGTCAATTCATTAAAAAAGGTAATTGTTTTGACAGGTTTAATTCAATTTACAGTAATCTGATCAGCCTTCAGTGTGTAGAAAATCTGAAGCTGACTTGGCTTTATCTGTTTTGGTACTTAAACTGTTTATTAATTAATGATGTGAACTTTGAATATATAAGGTGGTTTTCATCATATGCTAACAAGCAATCTCATAGTGTCTCCTTGTCAATACTAGCTTCATATTCTACTTCCACAATTTTTCCAAGTATTTTGAAATGACACCCTAGGTTCTTAATTTTTTCTCCAAATGAATGTTTTTGTCCCACTATAACTTGTAATGAATGAAAAAATGAATATTTAGCAGTTTTTGTCATTGTTGACAAATTCTTAATGCTTAAAAATGTAGAGGCTTCTAGCAGTAGAGTAAATCCATTAATTTCCAAAATCAATACAGTTGGAAGGAACTGAAAAGTCACACAGAATGCATTGTCTCAAAGTCCTCTTGTATTAAGTTTATAATGGACCTACATTGTGGTTCACATTTTTTCCCATTTACACATTGCATCTTAACTACAGAATCCCTACCCATCCTTTAACTCTGCACAGAAGTAAAACTGTGAGAATGTAACTGCCTTCTAACAGGGTTCTTATTGCTATAACATATTGATGTGTTTAGATGATTGCATCCATGTAGACAGGCTATCCTGTCTTTCACAACTGTTGTGTAAGCAGAAACATGAAAAACTTTCAGAGAGCTCATCTTCAGAACTGAAAGTGTAAAAACATTCATTTTTTTTAATAGAAAAATGAAGATTTTTCTTAAGTGGCTGATAGAGAATACAGAACAGCATAGGAAATTGAGGTCTGTTGAAGCAAGGTTTGTCCAGGTTATGGCCAAGAAATCTCTTTTGCAGTGTTCAGTCACAGTGTTGACAGTTGTGCCCTGGCAGTGGCAAGGTTTTGGTAACAGATTTGCAACTCAGACTATTTCTAGAAAATTTAATTGGAATAGCCACCTCCTTTAAAGTATTTAAGCCAATTGTAAAAGTTATTCGTCTGACATCACTTTTCTGTGCCTGAAAAACATCAGTAGTTACAATCCTCCTGAATGCTGCTGCATGGACAGTCACCAAGTTGCTGATCCAGCCAAGGCATCCAGCCTGATCCCTTGTGCTTCTAAAATGAGTGAACCTTAGCAACACTCAATATCTTTAATTTGTGGCTGTCCCATCAGATATGGCCACAGTTGTAAAACCATGTCTCGTGCAGGATGGTGTAAACCCCAAAACTGTCCAGAAGCTTAATGTGCTCCCTTAACAGAATCTCTTCATACCAGGACTGCACAAAGATAACAAATCAATAATATAAAGCTTTAGAAAAGCAGAAAAAAACCTTTTTAGTCATTGTGCAAGTAGAGAAGAATAGACCTCAGGCCTACTGGACCAGGACACCGCATAGAGATTTTAGAACTCTGCTCTTTTATTTTTCCTACTCTATCTAGTTAAATTGTTCATTTGTCAGTAAATGCTTTCCTCTATAAAGATTTTCTTCTGGTACTTTGTATTAACAGACCACACCTTGTGGTTTCTAACAGTAGTGGGGCAATGCTACTGTGTCACACATGGCTTCTAGTGCCTGTTCAGAGCAGGGATGGCGACCCAACAGATGCATCCTCTCACCTTAATCTCTTGGATGACCCGGGGACATGTAAATATACTTAAAGATATGCTCTTTCAGATGCTTTTTAAAAAGGAAATGAAAGTTAAATTCCAAAGCAAGCTTAAGATTTTCTGTGTGGCTGAAAAGAATATGTGGGAATTAATCACAGTTCAGCAAAAAAAACAAATGACTCTTTGATCTATAGCTACTTTCGAATCTTGTTTAAGGGATAGTGGCATTAATTTGTTTCCTGGAGTTACATAACTGAATGAGTTTAATTTGTGTAACTTATTTTTAGAGGCAAAAATAATTGATTTTTGGAGAAAAAAAAAGAAAGCAAAAAGGATTAAATTTCAAAGTTCTTTTCAGGTGCTTGCAATCTCTTCTAAGACATTCCACACTCTGAAATGAAGTAACGTCTACCTCAGATTCATCTGGTTAATCTATACCATAAAGGAAAACAGAAGCATGAGACAAACTATTGGAATTTTCAATGAATATGGGAGAAGAATACAGAATGACAGTACAATTTTTCCACATTGTCAATGTTTTGGATATCAGACATTTTCCTTTAAAATCTTGTGAAAGAAGTACTTCTCAGGTGTAAAATTTCATTTAGGTCAAACTGTTCTTTCTAAAAGTATGAGAGGAAAATTTTCAATCAAACATTCCTGACACGTTTACTAATTAACCCCTTCATCCTGCTTTTTGATCATTAAGTCCCAGAAAATGTTTTTTTCTGTTATATTTCTATGTTAATGACATTTGTTTATTACACTGGCTGACTGTATTGTATTTATGGTGTTATCTTTTAAAACGGGTTCAAACCCATGGGTTTAAAGTCTTTCAGAAATGCCAAGACTTAAACAACAGAGTACTGCCTGTTTTCCCTTGACCTGAACCACATTAGCATCACTGATTATTTTACTGAAGAGAAGAAACTAGAAAGATGAGGCAAGGCACTCATCTGAATAAAACTAATACAGCCTGCTGCCTTGAATTCCAATATCCTTTGTTGAGATTTCTTGTTTGGCTAAACAAAGGACTTAGATTAGAAAAAATAAGTACGTAATTTTCAAATAGTAAAAAGTGTCTTAAGATCTATATTCTTTTCCATTTTTCAGATGACTAGGATAAAAATCAAGGTTCCACCAGAACAAGTTTTTTTCCAGCCAAATACAACCACTGCTTTTAAGAACTGACTGAAGTGGTTCCATCTGCATTGAGAGGTGCACCTGAAGCCTGTGTTGGAGGTTTTACCCTGCCAACATTTATATGCTGATTAGTTCTTTAAAACTTGAGAGTCATTTCCCCAGTAGCACCTGGAATAATTGCAGAGTGACTGGCAAATGAGTCATGAAGGTACTGTTGAGTGTGCCAGTCACTGTTCAGCTAATAATTCTCCAGAATCAACACGAAACATCAGCACATGACCTTTTGCTTCACTTCAACCCTGATTTTGTATCCCTCTTACTTGATTTGTTTGTTGATGCTTGTAACAATGAAAACAAAAGAAAGACCTATCCAAACTAGATTATTTTTTTGTGAAAAGGAACTGTGTTCATTGAAACAAAGAATGAGAGAAAATGCTGCTGAATCCAAAAGGGTTTTATCAAAATAGATGACTACTTACTGGCTGAAAACACCTTTTATAGTGATTTGCACCAATTGTACTTTAGTTCTTCTGCTGAACAGCCAGTTAGTTAAAAGTGTAACTTACTTTTAAACAGGGAAAAATAACTCATATAAAATATTTTTAAGCTCTCAAATAACAGTATTTACATAACACGCTCACCACAGACGATTTTCTGATTAAATTTTTTAAAATATGTCAGTGTGAGTATTGCATTGCATCTGGCTTTTTTCATCTGAGAATGATAAATTACTTCAAAGCTATCTTTACATCACTGCATGCCAAAAACTCCCTTTTAAACGAAAAATTGGGCTACTTAGTCAGTTTAAGAGGCTAGCAGTTTGTGGTAGTTTACTTTTGTATTGGGTTTGTGTGGCAAGGTTTTGGAAGCAGGGGGCTCCAGGGTGGCTTCAGTGAGAATCTCCCAGAAACTTGCCTTGTGTTTGCTAGGCCAGCGCCAGGGCGGGCGGGCCTGCCCTGGCCAAGGCCCAGCCCAGCAGCGGCAGCTGTGCCTCTGGGATAACCGAGCCGGGGAGCGCCGGGCTGGGGCAGCCTGGTACACAGCAGCACCTGTGAAAGCAACAGCCCTGCAACACCCAGGTCACCGGAGAAGGAGAGGGAGGAGGCGCTTCGGACACCAGTGCAGAGACCTCCCTGCGACCATGGAAGGCCGTGGCGGAGCAGGTGGAGGCCTGAAGGAGGCTGTGACCCTGCAGGAAGCCTGTGCTGGAGCTGGCTCCTGGCAGGACCTGTGGCGCCATGCAGAGAGGAGCCCACACTGGAGTAGGTTTGCTGGTGGGACGTGTGATTCCATGGGGAAACCAACACTGAAGCAGCCTGCTCCTGAAGGACTGCAGGCCTGGGAAGAAAACCATGCTGAAGCAGGGGAGGAGTGTAAGGAGTCCGCCTCCTGAGGAGGAAGTAGCAGCAGAGAACTTTTGAAGAACTGACCATAACTCATATTCCCCATTCCCCTACACTGCAGGGTGGGAAGAGGTTAGAGAAAAACAGGAGTGAAGTCGAGCCCAAGAAGAAGGTTGTCTCAACCCAGGAGTCTTTCATTATATTTTCTATTCCCTCTCCAGATGAGGAATGGAGTAACAGAGTGGCTTTAGTGGGCACCTGGCAGCCAGCCAGGGTCAACTCACCATGTTAGGTGTAATAATATCTAAGAAGTTCAGCACAATCATTTGATACAAAGAAGTCCTAACCAGGGGTGCACTGGAATGGAATAATTTGGAAACACATTTAATATCAGAGAAATGTGTGTCAGTGAAAAAAGCTTCAAATTCAAAAAGATAATTTTTATATGTGTAAATATATAATATATAATATTACAAATGCATAATTTCTACATATATCATTTCTACGGGAGAATTAAGTATGAGATTTTCCTTAAGGATTCCCATATCCAGATCGATGCCCTAAATTTTAGTCTTCTCTTTTCTTTGCATTATACCTCTTCTGCTCAGATTACATTTTTCATGCTGGTTCTGGAAGGGTTTTGTTTCTCTCTAATGCAGGATGAAATAGTTTTACAAGCCTCAGAAGTATCTGAAAGATAAAAGTTTGATTTTCTGTCAGGCCCTGATTTAAAACAGTATTGAAGAAACTGCCAAGAAAATCACTTGTGATGACCACAGAAAGAAATTATGACAACTATTGGTCCCCAGTCTGTGGGTCTAGCTGTATTTTAATGAAAATAATGGCAGAGGGTTTGGGGATCAGGATAATATAACCAATATTAGATTAGGACACAACTGAATACTATCCATCAGAATGGTTCCCACCTATTCTTTTATTTGTAATGGGACTTGGAATATGGTGGCTTCAGAATATGTATAGCATACAATTCTATTGCAAGTGCAGGATAATTAAATTAGGAAAATGCAAATTTTGTAGAATGTTGGGGGTTTTTTTTCACCTTGTTAATCCTCATTTAAAATGATGATTCAGAGTAGTGCAGTAACCACAACCATAATTAAGAGATCTTTGGTTTACTTGACTGCCAAAATGTAAAGAAGACAACAAATATTCTGCAAAACCATGAATTCTGGGACCCTCGGTAGTCTGCGTATTTCCACCACTACCTTCTTGCTCCTTTTTAGAAATGACCACTTCCTGATGTTCTTCAATCTTCTCTTCACTCACCGTAAGGTCCTTTGGAAGAATCCTGTCCCAGGCTGCACCTGAAGTATTCCTGATGCCTAACATCCCTGACTGATAAGCAGCTACGGTGGGACAAGCAGCCACTGCTAGGCAAGTCCTACTTTTCAGGAAGGGAAAGGTGCCACTCATTGTGTCACTACAAAGGCACCTCAGGGACACACACCACTATCCTGGGGCTAGTTTTGAAAATATGTAAATGTAATTATCCAAGAAGTACTCATGGTAGCCTCTGCTTTAATGTGTTAATGCTTCTGGCTTCCCAAGCCTTGGACCAGCAGGACTAAGCCAGAACTAAGAAGAAAGACACATTTGTGTATGCCAGTTGTGTTGAATGAGCGGTGCTTGTGTTTGAAGTTGTACAGAGAAACTCTTACATATTAAAGGACAGATACTTTCACAGCTTCATATGTTCTTACAGAAACATCTTTGAAATTGCAGCTACTATTTTTTATTCTACATTATTTAAATCAAGTTTATAAGGTCCATGAAATATGCTGCTGCTCTAGTGCTTGCCTTTTAAGCTTTCTGAGAGAGAAGTCAGATCTTTCAGATTGATATTTGTTTCCTCTTTGAATGCTTTCTCTCTCAGCAACATCAGGAAGTGTCCTATGTGAAAAATGGTTCTGATTCTGTGTTGTGTCAAAACTCTCCTGAACCAGACAGGCAGTAAAAGGAAGAAAGTCTGAACTTCGTTAATAAAAATGGGGAGAGTAAATGGGTGGCCTTTTGACCAACATGAACAGACTCAGTATAAATTCTAAAGCAAGTCAGAAAACAGAGGAAGATGTACTCAGAACAACAGAGGACAAATGTTTACAGCTTAGTCTATATGTGAGACTGGAGGTAGGAAAAGGGAAGCTTCTCGTTCATAATTAAATACTTTAAATCTGCTCTATAAATAAGGTTTACTGTTAGAAGAAAACTGAGGATGAATAGCAAGGTGTGCATTTTCTTTCTTAGTGCATCAAGTACAATATTTATATATTCATGTAGTTGCCTGGCTTAAGAGGCTGTCATAAATGGGCTGAAGATACTTATGAGAGGCAGTCATTCAAGGAAGTTATAGAAGCTCCTCCATCTTCCAAGAACAACCTCCCAATTAACTGCTTCAACATGAAATTGTGAAATTCTTAACGTGATAATACCAAGAAGCACAACATTTGGTGAAGATATTTTGATATGAACAGAGCTGGTAGCAGTAATACAGCAATAATTGCTAGCTCATTTACGGCCTATTTAGCTCGTGCAGTGAACCAGATGAGAACAGCTAATGAGCACAGCTTCTTGCTGTAATTAGTAGAACAGTAGTGGCTCGCAGATGATTTACAGTTTGCAAAAGTCAGTGTATTTACTGAAAAGCTTGTGTTCTCTGTGAAGCTGTGCCATATGATGAACTGAGGATGCCATGCTTTACTTTCTAATAAGCCTTAAGATTTGGTTTATAATAGCCTCAGAATTCGTCTAAATCTAAAAGATTTAAATCTAAACAGAAGTACAACACTGAAGACTTCTGTGTGCTGTCTCTTAGTCTGCAGTCTAGTCTAACAACTTATTTTGCCATTTGATGTATTTTCTTTCATTTTTCTTGTTGCAGAAATGAATTTTTAAAAAATGGTATAATTCTTGCCCTACTAGCACAGTAAAGACCAGTGTATGTTGTGGTAAATTACAGACATATGTGCTGTCCAAAGCTAGAATTCAAATAGGTTAAAGAAGAGACAATAAAATATGGGAGGAAAATGTTTGCAAAAGATCAGTACTTATAGACCCCAAATTAAAAAATAGATATTTTTAAGAAAGGTAAAATTCTCTTCCTCTCCTTGACTATTGAATGAACTGTTTATACATGAGAATGCAATTAGAAATGTCAGACAACTATGATATTCACTAATTCTATGCATAAATATTAAATATCCTTATGAAATGTCCAGCTCAGTGTTTCAGATTCACAGAACTCAGCCAGAACCAAGACCAACCTTGGGTTTCTAGAGTTTTATCTTCATTATTATTTTTAACACTGTGACTGCTTGAGTGCTAATTTTGTTCTTGAAGGATAACAACTGAAACTGTGAAACTACTAAGGCTTAGTAAAATAATAAAGCAGAGGCTTTCCTTTAGCCAAGATCTATACACTCAAAATCATACCTCTAAGAGCAACCAAAAAATAATGCAGATGGGAAATAGTAATACCTTATGATGGTACATAATTTAAATGAATAAACTTTTTAATTAAAGAATGATGTAACTTCTAAGTAAAATGTACTTCTATTTCAAAACACAATCAAGGCAATGGCATTATTCAGCAAATTTGATTCAAAATTACTGGTCAAGTTGAAAGGAAACAGAAGTAACCCTGTTTTAAATTTCAAACACAAGCAAATGATCTTTTTAAACATCTCATATTCAGAGTGTCATAAACACTTCATAATAGTTTGTTTTACTGATGATAGTTTGTCATTCATTTAAGTGTCCAGTTATTGTATATTACATGCAACATGAAAACCTCAGGTTTTTCCTGACGGCTTCCGAGTCTTTATCAATGTATTCTGTCCACTATAATGCACTGTAAGGACTGTTTATCACATTTGTCATGCTGACCTATTTGCTTTATCTTGCAGGCACTACTTAATTATTTAATGAGTTAGAGTAAAGGCATTGAAATGACGACATTTGACATAGGAACATACCAGGTTTGCTACCTTAATCAATTATACTTAATAGCTTAACAAAATCTTAACAGTGGTGAAAAGATCACTCAGTCCATATGACACTGGGAATATCCTTAAGTTAAATCCAGCTGCCTACAGTACTGCTCTTGTAAATCAGTGAAATGGGTTTGAGCACCTTTATGAGGGAAGAGCAGAATATACTTCCGGACTTCTGCCTGAATGGGGAGAATGGGGAGGTCAGGCAAGATGATCTCTTTCAACCTCAACCATTCTGTGATTCTCAGGTTGCTGGGGTTTATTATTATTTCATTTTATTATTTTTTAGCATGTTGCAAAACAAGAAAAAGTATTTATTTGTAAAGCTCTGACACGCAATGTATAAATTGTCTGCTTGCCAGCTGGAAAATTAAAAGTCAACTATGTAAGAAAATACACAAAATAGCCTAAGCAAAATTAGGTAGTGTATATTCTCATGTTCTCTTTACACTTCCTACTCACTCTTTTTCACTACTTCTTTCATGTTTTCATTGTATCGCATACTGGATGGGAATTCTGAAACATGGTAAAAAGTTCTTAAAATGTTTAGCAGCAACCCTTCAGCAAAATGATAAGTAGAAAGTAATGATAACTGCAAGGTTCACACAGGGTAGAGAGGCATTATCAGTCCCCATTTGTATGCTAATACAAATCTGCTTCATATGATATGGCACCTGCCCATTTCTAGTTGGAAAGAGTTTTCAGCAAATTTAGCAATATTTGATGCAGAGATTTGGCTCGTGAAACAGCCATAGAATCACAGAGATTCGTCCTGCTTTTAAATACTGTTTGATCTTACACCAGTTTAATTTTCTTGCCTATACCCCCTAATCAACATAGTTTCTTTCTTACTTTTGTGTAATTTAAGAAGAGGAACAGAATATTTGCCTTTCTCTGCACAATTATTTCCCATTCCTACTTGGAATCTTAGGTTGTTTTGTGACTCTATAATGAAAAAAGCTGTCATGGTCAAAATGCAGAAATCTCTCTTTTAGCTGCTGCAAACAACCCTCTCAGTCCCAAACACTACTGAAAATTTTAGCTACAGAGTGTGACTAGTCTGTCGTGTTTGACTTAGTGCACCCAGAAGCATTGATTATGTGCTTAAAGGTAAATAAGGGAGAACAGTAATTTTGTAGGAAATCTGCATAAAGGCAGCTTCCTGTTTACCAGCAAACCCCCTAGATCTTGTCTGGGTTTGTTTTGTCAGTTTTTCTGTCATGTCTTTAAATTTATCTTCAGATCCACTAGAAAGTGAATAAAAATGTTTTCCTTGTACATACAAACTTTAAGAGCTTTTCTCTGTGGGTTTATATGAACAGATATAGCCACTGGCTGTATTCAAGTGCAATTATTTGTGCTTGGTGCAAGTCACTTGGCTTTTACCACCCTGACCTTCACCACAAAACTACAAGTAAATATATCAAAACAGTGAGGAGCTAGACTTTCTCAGAAAATTATGTTTAAGAGATTAACAAAATTATTTTCTCTGGGTTTTTTTCCCAACATGATGCAGGGTTACTGTTCAGGAAATTCAGAAAAAAAATTACAGTCTGGCATTTATTGGAAAAGTAAACACTATCACATGCACATCCTATTCTACTATTGTATGCTTTTTTTTCAAATATTCAGTTATTAAAAGATAGAAGGCTTTAAGTTGATGCTGATAAACTATGCCTTGAATTACTTCTACTGTGACATACATAGGTGAACCTTACATTTAGTTTACCCAGGGGACAATCTAGATTACATTGTAGAATATCATATTTAAGGACTATTTAACTATAAGTTAATACAAACCTATGGAGTAGGAGGCAAAGTAAAGTGTAATCCAGTAAAAATGAAGTGTTATTCCTTGGAACTTCCAAATTTGAAAACACAAAAATAAGCTTTCTCTTTATGCATTGGTCTCTGTTTTGCAGAGTTCCTTGTTCTGGCAACACTGTCACAGACACCTCCACAAACTTTCTATTACCGTATGTTCTGAAAATGACAAACCACAGCACAGTGACACCATGCTCAGGAAATTCCCTAGGATTTCAGCCCGGGACACTATAAGAAGAGAGTTCTGAGGATGCATGCTTGCCTGTTGTTTTTCCACAAACACCCCTTCAGCCAGTCCTCTTTTCCCATTCAGATCAGTAAACTGATAGTAGCACACAACAGGTACCTTTGGTCTAAAGACTCCAAACCTGCTCCTGGAGGAGTAGCCAGCCAGCTCAGACTCTTCCCATTGTTGATATTGACTGCTCAGAGCTTTTGATAAGTGATGGAGAACTCTCAGACTGACCTGGACTCAGCAGCAGGCTCTGCCTAGAACCCCAGTTGCTGTGCAGGTCCAGGCAGAAGCAGGCAAAGAGGACCAGAAACTTTGGTCTGAATTAGTATGACTGGTCTGTCAACATTGTTTTGATCCATGTCATTTAGTTTTCTGCATTGAAAAAAAAACCCTTTTGCCTCAAAAAGTATATGAGAGATAAAAAATAATCACCTAATACATCAGGATGTGTATCACAAATGACATTTCACGAGGAGTTTTCATTCATATTAGGACATCATTTTGAAATGTGGAATATTAAAGAATAATAGTCTTTCAAATAATTGTAGGATTGTTTTCCAATTCACCACTGACATATAAGTACATTGTCAAAAACTTACTGTCATAAAAAAATAAATTAATACCTATTCAAATTATTAATTTTTTCTGAACATTTAAGTGCTGTGTAATACCTCTCATATTGTCACACTGTTATATATCATAAAATGTAAGGCTATTATTGAATGCAATTCTTATATCTCTTTAAATACATAGGTCGCCAGTATGTCTGTTATTTGGATTATTTTAATCTAAATTATACATGAAAAGGTTTATGTAATCCATAATTAGAGCTGTACAATCAGAATTCAATTATATACATTAAATAAAAAATTTCAAAGAATTACAGTTTTAAAATCTTGATATAATTGATGAATATGAATTGAAAACCAAATGACTATAACATTTTTGAGTATTTGCAATACTATATCTTTTTTTGAATTAAAAATTCATTTTAAAGAAATTTCTGCAAGGAAACAAGAGAAACTTAGAGGCAAGAAAATATTTTCTTCACACTTTGGAAGCTGAATACAATTTGAATATGATAGAACTTATGTTTTTCAGATGTTATTTGAGCAAGGGTTTTTAGTGCTGGGAAGGGCCAATTAAAAAGATTCTGTATACAGAAGTAAGATTACTGACTCTTAAAATTCAGACCTTCAGTCATCTAATAAAAGGAGGCAAGAAGAGTAGAAAAAAATATTCTTTTTGAGAGGGCAAGAGTCTCTCGCAGAGGAGTTCCCGTAAGTTCCTTGGGCTTTCTATCATAATCACTGAAATAGGTACTGTAGAGTTAAGTATGTAGACTTAAAGATTTAACTGACCCATTTTTTTTGGAATTAAAAAAATCTGTAGGATTCAAAGTATAATTTTAAAAACAATGATGGAAGCTAGGTGTCAACATGAGGCATGGCTAGAGAAGGACCATAGTTCTCTACTTATGAGACAGAAAATCAGACAAGTCTGCTACTAGAGCACTGTTACTGCTTTCCTACATATTTCGTATATATGATAATGTTTATAATGTATCATATTGTGAAAATTATTTTTATAACATTAGAAAAAAGGCTTAAATATATTGTGTGAATGTTAAATTTCATGTCTGCATACTATTCTTCTTGGTCATGATCAAGGAAGTTTCTACTATCAATTCTATGTCCTTTTTGGACTTTCTTAGATCACTATTTTATTTGGTCAATACTATTCTTAAGATATTGCAGTTGGGTCATTTTCAGAGAGATGAATGAGTTATGGCTTGAAAAAAACCCTTTTTTCTAGGTTGTGTCACAAGATGGACTTGTTCAGATGGAAGTATTTTCCTCGTAGAAATGTGCTTGCTAACACCTGGATTTCAAATCTAAATAGAGATACCCAAACCCTAAAATTGGTACCTTTGGTATTTCTTACTTGAGTTGGAAACAAAAGCTAAGAAAGAAGCTGGCAGAACTTTAAGAAAAAGCTTTCATGCCTGGAGTTGCAGAATAATGTACATAATGATTTCTCCAGTGTTGCACAGTGTGCATCTTTGAGAATACATGAGTCCACCCAACTTAAAGTCACACACGCACAGCAAAACAAGTGATGAATAATGAGATGGTGAAACTGAACTGTCACTGAGGTTGTAATTCTCTGTGTCTCATTTTTGCTTCAGTGACTCTTTTCTTTTAGCCTGAGACACAAGCAGAACAAACAATTAGTGCAATAATTGATGATCTGTGCCTTCAAAGCTTGTGGTGGCCATGCTCATGTTTTATAAGTCTACTAATGCAAACAGCTCTTCCTTGTGATTAGCATGCTGCCTTTTGTTCAATGATAGTGCTTGGGAGGTATCAAAAAAAAGATTTTTATCTTCACTTTTTGGTCGGTGAATAAACTATCTTTTATTCTTTTCTGTTTTTAGATTCCAGTAACACTTATATCTGCAATTTGTGAAATCATTACAGATGTAGCTCATCTTCTAGAATTTCACCTTGCCTTCTGACTGGGCTGAGTTTTACTTGAGATATTGTAAAATAATCCTCCAAGTATTAAAAAAACGCTCTAAGTTTATATATCTGGTTTTGCTTTCCTTGAGTTATTCAAACATTGATGTTTCTTGAGTCAGATTTTATCTGCAGTAGTCTAGTCAACTTCTATTTATTATCAAAAAAAAAACCCAAAACAAACTAGCTTCTTTAAAAGCCAGCAAAAATCAAAGATCTATATTCTTATTCCTCATCATTAAGTTCTAGGGTGGGATAAAATGAAATGATATGGAAGAAGAATAATTAAACTGATAAACAGCATGCCGTCTTTGCAAGAGAATATCTCTCATAGTATACTCAATTCCCCTTGATTCAGAGAGTAGGATCAGAGAGGAATAAGTCTGGAAAAAGTTTTATCACGGTCTGAAACCATTCCACAACAAATAGAAATGTATGGATGGTGTTCACAGGACTATTCACCATTGATTTTAAGCCTCTCTAGCACATACACATTTCTCTAAGGCTGCTTGTCAATACTTCTATACTTGCTTGCTTTCCTGTTTTAGCTAATAGGTAAAATAAACCTTAATTATGGTCCACATTGTCAAATAAGGAAATGGAACTGCCCTTCGAATCTTATTAAAGTCTTCTGGAATCTATTAAATAAAATAATGGTACTCACAGGAACCTGTTTCCCATGGATCAGTTTTGATATTTTTGTGTATGATTAATCTAAAAAAAAAAAAAAAGAAGAAAAAACCCTGTTCCTTTGCAATAATGGGGGAATCCCCCCACTGAAGTAAATCCTAAAAAATGATTGATTTATTTACAGATATCTAATTTTTTCATACTTCTGAACATGTAGAAAACAGCAAGAAGTTTAAGCGACCAACAACTGAGATTCTGTAGTATCCCATTTTGAATTCTGCAAGATTTCATTCTTATAGAAAGTGTCACAGATTTGAATATTCTATGTTAATGGTGCTAACACAGGCAATTCATATATTTAGAGCTCTCAACACTCGTGTCAAAACACAACACACAGTGTTAACAAAGCACTCTGCAGTTCCTGGGTAGACAACATTAAGTACAGCTACACTGTTACCCACTGTAGGTATCCCACCTTCAGATCTGTGATTTTTGGATAGCAAGGGATCCTTAGTACAGGTTGATTTTCTTCCCTCTGTCATCTACCATTCAGAACTTCATCATCCTTTATCTACTTGCACACCATAAACTCCAATTCTTAACATACTGGGTGTCTTTGCTCAGCATCACTTAATAGACTGTTCTAAAAGTATGCTGCTATGAATTCAGAGAAGCTAAAATCTTCTAAAAATCACCAGATTAGTGAATCACTAAATGACAGCTAATCTGAGATAAGATTTATAGCCACATTAAGGCAAACTCTGACAAGAAATCCACCCACACAAACAAAGATGTGTCATGAGTTGGAAACACAGCATAAAAATGTTACTTACAACATTTTGATTGTCCTTCTATTGATAGGTAAAATCTTATGCAGCATCATATTGAAATAAAGGAAAAAAGTTGAGGGGAAATTTAGGAAACAGAAAACTAGATGTCTGAACTAAACCTGAACTTATCTTTCAAATGTTGTTGTTAGCAATTTTTTACCATTTATACACAAAACAAGAACATTTTACGAGATAAGGTTTGCACAGCAATGTCTGTCGTGATACCAAAGATTTTGCTGAGTGCTTACAGTTGCTTCAGAACTCAGCTGAACACTTGAACTAATATTGCTTTTATTTTTTTCAATGTTGTTTCTTTACATAGAACTTATCTATTACCACCTTCAGGACATTTTGTGTTTTCTTTTTTTCACGTAGCTAAATATTTTTCTATATAAATCGATGTAGAAAAATTCTCATTGTTCAGTTTAACCAGAAAAGCAGATCATTTATGCTCTGATGAATTTCCATTTCAACTCCAGTTGCTCTCATTTTCTATCTGATTTACATCCCTATTAAAAAGAAGTCTTTGTGATTCAGAACTGTAAATTATTTTCAATAGATTGACTCAGGTCAAAAAATCTCAAAAGGTGTTTGGCTATAGATGGTCAGTCAGATAAACAATTGTCATACTCATACTCAGAAAGACAAACAGTTTATTAAAAATTTTAAAAAGTCTGTGCAGGATTCAAATGCAAATCCAGCATATTACTACACACAACTATGTATGATCATACTGGGTTCATATTGGCTGTGATATGAAGGACAGTTTGTAAACAATAGCTCAACAAATGTGTCAGCTCAATGCAATGTCAGAGGTCCTGCTGTTATCCATGACTCACAACAGCAAACATGAAACACAGTCTATACAGCTTCAGAGAATTCTCAGTGATTATTCACAACCACATATACTCATTATCAAGCTTGCAATGTGTTTCGTTTGGTCTCAAAGCTTTTGTTTTGATGGATTCACTTTGATCTCATCATTTTGAAATCCTAGCTCAAATTTTCTCATGTTTCAACTATTATTCTCATTGTGTGTGCCTTGAAGAGGAGAAAAAGTATGTGACAAAAAAAGGAAAATTGAACAGATCTTAAGATGTGACATTTTGAATTCAGAGAACATTTTTAAGCACAAAGTTTTGAACAAAAACTTCCTGATGCTGTTTCAAGACCAAGGTGAGATTCATATCTTCCTGCTGACAAACTGAAAGGATCCTTGAAATCCATCTGACCTAAAGCTTCTTACATTATTGGATTTGAACCTGTCTATTAACAGTTAACAACAGCGAATATTCAATAGAAGTAATTTTTTTTGTGCTTGGTGCATGGTTACAGAAGAGCACTCAGAAAAAAAAATCCCACAAGCAAACTCTAACTGCATCATAAATTTTTGCTACAAAAATTAAATGTTCTAAGATTTTCTCATTTTTCTTATATGTAAGAATACAATGTATCCAAATTACATTTTTTACTCCTTTGTGGAGAACTTTACTTAAAAAAAATCTTTTAGATAGGGCAAGCACAAGACAAAAATTTGTAGAGATTGGTTGCAGAGTCAACATCATTTACTAGCTTGTTATTCTTCTTATTCACAGACACATCGTATTTAACATCAATCAGAACATTCAAATTACATAGCAAAACTTTGTACCACTCTGCATCTTTTCCTAAAAATCTACTGTAATTACTTTTTTGTAATGCATGTGAAACACTAAAAGACAACAAGGGGCAGGTGATGAGTTTTCATGTTTTGCCGAGCAGTCAGAAGTTTCGAACACCTATCTGTGATACTGCTTGCTTGCACATCCTTAAATGACTTCCTGAGCAAGTCAGCACGTGGTATTTAGTGTTTCCACTAAATTTTATCCTGCACTGCATCCAAAGCAGTGTGGCCAGCAGGGTGAGGGAGGCATTCTGCCCCTCCACTCTGCTCTGCGGGCCCCATCAAAAGAAGACTGTGGACCCATGGCAGCGGGTCCAGAGGAGGGCCACAAAAATGATCAGAGGGCTGGAGCCCCTCTGCTATGTGGAAAGGCTGGGAAAGCTGGGGCTGGTCAGCCTGGAGAAGAGAGGGGTCTGGGGACACCTTACAGCAGACTTTCAATGTTTAAATCAGGCTTCTAAGAAAGATGGGGACAGTCCTTTTAGCAGGGCCTGTAGTGATAGGGCAAGGGGTAATGCTACTAAAATAGACTATTTATTTAGAAGAAATTATTTTTACTGTGAGGGTGGTGAAGCAACGGCAGAAGTTGCCCAGAGATGTGGCAGATGTCCCATCCCAGGGAGAATCCAAGGTCAGGTTTGACAAGGCTCTGAGAAACATGATCTACTTGAATATGTCCCTGTCCATTGTAGGTGGGATGGACTACATGATCTTTAGAGGTTCCTTTCAACCTAAATTATTATATTATTTTATGATTCTACAAACTGGGGCTGTTTTAATGCTGCTGACCTAAGGAAGTTTCATGTCTTGCCTAGAAAGAAATACCTCAGAAAACCTCAAACATTTCTAGTTCTTGGCTCACCTGGCAAATTAAAATTTTGTAGAATAACCACAAATAAAGTAAAAGGACAGCAAGTGGAAATTAGAATGAAGAAAGGAGTTAAACCAGACAGAAACAATAAAGTAACTTAAACTTCATTAGCTTTCATCCTTCAGGGAAAAAAGTTATTAGTGGTAACCTTAATTGCAATTCTCATCCTGCAAACTAACAGGTGCCCCTAAAAATGCCAGACTGCTTTTCATTCCACTTACAATTAAGCTTTGTCTTGTAAGTTATTTGCTAAGCTTGCAATTTCTCTGGTCTCCAGGACAGCCTCTTTCCTGGAGACAAGAATCATTGAATCACACAGATCTAGTCTTTAGCTGGAAAAAATTCATGTTCCTTCCTATTTGATAAACTGTGAGATTCGGCTGCTAAATGAACAGGGCTGTAATATAAAAGTATGTGAAGAATTACTATAAAATATGGTGGAGTCTTTAATTAGAACAAATTCTGAGGAAAAAAAAAAAGGCAGTTGTGTTCTCAGGGGAAGAAAAATGCTTTTTCATTTATTACTGCTAATTAATGAAAACTGAAAAAAAGGTCTAAATTATCTCAATTTAAAAATCTCCTCTGGTGATAAAACCCAACTACTGAACTATGTAATCCAAAACTTGACAAGACCAAGGAAATTCCTGATTTTAACATGTTCTGAATTAGTAAATATATGGTGATGTAAGATCTGTTGAATGAAAATGAACATTGTAACTTCTATTCCTCACTTTTTAATGAAAGACAGCCCCATGTCTTCGGGCAGACCCACTGTGGCCGTTAGCAATTTTTAATAAAGGGGTACCTTTAATTTTTACATTTCAGATTGATTTAGCAGCAAGAGATAATCTCACCTATTTAACAGCAGTTTCCTGACTCCAAACCAAGAAATTTAAACTGCAAAGAGAACATAGAGCCACAACATAAATCACAACAAGGAAAAGAAATATATCTTTTCCTGAAGGACAGTGCGTGTGCTGAATGCCTAATTTCACCAGTGAACATCCTCTTAAACCTTGCAGTGCAAGAATGATTAATTTGCTGGACTAGTACCTGTTGCTCCTTGTCAGCTCTGCCCTCGTTCTGCAACAGCAACAGAGTTTGTCCAGCCAGCTGGAGCAGCATGGGCACGAGGAAGGTAAGTCAGCCACACAGGGGAGGATTTGTGTCACACTGTGTTTTGGTTTTGAATTTCCTGTAAGAAATTCTTTCTAGGTCCCACTTAGCAAGTGTGAGTCCTCTCTGTGTCAAAACTAGTTCTAATAATCTAATAAAACATAGTTTTACAAAGCTGAGCATCCCAGTGGGCTGAAGGGTTTTATGTAAATATGTGACAGAATTTCCAGACCAGAGGCTGTTTAGGGTCCTGTCACAAGTTGCATAGTTGAAGCTGTAAAATTAAACAGTGAGCAGGCAAGGTGTCACTTTTGTCCCAAGTAACAATTTCTTAAATAGATACTAATGTTTAGCTTATATCTGCACTTTCCTAATATGAATGTCTTTTTCAAGCAGTCAATTTAGATATAGATATTCATATAACTTTATTTATTTCATAAGTTCAAGGGCATCTTTACTGGCTGGAAGAGAGAAGGAGAGACAAGTGAGGAAGGGTTTCATGATGTCTGATCTAATTTTTTCTTTTTTTCCAATAATCATTAGTGTGACAGTGTCATGTTAGAGACTTAGCTGCTGAAATGCACAGGCACTGAAACCAGCACATAAAGTACATCGCAATACAAGTTATTAAAAGAACAGGAGCTTTCAATTATAGTCAATTAAATCAGGTTAGTGAGAAGGTGTTAGAAAAATGCATGTAATTTATCTGATTGTGTACCCTTGTTCCTACAGTACTTTGAAAGTGGACATCTTTGTTGACAAATTATCCACTAGAATTTGGAATCAAAAAGTGTTCAAAGTGATATTTGAAGTAAGGACTCAGATTTCTTGGTCACACCTTTATTACCATTTGTCTTCTCCAATTTTGTTTTCCTGCTTTACATGTATTGTAAAAAGAAGCTGTGATGCTAGTCAGTAAAACTGAAAACCTTCCCCATGTTTTGTAAAAAATATGTCAAATAAAAAATGTGCAATGAAAATTGAATTCTTAATCATTGTGTTATTAAAGCATTGTGTATTCTTGGTCATACTTGCAGTTGATACACCTGAAAATGGATGGATATCCATTATTTATGTTCTCATCTGGATAAATGGGTGTATCCATTTCAGCGCCATGCCCAAATCTGAATTTAGGAATTCTAGCAGTCATTACAAAGAAAATAGCAAATGTCTCAGAAAAAAAGTCAAAACCCCAAAATAGGATAGAATAGACTATTTCAGTTGTAAGGGTTCTACAGCATCATCTAGCCCACATGCCTGACAAGATCAGGGCTCACCAACAGTTAAAGCACATCATTAAGGGCATTGCCCAGATGTCTCTTAAACACTGACAGACTTGGGGCATCAACCACCTGTCTGGGAAGCCTCTTTCAGTGTCTGACCACTCTCTTGATATGGTTTCTGTTATCCAATCCAAACCTTCCTTGGTTCAGCTTTGAGCCATTCTTACATTTCCTGTCACTGGATCCGAGGGAGAAGAGATCCATGCCTCCCTCTCCACTTCCCCTCCTGAGGAAGTTGAAGAGAGTTAAAAGGAGGCACTTTCCCTCACTTCCTAAGCTTTTTTCAGTGCCTTTTCTCTAATGCTTTTGGTCAGGTGGGTGGAATTCCAAGAGTAAACGGCATGTCTCTCCTGCATGGATAAAAAAATTTGATAAATATATCTTCTGCATCTTTCTCCATACGAGCAATTAATAGTGTTGGCATCTAACTAATCAAAATCAGAGTTCACAGACTACCACATTAATTTATATGGGGGAAACCTAAGACTTCTTGCAGTGTTATTGTTTCAGATAGACTAGGACAAGAATGTTAAGTATTCTCTAAGGGCGTAGTTGGGTTTCCTGTGAACTACAGATGAATTCAGGTTTGTTCCCAGTTCCTAGTGAAACACTTCATGATATCAGCAACAAGCCTAGTGATTAAGGAAAATATCAGACTGTTTTTTTGTTGTTACCTTTGTGCAGTGCCTCTATGTGACATGCAAGATCCCTGTGAGAAAAGAGTTCATTTTAAAAGTTACAGTTTTATTTTTTCTTTTCCTGCTACTGTATTTTCTCAATTACTTAATGTTTGTTTCTTTCCTAATTCATTCCTTTCCTCTATATTTTATTCAATGAAAAAGTCTTCATGTCTCCCAACAGTTTTGCTTCATTTCCTTCTGTGGTATGTACACTAAAATAATCACTCCTAAGACAGTGAATATGGTTGCTAACAGAACATCATCGGTCTTTAGAGCTAAATATCACAATGAGGTTAATGACAGATGGGAAATGCTCATACATTGCAGTCATGGTTTCAGTCTGTCTGCAAACACAGTTTGCATTACTTTATGTTTTGCTTTGAAAGAACCTCAACAGCTTGGGTTTCTTTTTAAGGTTAAGGTTAAAACCTATGAAATCTGAATATACCATTGCGTCAGTACTGAAGCAAAGCAAAGCACGTATGTCCTGCTGTATGGGTGTCTGATTTTCCTCAGCTGAAAGCTCAAGCCAGAGATGTAGATTGTTTTTTGGTTTTGTTATTGATTTTTGAGGTTTTATTTTTTCACAGTCAGTAATAATCCAAAATTCTTGGTTTACCACATTCTTGTCAGATATATAACACCCCTATTTTTCTGAAAAACTGTTATTTTCAATCAGAGGGAGACCTGCACTGCATTAAAATCTACAATGTTGAGGGAGAGATGTCAGGTGTCCTGCCTGGCAGCAGAAGGGCAGATCCTCAGGGATAGCTTTGGCATTCTCACATTCAAAGCCATCCATATCACTTGACCTAGCTTGCCTTAAGAAAGATTTTATGCCTTGTAGAAGAATAATCACACTGCCTTCCAGGCCACCTCCACATAGGTAATTTTTTTCTGCACTCTCTGCAGATATCTCTCCATGTCTGTCTCTATTGTCCCAAAACTTCCTAGCCTGGGTGAGAAATATTTCTCCTTCACCTTCCTTGTTCTGTCAGCAAGTCTTATAGTAGGCAGCCTACTAATGCCAAATCCTGCACTTTGCTATAGCAGCTAGTCTTAAAACATTCAGACCTCAAGCGTTTCCACTATAAGTAAGTGGAGTTAAAAAAACCAAACTAGTACACCAATTCTTGGAAGTGTTTGATGACATGATATGCCTGTTAACACATGATGTACTGCACTGCTGTTCAGAAAGTGATGTGTGTGACACACAACAGATGCCCCATAGCCAACCCTGAGTAAACTTTGCAAATGTTTAAGTGACTGCCTAGGCCCAGTTATATCTATTGCTTTACAGCCCTAGAGATGAATTAGCAAAAGAGGTCCAAGATGACATAGCAGCTACTGGCAAGTATACATGGGCTTAAGTCAGAAGGCAGAGCCTTGAGATCAGTGCTCCTATTCCCATAGAACTCTAACAGACTGCAGGAAAATAGAATTCTAGTGAGTACTGATGAGATGAAGAGGAAAAGAAGCCAACCTGCCTCCTTTAGTAAGCTGTTAAAAGTTCTTCCTTGCTGGGGCTGATGGAGATTTATTCTTACAATATTACACAGGGAATAGGCGTATGGATTTAATACTCTTAGAAATAAGATCTCTCCAAACCTGTCGTGGCTGAGACGTCCACAACACCTAGAGTATCACCATGTAACATCAGAAGGCTTCTCTCTGTGAGTTCCCACAGCCCATAGAGTATCACCATCAGAAGGCTTTAGGTGTCTGCCTCTGGGTCACTGACTACTTCCATAGGTTCCACAGTTGCTGCAGGGCCACCAGCTTCTTCTGCAATCTCTGGAGCTGCTGTGGGACCAGCTGCCCTTTTGTGTACAGCTGGCAGCTCCTTCCAGGTCTTCTGTGGCTCCTGCGAGCTCTGGAGCTCTGGCTGGGCCCTAAACCCTTCCAGGGACCTCTAGAGCACTTGCTGCTTCTCCTTCTCTGGCACAACCTTTTACACCCTTGATCTCACATCCCCACACCTGTGTGCCCTGCTGGGATTGGTCACTGTTCCATTCTCATTGCCTGCTGACATTGCTCACCTGGCTCACACAGCTGTAGCTCATTAGGGATGAGGCTGGGCCACAGCCCCACTCCCAGCTACTACAAACTGTGTCCCCACACAAACCCGTACCAAGGGGTCCTTTAGGGGTGGCTAGAATGTCTTACATTCTTGATGCACATACAGGGGTTAAGAAATCAGCATACTCTATGGCCACAGGGATCACATGGGTAGGATTTCCCCTCAAGAGAAATATTTATTTCATCCCAGAAGGGAGCTGGCATGTGCATTAACATCTCTGCAGCATGAACAATAGTAGATTAGGACCCTGGCAATAAACGGGGAGTGGGCCAATGCGACAGTGTAAACATATCTTTTGCACTTGCAACGTTCAGTAACATTCCACAATTCTTCTCTTCCATCTTGTCCAAATGAGCTTCTTTTGGCTTTAAGCCATTTCTCCATGATAGTGTCAATGGTTTTAGCAATGCTAAACAGGTTGTGCCTGTTATCTTCACATCTTTTTTTCTGTTTTGTTTTTTGCATTTTTCATTGTTACAGCTGCTCAGCCAAACCATCAACAATTTATTTCCCACAAACTAAATTGAGCCAATAACATTGTAATCCAGTATAAACAGAGAAGCAGTTGATTCCAATTAGGCAAAAGTTTCAGTGTTTCCAGGCTTGCAGCCAGTTTGTGGTTTATGAAATTTAACTAAGTTACAGCTTAATCAGTTTGCTACTAAAAAAAAAAAAATTCTAGCCAACAATATCCTGATGATAAAGGAGTGTCATGAGGAATGGATGAAAAGATCTTGGTGATGATTTTTTACAACAGGCATACCCAACCACTGACAGCAGGGAATTGCAAAAATAAGAACATTACCATTCTACAGGTGAACCAAGTTGCACAACAGCAACCAGCAGGACCAAGGTTACAAAAAGGCCAGTCTTGGTGTTCCTTTGCAGTTACCTCAATATGGAAAATAAAGCAGACAGGTAGACAATTCTCACACGAATATGCCCTAAAGCTGGTGCTCTAGTTAAGGCAATTAATACATTTAGAAAGCTATGGCAATCATTCAAATCCTGAAAGACAGGATTAGAGCTGGAAAATCTGAGAAAAAATATAATAGTCTAAGTGTTTTAGAATCAACTTACAAACATGTAAATGAAAGTTTAATGTTAAGGAAGTTAGGAAAGACAATAACTCCTGATGATACTCTTGAAGAATCACACTGTATATTCTAATGTTTACACTGTTACAGAATACCAACAATGTTTTTGTAAGGATTGTAAGGTAGGCAATGCTGTTGGCATAACAGCTGTATAACAATTAAAAATGTGAGGTTTATACTCATGCAAAATTCATCACTATAATGTTGCCAATAAAGCAAAATCCAAATGAAAGTCCTCTTCCTTCATAGCTATTTTTTGGCAGTTATAAAAAGATGCACTGAATACGCTGTGCAAAGTTTAGAAGGACTACTCTAACAACCAGTACAATATGCAGAATTTGAGAGCAGTTTAGTCCAGTCAACCCATCTTTCTTTTTTTTTTTTTTTTCCCTAGCTGTGCATTTGGAACACATTGACCAGAGAGATTGTGGAGTCTCCCTCACTGGAGTTATTCAAGAACTGCCTGGAGGCAATCCTGTGTCATGTGCATTAGGATGACCCTGCTTGTGGACCCACAGAAGTAGGAGCAGACCCATTCTGAGTCTGTGGTTTGTCCAGTGCTTAATATTTCTGTCTTTCTGTTCCTGGTAATCTCCAAAAGACACAGAGAGGTTGGACCCAAAGGGAACTCAACACTTAAAGTGAAATTTAAGGACATTTGCAAAATGCAGACACAAAATGAGACCTTAAAGCCCAAAGACAAGATTTGTGACAGCAGTAAGGTTGTCCAGCTTTACTCAATGCATGGTCAGGGCTTTCATTTATCAGAGAGACCTGTGAGATCAGAATTTGCATCTAAGCAGCTCACTTTCACTTCTGTTATTCTGTGGACATACAGAACATCTACTGAGATTATAAGACATTTTGGGTCAAAACTTTCATTGTTTTACCTGTGCTGCAATCTCATTATATTGAAGCAGCTATGGAAGGGTTATTGTACAGCAGTGACTCACACTGCTTTTAAGTAAATTTCCTCCAAGTCTCCAGATTCAATGTGAAAGAACAGGGAAGAAAAAAGCTTAAACTTATAGTCAATGCTGATATGAATTCTTATTGTTTTAATCCCATTCAGATACCCTGTTGAGAAAGGTTGCCACATTCAGCAAGAACGTCTACAGCAGTCACTTTTTCAACTACTGTAATGTAATATCTAATTTATCTAGCTGAAATGCCTGAGGTAAGGGTTAATTTAGGGCATCCCGATTCTTCCATAAAAGATGTTATGAAAGTAAAGTACTGTAAATGAAAGCTTGTATCTGTACTTTAATTTAAAGTTTGTGTCTGTGTAATTGCTTCAACAGTGCACCAACAAATCTGTAAATGCAGTTTGAGTAAATGTTATAAACCTAAACACAGCAGTTGTTAAATCTCTTAACATCTGTAAAGCTTCTTTTAAACACTGGGAAACCTGCTCTCTCTCATTATTAACTCCTTGCTGGGTAATGTAATACAGCATGGATACATCAGCTTGTGGGACTTTTTTGATTTCAGGAGTTACTTTCCCACTTTAGTTGGGAACTTGTTTTTTCCTTTTGTGAGGCTGTAACCTAGCAGGAGTAGAAGTAGTGTACACATTTTATTTCCTGAGAGGAGTTAAAACCATGCTTCTAATATATGTTTTGCCTTATTTAACATTACATATAATCATAATTGTTCTAAATGTTAAAAAAAGATCTGGGGAACCAGGGAAATAATAAACAGGATGATACCAGTTTATTAATATTATTTTTACTAAGGCTTTAGATAAAATTACTGTTTATTTCCAAACAAAAATCTGTGTACCTTGAGAAACAGAAAATCAGAATCCTTTTTGGCACAGTAAGTCAACACCAGAGTCAATAGCTTTGTTCTTCATTTATAGAGATCTACCTCTCAACAGTGAATTACGAGACAATATAATAAATCTACATCAAACTGTCTTTACTTTTATACAAACTGAGTCTTACTGTGTCAGTCTTGTCAACACTGCTGAATATTAATGGGAATAAAGTTAATTGCTGGGTGTATAAAGGTCTGATGCAGTCAAAGTGAAAGAAAGCACCTAACAGAAATCTGTCAATTTTGACAAGCTGTAATTTATTTCTACTTCATGATATGTGCTGACACGTTTCAAACCTTACTCTAGTCTTTACCATAAATTGCAATTATTATAATTCACAGTGACATTTGACACAGAGGTTGGGACCTAGTTTACCATATATAAAAGAGTTTACATTTCAGGGAATTCACTTGCAAACCCCAGCATGTATTTCTCATTGTAAATCCAATTGTTTCCACTCACACTGAACATGCACAGTAAATTTTGTGACTTGCATGGCTTAAGAAAAGAAATAGCACACTTCTTTAGCTGAAATATAAAGTGTTTATGACAAAATATTTACAGATATTTAAAAACTAAGATTAAATTTCAGTGTGACTGTACAATTATTAGTGAGTTTTATAATATTAGACACTGGTGACATATAAGCCTGATGGATTTTTTTGAGTATTTTTATAACCAATCAACATTGGTTACAATAAATGTTGTTAGTGGTACCATCAACAGCATAACAGAAGTTAACTCAGTTTAGTCCCTGAACTTTTGTTCTTCTGTTACGCAGTATAGTTTATAAGAAAGGTGTTGATGAGTATTCAGTTCTTGGACAGAAGAAAATTTATCAAGATGACTGAATTTATGGTGAATGTCTCTACATCTATAACCCTAGTTTTGAAGTCTGGGTTTATTTTGAGCCTTGTAATTTCTGATGCGTTAATAACTGTAACTTGCAAATAAAAGATCTCTGTTTAAAATGATATCAATTTAGAAAAGATCACAAAGATTGTAAAGATCATCAAATGATGCAGGCTATAAGAAGAAATGTGCTACCTCTAAAACATCAGCCTTTTTAAAAGATTTAAAATTCTTCAGAAGACACTTTAATTTTAATAGTAGCACCTATGAGTTGTGATTGCTGGGTATACTTTTAATTAACTACACAGCTTTATTTATCTTAACTGTACCTTTGCCTTCTCGGGCCAAGAGCTTGTCACCAAGCAACTATCAATGTTCTTCCTGCCATAAAAGTGCCTTTTAAGAGAAACATAATCTGACTTTCCACAAAAGCTCCAAATTCCAATTTAATTCACTGAATCAGAGTTAGTATTTTCTTCCTGCTTCTTGAGACAATTGCACTAACAGTCTAGAGACATTTAGAGAACCATAAACAGACAAAACAACAACAACAAAAAAAATAATAATAGTAATGATAATAATAATAATTTCACAAGGAATAACAGAAAGATACCTACGTAAGATATCCACTTATCTTCTCTCAACAGAGCACATTTTCAGCTGCTTGTAAACCATTAACTGGCTTTACTGGGAAACTGGTAGAGACATCCACAGCATCACACCAAGGAAATCATACATGGAGGACTAGATTAAGCTATTGCATGTTTTTTTGTTAGCAAGACACTGGGCTTTCTGTGGATTCTTTTCATGGCAGAGCACAGAATAGTAAGCTGAAACCATTACTAACACGAGTGTGTCTATTTACATGGATAAATGATAGATGTCAAGGAATGGTGTTAGAGGAGAGAGGAGTAGGAATGTTTTCTATCAACCACATGGACTAAATCTAGAAAAGTTTAGGATCACCAGAGGAAGGGAAAAGTGCAGAATAGCTTACAATATTTTAGATATAATTTACTGATATGATTTTTTCAGTAAAAACTGTAAAGGGAAGGTTTATGAAGTTAGTATTGTTTGAATCTTACATATGCTTGTTAGCCAGAACCCCTTCTCTCTTCCATTCCTTTTGTAGCCATTTGTTTTTTATCAATACAAGAAAACAGAAAAAATAAATGTTTTAAGTACTGCAATTCTCTCCAAACATTTAATTGTATAGAGGAAGAGAGTCTTGATTTGTTTTCATGATAAAGGATACTAGTTTTTGACAGAAATATAATGGAATAACACTGTGGTGAAAGCATGTTGCCTTAGTAGCCATCTCTATTGTGCATTTCTCTGTGAATTTTATTTGAAATACTGAAACTGTCTTACAATAAAGGCATTTGAATGCTTTTTTCCCCACATCTTTTTCTAAGCGGTGCTAGAACTATTAAGATTTAAAAGTTGCATATCGAAGATGTTCATGGTTTACATCATTATTTTTAGACACATGGACAACAATAAGAGGAAAGAAATACCGTAAAAAAGACATCAGGAGAAAATCCATGTCTGAAAATTCATATTCATGTATGAGTTTTTAAAAATAATTAGGTATTCCAGGGAGGATTCTCCATTTCATTATTTGCAGTACTACACTAGAACATCAAGTTTACCAAATGGATGAAAAGCTGTGAGTTGGGTCACTATATGAGAACAGTAATATCTAAAAGCATTTTTTTTGACTTTGCAGAATAATAAACATTAAAACATGGAAAATCTTAACCCTTCAATTTAGAACTGTAGCAAATCTTTAGTGCAAGTTACATTATAACCTCTCAATTATGTCTTTCTGAGTATCCCTTGTGCCAAGTAGCCATTTAACCGTGTGATTAGGCCAAGGTTTCTGCAGCCTTCATCAAAGTCACTTATGAAACACTTCCCCTATGGCAAAGGAGCAAAAGCAGTACATTCCAGGATTAATACATTTCACATGTCTTCCCTTTCTGAATTATTTCACTTGAACATACATATACTTACTGAAATCCAGATTGTTTAGAATGCAAGTCCCTGAAGTATTGTTCTTAGTTAAAAGGATCTAGATGAAGCATTTAGAGCTGACCCTGCTTTAATTATCGTGATCTAAAATAATTTCAGCAGACACTTGTAATAAATCCTTGCATATAACAAAGGTAGTTATAGCAGCTACTTCTCTGAAATTCATGATCTTATCCCACTGCCTACTGAGCATATGTCAGAATAAAAAATAGTGATAAATTATATGTTTGCTAGAGCAATAGTGTGTCAAATTTTGGACTGATGTAGCACATAACACTCCTTTTCCTCACTGGCTGGCCCTTCCAGCTGAGGTTGTGAAACATGCTTATTGTAATAAGGTAAAAGCTCCACCTTTTTTGATCCTGAAAAGTGTTGTTACTGAGAATTCAATCTTATTATTACCAAGAACTTCTTTTAGTCATAATTTCTTAACACTTAGGGAATTAAGTAAAGAATTCAGCATTTGTCCATGGGATCAAATCTACTATACGTATACACCTTGTAAATCTGCCAAAAGACATACATCTGAACAGCAAGACTTTTTTTTCTAGACATGCTAGGAAATGTTATGCTTTTAATAAGGACCTGGCTTGTATTCAGGCTCATCTTTTTGTTAAGGCAGAACTGAAAGCAAAAGCCTTGGAAGTACTTAGAAAAACAGGGTAATCACCAAGGTACCATTATCCTGTCTCTTGTAGCTTTTATATTTGTGCTTCTCAAAGCTATGGACAGCAAATTACTCATGTGATACCTGAGCTGCATAAAGAAGATTGAGTCCAGGCTTATAATGATCTTTTCACTCTGTTTAGGCATTTCATGTAAAAGCTCACATGTAGCTCAGATGCTGGGTGTCTGTATTATTCCTAGGTACCCAACAAAATACTGAGATGGAAAGTGTCCTTCATCTTAGATACACTTCTGCTGAAAGAAATCTTATTTCTGTATGAAATGGTTTTCTTGAAGAAGGAATTGGCTTTCTAGGACACCAGATACAACTTGCAGAAAAACATTCGATGCCTCTTTTTTTTTAGGTAGTAAGTGACACACATTACTAAATACTTAAATGAATAATCAACTTAAATGAAACAGAAATTTTGGCTAGCAATTAAGGTGCTGATTGATAAGAGTATAGACAGGTAAATTATTTACTCAAAACATGATTACCCAGGTAGTATTTTTATGTTTAAGTTTTTAAAAATGAAATTATGAAATTAGACAGAAATGAAATGTATAAGATAAAAGATCACTACTTATTTGGCTAAAGACACAAAGCATTTTTTAAATTTTTGTTTGTAATTTCCATATAGAAATTTTTTACCACAAACTTCCCCCAGAAACTCCAGAGAGATAGGAAAAGTATCATCATCACTGATAGTACAAAGCTGGAGCTTACGAAAGATGAACTGGTGTGCTCAAAGTTTGGGCATACAGGCTTCATGTTGTGACCATAACCACCTGACTTCTTCTCACTTCTCTTCTTATGCCCTTTTATTAACCAGGTAAATGCAGCTGTTCCAGGATGACATTCCTAATTCCAGAAATCATTTAGCAATCAATTTTCTTTGATCCTTTATCAACTACTCTAGTTGGTGAAATGTGTGCATGGGATCAGTATGATTTTACCCTTTTATCATCTTATAGATAGCAGATACCAGACAGAAGTGCAATTAGTTCTGAATGGCCTCAACAGGAGGAAATCAAAGACAAGGCTGATTATGTTCTACTGGGTACCTCAAGAAAAATCTTTTCTGTAGATCCACTATGCTTATTCTAGAATTATAACTGTGAGGCCAAAATCTGACTTCATCTACTATAGTATCCTTCAATCAGTTTATCACATCTGTTACATACAAATTTCTCACCAATTTATGACTTTGGAACGCTCACTGAATTCTTTAGGGAATATTTTAAAAGTAGCATTTCTATTTTGTTGGAGTTTTCTTGGTTTTTGTTTTCTTTTCCTTTTTAATTTGACCAATCTCCATTTTAAGTACCTGTTCGTTTTTTCTTAACTTTCAGAGGAGTTTTAAGGTCTTCAGTCAAGGGTGAGGAAAGAAGTCATGCAGTGAAGGTAGCAGATTTCTCAGCAGTGTGCTCTTAAGGCTCCTCCAGGCATTTTAATTTATAAAATAGTGTGGTCATACATTCCAGAAAATACAGAGTTTATTCTAGTAGAACACCTTGATGAATAAATCAGTTTTCAATTTTTAATTTCCTCTATTAAAAAAGATACCAATAATATCTTCTTTCTATCTTGTGAAGATTTAACACAGAAAACCTCTGCAAAAGCAAAAAACAGATTATCACTAACTGACATGGTTATAGGAAATCCTGTCACACTGCCCCAAATTCCTTCTCAAGAAAACAAGATTAACATTGAAGATCCTCATGCTGTTTTGATTGCTACAATAATTAATAACAATATTTATTTAGGAAATATTATTAGACAACTCCTTGAAATAAAATGAAATTTTAAAAAAGAGTTCATCTATGGTAACCTCAAGAAATCACTTTTTTTTCTTTTTAATTAATATGCTAAGTAACTTAGCAAAACCCATTAAGAATTACAGTGTTATAGGTAGACAGCATAAAACCAAAACTGTGCTTTTTTCTACTGCTTTTCTTTCCTGGAATCCAACCCCAAAGGACGACCTAGAATACTGAAAGGAAAGGAAAAAAAAATATTCACTCCATAAAAAGACACAGAGTTTAACTTAGTTCAGTTTATTTTAGTTCAGAAGAAATAAAAATTTGCACGCATGAAGGTAATGGAAGCATTTTGTTTTGCTTCTCCTCTGATTTCAATAAATCTAACTGGCAAGACCCTTGCATGCTTGGAAACATCTCACCCAGTAGGTCTCCATGACGAAAAAGTAACTTCAGACATTTATAGAACAAAGTGATTACAGAACTTTTACAGAGTATTTGTGGGGAATCACTTGAACAGATAGTGGTGAGCCCTTTTTTCTAGTAGGTGACAGAAGATGCACATCTGTGGGGAAGCCAATAGCACAGAAATCTGCCTGACATAAAGTAAAAGAGCAGTTCTGACTGGGAAATGTAGAACAAGCATATGTCTGCTTCACATGGATATTAAACTTGGGATGATATTTTCCTTAAAGAAGAAAACAGTATTTTAATATTTCCTCTTTTGCTGTGGTTTACCCGCCTCGCTGCTTGGAATAATGTGCGAAACATCCTTCAGGCACCATTTAACCTATCTAAATGCAGAAAGATGAATTTGGAATACTATCAAAGCACACAGAGAATAAAGGGACCATTCTGTTTCAGCAGCAACACAAGAGACCTGTTTCTCATTATGTACGTGAAGTGTTTAATTTAAACTGGTAATGGTTAACCAGGTCTGGCCTCGAGCAATGGAGATCTGGGGAAAACACCCATAAACAGAATCCCTTCTATCGCCCTTCAATTTTTTTCTTCTCTAAGGTCAAAGACAGAGAGGAAAAATATTTCTGGAAAATATGAAGATCACTTATGTGATCTATCTTTCTCCCAGAATGTGCAGAGGAAAAAGGTAAGTAGTGTATAGCTCATACTGAGAAGTCTAACAGCCTTAGGATTACCTGTACTAAAATTGTAAGGAATACCTTACAGTGGAGTTTGGAGTTAGAGGTCATCAGGGGAGCACGCACAAAGCATTCATGAAAAAGGTATCTTAGATGTCTGTGGTTTACAGATGTTTAGGTGCATGTGGTTGGCTTTGCACAGAGCAATCCCAGCCCCAGCATGGGGCCTAACTGCATCTCTCGGATTAAGGGAGTTTGCCATTATTCAAAAGGGGGTTTGCATATTTTATTAATAAATGACACTATTAAAATACATTTATAATTCACAATAAATGAGTTTATTTTAATAAACAAATAAATATTACTTAAATAAGAAAATAACGAATATAGAATCCTGGCCCTGTGTATGCTTCTGAAATTAAACTTTCATATATACAGTTCAAACAGAAGGCAAAAGTTCAAGATCTTCTTTGCCTAAAGCATTTATATTTTCCAGTGATAGTAATTATTGTACAACTCTGTCTGTTAATGGCATACAGATTTCAAATATTTCCTATCTCAGTGTGAGAAAGAAGAAATTTAATTTTCAAGAGACTGAAAATAATTTCACTGCTTATTCATTCTTCCTCTAGTAAAGAAATAAATATAAAAACCATAAACTATACTGTTATAGGTAATTAAATGAAAAGAAAGCAAACATAGAAGAATAAACATATATAATTTCTTCCTTAGCAACAGTTCTAGAAAAGCATGACAATTTTATCCATAAATTATTCAGAATGTAATACTCTCAGATTACCTTAATTATAGACAATAAAAGTGAGTATTACCCAAAATTAAATGGTATTCAGTATTATAGTCTTATAAAAGAACCTTCCCAGGGCTGAAAAGGTTTATTTCCATAAAAATCTTTTAGGAATTCAGCAAAACTTGCCCGATGACAACTGGTGACCTTCTTTGTTCTCCTTTCAGGCCTGTCATGGTTTGTTTAACTATAGATTTAAAAAAGGTAAATAGACAATTATTTCTCTTCATTTTTGCAGTTTGGTCTCATGGAAACCCAGCTTACCAAATAATTGATATTAGACTTTGTTGTTAATATACAGGCAAAATACTGTTTCTCATATCAAAATGGATCTTGGGAAGTCTTATTTCTTGGAAGCTGTAACTTACCCTTTTTTTTCTTTCTGTTCCAAGTACTTTGGAATTAATAAACCAAATCAAATGGTGTTTTAGTCAGACTGACCCAAATCCAACAAAATAGTAATACACATCTTTACATTTTAATGTCTTTTTCTGATTTTTAAGCAGCCCAAGTGGCCATGTTGCAAAGAAATTACTGTGATTTATGGGAGCAGAACTAAAAGTCAAGAAGAGATGAAAATGGACCTAATGTAATTTACCAATCTCTTAAAAATAAGACCTGCATCAGTATAAAATCACTTTAATAACAACAAGACCACTTGCTTATGTAAGTGTAATTTTAAAATACTATAACTATTCTTTTCTAAAAAAGTATAAAAATAAGGATCCTAAAATTATTTGTCTGCATTCAGTTGTACACATTGTACACATCATAAAATGGATGGTCATGTGGAATGGGTCTGGAAAGATGGCAAAGGTTTTTTTTAAACTTGATTCTTAATACTTGTTTAGATTAATTTAAAATAAATTATCAATCTGAAATTTAAGGAGTTGAAAGCCTGAGTTAAATTTTAAGACTTCTATTTCTAAATAAAACAATAAATGAAATAATGCATGTTGATGTTAATTTAAATTTTTTTGCTGAAAAAAGTCGAGTAATAAAGTAGTAGAATGATACATGTATTGGCTGAACAGTTAGCACAATACAACTTAAATGCATTGTCCTTCTACTTCCAGTAGATGGCAGGTACAGTACTTCAAACTTTTAAAAAGTCATAAAACTCTAACTTTTTTAAACAATAATATCTGGGAAATTATGTGGGAAATTTTACTTATAATACAACCCTTTCCATATGCATATATTTTTACATTTAGTATCATTATGGAAGATATGCCAAGATGAAAAGAAATGTTTAATACAAACACATTAAGTACTGAAAACAAATTATAAATTAGTAAAAATAAAAAGAACACACTGAACAATATGCATAGAGAACTAGAATGCTCAGAATAATATTCACAATAAAATAAAAGCCACAAATGGCAATCTAAAATAGGAACTTAAAAACCTTTGTATTTATTTTTCTTTTTCATAAATCTGCTTCTTTCTAAAGCAATGGTTGTATCTTTTTCCATAATGGAACTTTCAATTTTCCATTATGTGTCACTGCGAAACTAAGAACCATGTTATGACAGTCGAGCATTTATAAATTCAGAGATTCAAGCAGTAAGGTTGTTGGTTAAACCAAGATAAACATACACACGAAATGATGACTCTTTTTTTACTGCAAGATTGAGTTATAAAATCATGCTGGAAGCAGAGGAGTTCCTCCTCTCTCAGAACAGCTAATATTCAGTTACAGATTAGGGACAAAACCTTTAATTTTCTTTCCATTGTTCAATATATGACTCCATGCCTTGTTCATTGCACATTGCTATGACTCCAAACTTCTCTGCAGCCTATCTCATTAATTCCTGTAAGTGCTTCTTTGTGTGCTATTTGNTATTAATTCCTTATTAAAAGCACTTATTAAAAGTGCTTCTTTGTGTGCTATTTGGCTTAGTAGTGTCATCAATGCCACGTTTTCTTGACCAAGTTTTGGTTAGTTGGCTTTCTGATATCCTCTCTGTTTTAGAAAGGAGGAAACAGAGATGCTTTGAAATGAAGGTCAAAAGTATTGGGAAATGTTGATTGGATTGTCTGGTGGTTTTTGGTAGCGGTGGTATATGTTACGCATTATAATACTACAAATATGTCAAAAAGATATTTTACTAATTTTTTTCAGTCATGAGTGAAAGTTGAATGCAAACCAAGATAATTGCACACCTAGTGAGAATTTTTGAGATGGATGGTTTAAAGGAAAAGACTAATATAACACACAAATTGCTATAAAAATTGTCATCTAAACAGAATTTTTCAGGCAGGTTTCCTCATTATCATAATGAAACCATGTCTTGTATTCTTTCTATTCCATGCCTCATTCCATCTTCTGCACAAAAGAGAACAGCACCTACATTTTAGTAATTTTCTGTAGTTGTCCACTGTTTGGTCACACAGCACTGAAAGAAGGAGTAGAGCAATACCAGCAGCATATTTACTGCCCTTGGTTTCTCATCTCAGACTCACCATGTGAATATTAATTATGCTGCCTATTTTCTGTCTTGGACCTCATGTCCCCCAGCCACCTCTCATGAAATTTCAGACAGTTTATCTTTGTGCTTAGTAAACTCTTCTGTCCTCTAACCAATATTGGCATTCATCATTTTTTGTTTTCTTTCCATCCAACTTTCTCCCCAGCTTCTTATGTCCAACTGTCTGCCAGACTATTTCACTTCTTCCTCCACATTCCATGTCAGGCCAAATCATCTTCTGTAGTTCTTATCCCTCCTCTAACCTTCCCTGGAAACAGTGTACCAGTATCTTGTTTCAATATTCCTATGTAATCAATTTTGACTTTGATTTTGACTTTGTTTTTGTTTTGGCAATTCATTGCTCATCTTCAATGTTCCACAGTTTAGACACCTGCATCCTTTCTCCTGCCTTTACTGTTTCTTCTAGACTCAGGAGCTCTGAGTCCCTTCACTTCTGTTTTAAGATGCCAGACTTGAATGAGGTGCCTTCCTTATTTCTGTTGCCTGAAAATCACAAAACAAGGCATTGCACCATAGAATGAAATAAACCAGTAATAGATGATCATGAACACATCAATACCTGTTGTACTCTTCAGTCCAGAGCCTAATATTGACTTTCTAAATGAAGAAGGTCATGCAAAGAACCTGGCTTTTGTCATGTACTCTAAAGTTTGCCTGCTCAGTTCCACGGTGAAAATGGCAAAAGTCCAATCTTGTCAGTAATAAGAGGTGTGAGAGGCATAAGCAATGATGGAATCAACCATCAGGAAACATCTAGTGAGCATGGGAGCATGTACAAAGTGACATTCCCTAAAATCCTGTTACTTTAACAATTTTCCTATTTAAAAGAAATGAGAAGACTTTTTTATGAATAAAATGCTGCCAAATCTCTTCTTCTGCTTATAAATATGTGAGTTGCAAAGTTTTTCAAGGAAAAGATCAGGCAAGTTTTTTTCCTTGGCTTCATTCTTGAAAACCATGCAATTTGTTTTGGCTGAATTATAAAATAAAATATAATAAATTCTCATGCAGGTGCCAAATATGAAAGACTTCAGTGAAATGAATAAATTAAATAAAGCTGTATGACACAGATAACAGAAAAGTAGCCTTAGTAAAAAGTAGAAAACCTTGATGATAACCAGGTCTGCATTTAATATGTGTTCACAGAAAGCACAAGGTAGCCACAGCTTACAAAAAAACCCCCACTGCTCATACCTTTCTCAGTGTTTCATCTGCACTCTGCCTATTTCCTGCCTTGGCCATTGCACTGAGGTCATAACTTGGATCACAAGAGCTGTTTAGATTTGATCAGGAGAGTGATTTCTAGTGAAGACAATTATGACTTTAATGCAACCTTATTTATTTATCAAGAGTACAAAAATTTTCTCCTTTGTACTTAGGAGTTACAATTTTTGTCTGGGCTGCCATGCCCCAGTTAACAATCAGAACAAACAGCTGTTTCCAAGCTTGGAATTCTGCAGCATTTCATTTTTTTGCGATGCATTTTGCTGTCCCCTCACACACATAGACATAACATGCAATATAATCACTTAATTAATCCACCTTCAGATACATTTTTTAAAAAACATTGAGAGGTTTCCTCTAATTATAAATACAATAAAAAATATATGTACCAATTATACATCTGCTGCAACTGCTAAAGTCCTCCGACAGTAGCCACTTCTACAAGAATGTGAAACCAATACTAGCTTTTTAAAAGTGGAACTTCTTTAGATAAAAAATAGTGAGTTTGCACATAGAAAAAATTCTAGCTGATCAGTTTTTATTTAAATAGATCACTGCATATTCATGTTACATACAGGCAAAATAACTAAAGGACACCATTCAAATGAGAAAATGATAGTTGTATTTTTGGATAATAATGATGCTCAGTGATGATGAAAGGACATGATTTTTCATTAGAACTAAGTAGCAGTATTAACCCATATTTTTGGTCACTTGACTTCACCTGGGAAAAATAATCTGTCCCTGAAAATATAGAAAAAAAAAAGTGAGAAATAAAAGAACAAAAGATTTCATAAAGTAGGCCAAAACAAACAATGTTCACTACCTAATAATATTGCAAGACTTTGTCAGCCTGATTCAGTCCAGAGCCTTGAATCTATTCCCTGTGAACATATTACTGTTAAAAAAAGAGAGAATGGAGCTTTAACACGGCACTCTGTAGTCAGTTTATTTCACAAGTGTTGAAGGCTAGTTGAGAAAGTGGAAAATTTTTGAAGATCTTGTCACATGCTCTAAATATGTCAAACAGATCTAGAACTAAAGCTTTGAATGTGTATTTAGGGATAACACTATACAACAATAACTTTTTTTTACACTGCTCTTGCAGCATGGTAGCAGTGAATGTATCCTGAATGCTTTTCCTTCGTTTGATTATCAACTGCAAACTATTTCTGAGGAATTAATTTCCATCACATTTTTATTCTTTTTCATATTACCATACATCAGGACAAAAACACAGAAAATTGCAAAATTCTCCTGTAATGCAAATCTTCAGTATGTCACTAGAAGATAAAGCAGTAAGCCCCACAGAAGATGCACAGTAACTCATGACAAAGACTAATGCAAAAGAGAACAGGAATATCTGAAGCCAAATTAATTTATGTAATATCCTGTGTACTTCAATGTAAATATACTGCCATGTAAATTTTCAGTAAATATTATGAGATTTACTGAGTTCCTGAAAATTAAAAAAAAACCCCTCCACCCAACAATGAAAGAACCCGGAAACTACCTTGTTTGTGTAGTTTCAATAAACTGCAATGGGATACTGTTCAGTGTTACTAGCAATCTAGGGATAAAAAAACCCCAAATAACCACAACCCCCACAAAAACAGATGAAAAAGCCAAGCCCTAAGTAACCCACAAATCATGGTTGTCAGTATTTTGAGTCCTTTTACTGGAAAACCACACCAACAGTTCTACTTCTTTCCCCTGTAATATTTAGTTCAGTCTTTTGTCACCTGACCTGTCAGCAGAGCATAATAAAGATATTTTCCCCCTCCAAACAAAGATCTTTAACGGAAATGTTCCAGGCTCCTACACACGTGTGGTGGAAATGGGCCTGGCCTAATCATTTTTCCTCCTCGTTCTGTGACAAATGCAGCAGAGAGTATCACTACCTCGAGAAACTCTGCCCAGACAGAGCTGTAAAGCAGCCCAGGGCTTCTTGTTTACATGTAGATGTCAAAAACAAGTTTCCTGTTCTCTAGAGGCTTAGGCCAAAAATCTAATCATAAACACATGCAGGGAAGTGGTAGCCATCAGTCTTAGGAAATTAGGTCATTGAGTTATAAGGAAAAAAGGTTCTGAAGTGGACATTTACTGGAATTTTCAAAATCATTTGAAAAACAGCAGCTAGCTCTCTCTGAAACTGAGAGTGTGACCAGACTAACAAGGCCATTTTGAAAACACTAAAATTCTTTTAAAAAAGCATGAATGAATGCTGGCAGAAATTCCCCAAACAAGGATAGCAGAATACAGGACCGGAGAACGTGTTTATTCAACGTGCCTGTATAGACAGTGGAGACAAGAAGCCCCAGAGGCTTAGTTCATGAAACAGAGAGTGCCTCCCCCACCACTGACTATGTAAGACACCTAAAATAATTCACTTATTAGCCTTTGCTAAGTGCATTGAAAAACACGGTATTCATCTGAACTAATAGACAAATGGATCTCTGATTTGATGAGTTCAAAAAGGGGAAGGATGTAAAGTTGTTCAGTAGTAGTTTGGACCAGATACAGGATTTTGGATAACTTTTCAGTAGCACTGAAACAGAAAAGAGCACTGAAGCAAAAAATCAGATATAAACTAACTTAATGTGCATGGCCTTAGATACCTGGGATCTTGTAAATTCTATTGTTTCTGAAGTCACTGTCAAACTTTTCCAGAACAGAGATGCTTTTAAGAGGGAGTAAAGAGAAATAATAATTTTCTTGATATAACAAAGACTGAAATTTTATATACAAGCAACAAATGAGGACAAATATTTTCAGTCCTGAAAGGTTTCAATGTTTTTTGATGTGAAAAAGAGACACCAGAATGAAGAAAAGAGGCATTTGAAGGGTATGGTGAGCTGACCCTAGCTAGTGAGAGACAGTTACTATCACAGGCAAAACAGACTTGACTTGGGGAAATTAGTGCCTACTTTGGCCATATCCACCTGTTTCAGAGTGGGGTCCTCCATGACCAACAGGTGAATTTCTGCCATTGTGGACCCCACGGGCCGCAGAGGCACAGCCTGACTTACCATTGTTTTCACCATAGGCTGCAGGGGAGTCTCTGCTTTGGCACTTGGAGCACCTTCTCCCTCTCCTTCACTCATCTGGGTGTCTGCAGAGTTGCTCCTCTCAAATATTCTCACTCCTCTCTTCTGAATTCTGTTGGTGGTATGCAGGTTTTGCCCCTGCTTCTTAACTATATTTTCACAGAGGTTGTTTCCTCGGCCTTGGCCAGCAGCGGGTCTGTCCCGGAGCCGGCTGGCATCCCTTCCTCTACGAGCTTCCCACAGAAGCAACGCCTGCAGACCCCTCACTAACTACCAAAACCCTGCCCCACAAACCCCCTATGAAGGCATGAGGTTGATGATCCTGGCCATGCATTTATTCCTTGAGAACAGAAAGCCTATTTGCCTTAATCATCACACCACCGTGGATTTTGCTGTGAAACACACATTGGATAATGGTCTCCTCGGTACTGAGCAACACTCCTCTAACTTAGGGAAGCGATCGTGTTAAAACAGCTTGGAGCAAATGAGAGAGAAAATAATAGTCTTAGCTCTGAATTAACTGCTTGCAAACTAAAGTCAATGAAAACTATTTCTCTTCTTACATTAAAGTGCAGTTAATTGTCTGTAGGTCATAGTACTCTGACATGAACCTGGAATCTGCAGGTTTTGCACATAAACTAACCTATTAATTTTGTCTTCACCTCACTGTAACTAATTAAATTTTCAAATTTTCCAGGATAACTACATCCAGCTGCCATTATATTAAGGCAATTCTTGCTGTGAGCCATGCTAAAAAATTTTCCTGTGTCTATTATAGAGTCTCAAGTGCCACAGGCTGGAACGAGACAGTTGAATATTTCTATTACAATGATTTTTCAGTCCACGTGTTTCAATGCTGGTTTTTAATTATGCTTCAGAAATGGGCCAGATCACAATTTGTATCTTCTGTTTTGGTCAGGGTGTAGCCAAAAAAGAATTAAATATATCTCTGCTCTTTTAGTTAAGAACTTAATGTAAAAATGATATGAGTGTTGCAAAACAGACAATTTATATGCCCTCATTATAATTTATTCTTATTTCTAACCACCATTTCCCCCAAGGCAGAACAATACCAGTATTATGGAGGTTTTTGATGCAAAGCAACCCATGTACTAACCTTTGATCAGGAAATATGGTGGTTCTTAATTTTATTCTCTATCTCTACAGTTTAATTCACTGCATGGGAAGTGGTGAATTTATAGAACAAACTGCCAGACAAATGCTACCTTGAGTAGGCTGTTCTTTGCAATATGTATATTTGAATTAGAAAGGTCAACTGCATCCAGAAAGAATACTAAGAACTTTTGAAATCTTTAGTATCAAAAGTGTACAATGTACATAAACACCAGAATCTCGTATGAGAAGAATCACGTTGGTATAAAAGCTAGTTTTCAAGTGCAGAATATTCACAAGATCTCAAAGAAGTATGAAATTACTTTTTTTCCTTTGCAGAAAGATTTTTGTCTGTGAAAATGTGTTTAAGCAGACTACAGTTAAGTCCAATCTATTCTTTAGCCAAGATTACCTAATGGTTCTTTTCAAATTAATTTTTAAACATCTATTTATCATGAACAGACATTAAAATCTGCTATCCATAATTCTTGCTTAAGTGTGATACCTAAGATAAACCCTAACTGGATTAATTTATTGTAAGTTATATTACATGCACATATGACTGTGATGAAGATTATTGATAGTCTGTGAATATTCTTGTAATTAAACATACATAGTACTGTGGAAAAAAAACGGAATAGGTATGCATATCAATGAAAATTTATTTAAAGTTTAAAATAAATTTAAGAAATGTTTTTGAAATCCCTGTCTAATATTTATGTAGAGCTTTCAATGTAGTGAGAATTAAAAAGAAAATATAATTCTATAGACCCAGCTAAAACTGAAATTACATTTTCAAAATGGTAATAAAACCCTCTCTGTCTTCTGCAAATAACAAGCTATTATATAATGTTCATGAACATCATGTGATTCCTATCCCTCCAAACATTTGTTATTGTATTCCTGAAAGGAATAAGGGAAGTGGTCTCAGACCTTTGCAATGCAACACTTCTGTAACAACAGCTGAACTTTATCCCATGCAGAATAAACTTTTGACAAAGAGTTCTGGTGGAAATGTTGAACATCTATCTTCATGAACAGTATACAGGATAAATAATCTAAGTGATATTATTACAAGAAGCACTTTGTGAGTGCTAACTAGAGAACTCAGAGCTTAATCCAGTTTCTTACCCTTTATTCAACATAAAGACTTAATTTAATCTAGTGTTATAGATGAAAATTTAAATATGCCAGACTCAGGAAATATAAAATTGAGGTTCTCACAGCCATTGGCATTGAGCCCCTTTGCAGAGGCATTGAATTTTATTAAATCAATGCTGTAAGGATATGCTGCTGGCTACAATGCAGTTAAGTGACAGGTGCTGTGAAAAACATAACATTCAAGTTCCCAGCTTCCCCACACTTTTCATATCCTCTTGAATTAACATAAATATTTGTAATGAATATAATATATGGCATTCCACACTGAATTATTTTGGCTTTTGGAAAAACAGATACATTTTTCATCGGAAAGTACCTCTGTAATCTACCAACTACTGACTCAATTTAATGAGGTGCTATATACTAAATGTACTTCAAATCTTTATATTAAGAGCTGATATTTTCAGTTCCTGGTTTGTATGGGTTGTCCATTGCAAAATGCCTGAAAAGGTAATGTATTCTAAACTTTAATTGAAACCCATGAGGAGGGAGGATTTGGGTTGATTAAAATGAGAAATAAATGTTTTCTGATCATTTGCTTCTCTCTTTTGCCTTCAAGGTCCCTAGAGTTTCCAGCAGAGCTTTGTACCTGTATGCTTTATATTTGCTTACTTTGAGATACCATGTTGCTGGTTGAAGATTCACATAATTTATGAAATGTAACTGAATGTATTTAAGTGTTGTGGTGAATACAGAGAAGGAACCTTATGATGAGAAACAGCTGCAAGGGTCTACAGTGTACAAAGATCAACTACCCTAATATTGAAGATGTGAGTCACTGAAAAAATATAATTAACTATTTCCTACACCACATCACCTGAGATTAAGTCAAAGTCATAGAGACCGGCAGTTTCATGATCCCCTGACCCCCAATGTCATTGCTGCAATTAATATGGACCAGCCAAACAGGACCACCTAGAATCCTAATGAACCAAGCTTTAGACAAATGCTTGCTCTTTGCTGCGTCTGTGGGGACTTTCACATCTCAGTGTCTTAAAGAGGGAAGATACAGAATTACCTAATACTATTATTTAATCAAATTTCTTAAATCAGGTTTATTATAAAACCCCAACTTGCAACACACGTATTCAGACATTTATAAAGAGCTCTCTGCAATGCTGTGGGCTCAAGCCTGAATGGAAAGCAGCAGCTGAAGTTTTGCCCCAACACACACACATGCATGCACAGTCTCCTCCTCGGAGGAGAGCATTTTCTTTCTTTCTAGGCAGGAGGCAGGTAGGGGCAAGTGGTTATTGAGATAATTTGATACTGGTCATACCTAAATTCAATTCCCTGCTCTATTATAGAACAATGGGGTCCATAATTTATGAGAAATTTTTTCAGCTGTAAAGCACAGACCACTGGTATGAGATTCAGCTTTAAATAAATTAATTTGCATCTCTGTAGCTGGCTAACTGCAAAAGTATAACTCTTACATGTATACTACATTTTAATCAAGACTGCCTACCTTTGTTTTCACAAAGTGAATTAAAAATATACTTCATTCCATGGCACTCAATATGGAAACAATAGTCTTGCTCTGCTTTGCAAAGGTGTTGTAAAAATATACTTCAGAAACAGTGTTGTATTCACATGGCATAGGAGGAACATATGTTTGGAAGATATCCACATGATAATTTGTTCACTTTCTTTGTGAACTTAAAGGGTAAAAATGAAAAAATGTGACTTATTTCTATGTTTTATTTCCATGTGCAGTTTTTTAAATATAATTTTTTTTCCTAAAAAAAGCCTTTATTTTGGATAATATAAACCATGATCAAGATCAGATTAATTATCTATTTTTTTTATATTCTTCTGTTTGTCTATCTTTACTTCTAAGTTCACATTGCTACATTCTTTTGTATCCCCAAAAAACATTATTCTAATCAAATTACTTTTCAGACTCTTCACATGCTTCATCATGTCAAGATCCATTAAATTTAAGCATAATCAAACACAGTTAGGAATCTGTTTGAAATGTCTTTCTACTCTATCTTATGATTTCCTTGTTTATTTAACCCAGGGTAACAATGCTGCAGCATTGTGTAGAGCTTCATGTTGAGATGTTTGTCTACTATGACAGGGAAAAGATACACCTTTTTCTCCCTTTGATTAGGCCTAAATTATGGTTGAAATGAAAGGGCCTTTTATCACTTGAAGAAGTTCATCAACTAAGTCTTTTTTACATTTAGCTTTTTTCCTATGTTGGAGTAAGATACAAGAACAGAGGTTTTGTTTTCTGCGTGTATTTAGTTGTATGAGGTTATCCTAAATAAACATGTGATGCAATTGGTGTAAGAGTGAACTTTCATTATTTACAAGATTTCTATGGAACAACCTTTAGCATTCATACAGTATGTTTACCAGTCTTTTATTAGTTGAAAATTGAAATGAAATGAAATTTTTCTTAATGCGAACCCCAAACTGAAAAGCTACGATAAGGTAAAATTAACACTGCAAGGCAGTGACTGTAAATGAAAGGAAAATACAGTTTTAGTTATCGCAAAACAGTCTGCTCAATGTTAGGGTCAAATTTTAAAATCTGAACATTTTCAAGAAAGAAACTATGATGTACAACTGTAGTACTCCTTGCAATAAATTTTTTTCTTTGAATCTTCTCTCTTCCCATTCTTACCTTCCTCTCTTCAGTTTCCTTATGATCCCCTGCATCATTCCATTCCTTCATCCTCTCTCCTCCTGTGTAAAATATTAGGTTTTCCCCATAATGCTATCCTTAGCTCTGGCTTTTCAGTGTCATGTAGTGAAACCAAAGCAGCAGCAGTAACCAACATCAATAAATATTAAAAGATCAATGATAATTTAGGTAAGAAATCTATTGATTCTCTGTTCCTATATGCAGTGTCTCAACTCATTAAATCACCATAAGTGAGGAAACTCACACTTAACACAGGAGCAGTGTTTATCGATTGTCTTGTATCTTTGTCTCAATCCCACCTGTTTTACCTGGACCTGTGTGTGGTCTTATTATTCATGCAACAATCATTATATAATTTAGGTTAACCACAATTTTATTTATTCAAATTATATTGGACAACAACATTGTTGTTATAAATATATAAATATAAAATAAAAATATCAACCCACATAAAAGTATGTTAAAACCAGTCATAGAGATAATCAGCCTGGCAAGCTCAGTTAGCATCTTTTAAATATCAGAGCAGAAATTCAGTAATCATTTCAGACATATCTAGCAGCTAGATTTCTAGCTCAATTTTAAAACTGCTTGTAAAGCTATGCCCTTTCTGTACTATCAGACATTGCTTAGCTCACAAATAAGAGTCTGTTATCCTTACTTTCTCTTGGCCACTCTGCTTGTTCTCCACTTTGGCTACACAAGCTTTGGACACAGCTGTTGATGGATAGTTAACAGACTCTTTCTTCAGGCTGTATCCACTCACAGAAATACTATGACACCTATTCCTACAGGTCAAAATCATGCAGCAATTACAGTACACATCTGATTCTGCAGGGGCAGTATTTTCATTCCCAGGACCTGACGAAGGTCCCTTTTGAACTGATGAAGAACTTCAGTGATAATAACTAGGAGACCTGGACAGTAGGCACAGAAATATTAGTGTTGAGTAACAGCATAACACCCTCTTGATGTGTAAAAGAACAAAGTTTGACACTGCTGGTAGGATTCCCAGCTAGCTCTGATACCCGGCTCGTGCCAGGTGCCGTTCCCGAATCTGCCGGCAGTCTCGGGCAACGGTGCAGAGCAGGGCTGCTCCTCCACGGCTGCAGAGGTTGTGGTGTCGAGGTTTCAAAGCCAGAGTTCAGAGAGGGCTCTTTCTCATTTAGTTTCTCAGGTTTACTGTCCCAAGCAAGGGGGAACAAGAAGAGAGAGTGAAACAAAAGCCTGCACTTACTTTTAAACCAGGGGGAAAGTTACAATTCTTTAACCAAGCAGGATACAGCGGGGAGGGGAGTGAGGAGAGACCCACCATCCAACACCCTATAGGAAAGGCATGGGGAGTGGAAAGGGTCACGTGGATCAACTGGACATCAAGGCATAGGGAATTCTCTCGAACTAGGGGTAGGAATCAGGTAGAATTGCCATCATGTAAATAAGGAAACAGGTGTGTCCAGGGAGTGGCTGATAGCAGGACTAGGGAGGGGAGAACCCAGGGTAAAACCAAACCATCAGGGGGGTAACCAGAAAAAACCATGAGGAAAAAGACACACCACCACAAAAGTTTGTAAATTGGTTATGTTCGTATGTACTAATTAGAGAATAGTACTTCAAGAAATTTGCTATAATAATAAAAAAACCCTAAAATACTGTATAATTGATTTTCAGTAGCATACATCTTTTACTAATGGGATTATCAATCTAGTTTCAAGAAAATTACCAAAATGCAGCGAACATACTAGCTGCTTATTGAAAATTATACCCAGCTAAAAGTGAAAATCATGCAATCATTTCTGAAGAGGAAATACATATTATCTACTATTAGAAAGTATACAGCTCTTGAACCCAGAGATTTCAGGTCACTGTAGAATTGTATGAGGGTACCATTCAGGACTGTTTAGTGAAATGGTAGTATGTAAGAGACAAAAAAGTATCCTTCACACAGGATGCTCTGATCAGAAATCACCTAAGAAGTAGCATTAAGAAATTACTGAATTAAAACTGTGCTTTGTCTTCCTATAGGCACAATGACTACCTCACTTCAGTATCCCCAGAATGGGAAAAGTGCCTCAGCAGTTTCAAGCAGCAATGACCATCTTGTTCCAGGCATACTGTGTTCCTAAGAACCAGAGAGCCAGTGAGGACAATTTGTACAAATATGCACAAACAATGCCAAGATACTCATGCTTATCTGAATGCATCAGTTATTCTATCATCAAGTCATAACAAACATCCTCAATTCATACTTTGGGATAAACAGAGCCTGCCCTATGCCAGAATTTTTCAAGTATCGTGAGGTCAGTTTGGTGCACAGAGGACGAAGAAAACCAAAGAAACTTTTTCCCTCGCACAGCAGCACACTTTTTCCTCAAAAAAACAGAGTATGCAGATATTTGACATAAAAATGCTTTATTGTGCAATATTTCAGATCCTATTTTAATGTTATCTACCTTTTATGTCCATGATCAGTTTGGTTCAGGCTGGCAAAACTGTTTGCTGACTATGGAAGCCTATCACTGGGCAGAGTTTAACTTCCATTTCCAAGATATAAAAGGAGAAAAAAATCAGAATTTCTTGTGATCCATTTATAAAAATACTACATTGAGTCATATCAGATTTTTAAACTTGAACTTTAAATTATTAAGCTTTCTGTTTTTAAATGTTTTGTCCCAATTATCTACAACATTTAGTAGAAAGTCATGGAAGATAATACTCCTTTCCTTTTAGAAATGATGAAGCACTTTCAACAATTGGAAACATTCTTTTTTAAAAAACCGACAGAATCAAAACAGCAAACAAAAAATTTGGGAGATTTACTGTATTCACAACAACCATTTAGATCTTGAAATGTTATCATTTTCTCATGGACATAAGTAGCTTATCGGGAAATCCCTAACCAGTTGTACAGCTAACATCTGCTTCTCCTCTCCAAATAAATACCCAGAAGCTTATCTGTGAAACTATGCTGTCACTATTTCAGATATCAGCTCCAATTTACTTACCAGTTCAGCCCTAACACAGTACCAATCCCAGACTCAGTGACTTTTGAATTTCCAACCCTAGTATCCTTTTACTTTCCATCACAGTCTACACAGTTCTTCCCAAATTTCATTCCATTGTATTTATTTAGTCAGTTTTTCTTGTTTTTCCTTGGTTAATTAGTTTTCAATGCTTTGCTTTCGTTTCAGGAGATGAATTACAGGAGCATGCAGTCCACTTTAAACATCATTTCAGCATCTGAAAACAGCAAAAAGAAAAAATGTTTTCACTTCTGTAGACCTGTCTTTAATAAGGCACATTTTGCTGCTTAGTAGGAATGCAAATAACACAGTGTGTATTCAACTGTGGAAACAGGATATGTTCACTTATTCTTAACAAAAACAGATTTGGCTGCATATTGAATGCTAAAATCTAAGTCTATATAAAGAATATGTAAACAACCTCTAGACACGAGAGCTACTCCTCGTAAAATCTGAGGTTTCTGCTCTAACATAGAGGTGTATGAGTAGATTGAGAATGTGTAAGTTGAAGGAAACTGAAAAATTTTAGGGTCAGAATGCAAAAAACTGGATATTGGCCTGATTCAGCAACAAAGTGTCTCTGCCTACTTAAACATTTGATCTGTTGTTGCACACTGAAGAGATAAATTTTCAAGGATGAAAAATGGTTATCTTCAGTAGTGGCTTGGAAAGTAAACCCTTCCACAGGCTTCTGCTCTGTGTTGAGCTGCTTATGGAGTCCAGCAGAAGTGCACATGTGAAACTGGCCTAAGGCACAAAGGATTTATGCCAAATCACTTTCTTCCTAGACAGATGATGATTTCCTTCTGAGAAAAGATATATTTCTTACAAGGGAGAAAGAAAAATTACATCCTTGAATTCATGTGGTCTGCCTTTTCTGGATCCCATTAGGAACATAAACAGCTAAAGGCAGATATCTTCCACTCTGACCTTGGGAAACCAAAGAAGCTACCACAGCACTGAGCCAAAAAAGCTTGTGAGTAAACACTCAGTCTAAACTTGCAAACATCAGAAAAGGTTACCTATCATTTTCGTGGCTTATTTATTCTAATGACTACTTGTTTTCACAGTGAAAATTTGAACTTTATTTTCAGTCATGCTTTCTATCCAGTTTCCAGAGATGACTTCTTTTTACTCTTTATTTGCTTTTTTCTAGTCTTTTCTCCTTGCCAAGATACACTATACTATTGAGCATATTGCCAAGCAATCTATTTATCAAAATACTGATCATAGAATGAGATATGATATCCCACTATCTGCCTCACAAAACCAACAGTAAACACCTCATTGTAATCACCTGTGTTCTACTCTCTTTGTAAACATACAGGAACTAAATTTTAGGTCAACAACTTTAACCTAGGAACTACCACCATCTAGGTCAAACAAACTGACTTACAGAATATTCTCCATTGCTTAGGCATATTCTGCATTAATCTTTGCTGGCTGTTTGATTTTTTTAAAATTAAAAATGTACGTGCCATAAAATTGCTTCTGTTGAAAAGGATTGTTCCAAAAAGGACCAGTTACACTGCAGACAGAGAAAAGCAGAAAGGAATAAAAACTTAATGAAGGGGACGTTACTCACTCCCGATGACTAGAACAGAATACCATCTATGCAATGCAGAAAGATGAAAGAAGATCACAGGTTCAGAAACACTTCGAAGTGGAGGGTCAACTATACAGTGCATGAGAACATACAATGACCACTATTCACCCTTCATAGTCTGGCAATGTAGATCAATTAGAAGCAACATTACAGCAACTGTACCTTGAGGGTAGCTTGGAGATGCTTTCATAATGTGATGTTACAGTGACATCCTCAGCTGACTGCCCTGTTCCTGTACATAGCCAGATGCATAAACTGTGTAGCCGTGTCGGGCAAATTAATTTTTCCCCTGCAAGCTCGAGCAGTTCATGTACTGCTGAACTGATCTGTACAGGTGCCGTAAAACCTAAGCTTCCAGTGGTTTTTCCACCTGTCCATGTACAGATTAGCAACCAGGCATGCACTCTGTATGAGGTCAGATACTGCTGTGAATTATTTTTTCCCATTGCTGGCATCAGCACAACAATTCCCTGATCTGGAAGGATCATGAAATAGGTGACATTTCAGTAAGTACAACAGGCCAGGTTGTACTCAGGATCACATCATGTGGTTCCACTGAATCCTTTTATAAATGGCATTTGTATACGACTGGCTGACACAGTGCCAAAGAAATCCTGCCCTCATCTATTCTGATTACAAAGGTGTAATCAACACAGCTGACCCACTAAACAAACAACTCAGCAACCTACAATTTTTAAAAAATACTGTAACTTTTATTTTTGAAAAAAAAGTTGTATCTGCACAGAGGATGTGGAGCTGCAGTTAAGTGAGCTCTATCACTTGATTTCACATACATGAGAAAACCAAAGACATGTTATTCTTAATATTGTTACTGCTACCTCTGCTCTTGTTATCTGAGGAACTGACAAAAAGATGTGTCATGAATGAGTGGTTTAGGTTGCTCAAAGAATCGCCATCAAAGACATGAACAAAAGTAGGTTTGATATGAATTTATAAAAGCACAGCTAAGTCTGATGGCAAGGTTCACTATATTACTTACGATATGAATGAAATATTCAGAAGAAAATCGATTTAGAATTGAACTTGTCTAGAAGACACGAAAATGTAAGGGAGACCCTCCCACTGAGTGCTTTAGGTGTTCTTTTATATCCTTTAAGATATGAACCATTGTCCATGTCTGAGTCAAAGATTCGAACTAGCCACGCCTAAGCTCTCATTGGGAGTTTAGGACATAAGGAGGTCCACTCTGAAGCTCAGATTCAACAATGAAGCAGGGCTGCAGGATCTTCTAGTATGTTTTTCCCACGTTGACTCCTGTATAGAAAAGCTGGCTAGGCCATGGGGTCATAGGAAGCTTGCAGTACCTCCCAGGCTGGAAATAAGCTGACAGCAGTAAAATGGGTCCTACTAAGGCAGGATCAAAATAAAACAACACTGCAGATGTAAATTTTGGTCAACAAAAGCAATTTGCAATGAAACAAGTTGTAAATCAGCTCATCTGCTGAATTTCCAAACATACATCTAGTATTTTCACACTACCTGTAGTAGTTCAAACAAACCTACAGGTACCACATATACCTAGCTTAAGAGTCTTTCTATTGGTATTTAAAATATTTACAGCTCAGATTTCCACTGCCTTTGCACATCTTCAAGAGAAGGTTTTTAAGGCTAAATATTGCCCGGCCATGAATGCTGCGGGTGGGGCTTGCACCGATCCCAACAGCTGGGAAGAGTAACTCATCCTGGTTTTAGGTGGCAGGGTGCCCCTCCTTAACACACACTGTACCTGAAACTGGAAGCTGGTTTAGAGAAGAGGTGGGTGCAACCTGTCCTTTGCTTCTTCCCAAAACCCACGGGGACTGCTGGAAGCGGCGGCACGATGCTGACCGGAGCGGTCGGCCGAGGCCGGGCAGAAGAGCAGGAGTCAGACGGGAGCTGCCGCTTCCCTGGCACTGCTTTTCGTCCTCGGGGGCAGCTGCCGGCCTGCCCAGGAGAGGCCACCGTGCTGCCTCCCAGCAAGGGAAACATCTCCGACTCTCCTCGAGTTCTGCCTCCACCTACCTCTTGAGGTACTGCCCAACGGGGATCCAGGGGAAGAGGAGGCTCTCAGCCCCGCCAGCGCTGCAGCCCACGGGCTGGGCCAGGTGGGGAGACCAGAGCCGGCTCAGCTAAGTTCCGCCGCGGGGAACCAGCCGACGCCGCTGCGCTCCCTCGTGCCCGGGCTGCCCGGCAATACACGGCCGCCTTTTGGCGGCGGAGCGGAGCGGCCCGGCCCGGTCCGGCCCAGCTGGGCGCGGGCCCGNCAGCCCGAGCGGCGGCACCACCTCGGCGGCGCTGGGCTGGGCTCCCCCCGCGCGTCTTTCTCGCCGCCTTTTCCTGTCTGCATCCTCCCCGGTCCTCCCCCGCACCCCCCCCGCCATTTTCACCCGGGAGGAGCTCGGCGGGACTTTCCTGAAACTTCGCGGGGAAACTCGCCCGGCGCCTCCGGGGCGGCCGCAAACTTTTCGCGGCGGCGCCCGACACTGCCCCTCCGTCCCTGACTCCTCGGCTTCGGCGGGAAGTTTCCGATGAGTGCCCCTCCGCTGATCCGGCCGCCCAGCCCGCTGCCGCCGCCGGGGGCTGCTGCCGGCGGCGGCGTCGCCTTCCACCTCCAGATCGGGCTGAGCCGGGAGCCGGTGTTGCTGCTGCAGGACTCCTCGGGGGACTTCAGCCTCGCCCACGTCCGGGAAATGGCTTGCTCCATCGTAGACCAGAAGGTAAGACGAAGGCCCCAAAGCGAGCCCCCTCCCGCCAGCCCGGACCCGCTGCCCGCGGGCGCTGTTGTTGGCTGTGAACTTTCCTTCGCCGGCGGCTCTGCTCCGGGGATAAACGAAACCCATCCCAACTTCCCTGCCGCCGGCCCCACTTCCTTCCCCCCGGTGCCCTACTTGTCTCTCTGCCGCGTCCCCCACGACCCCGGTGCGGAGGAGGTTCTGTGCGGGATGCTCGCATGCGAGCTTGACTTTTATTTTGCTGGCAGGGGATGTAAGTGGCTGTGTGAACTAAAAGCCGTTGTTAAAAACAAACTCCGGCCGGATCTATCCGCTGCTTTTTAATGCTGCGGAAGGGGGGGCGCGGGGGGCAGAAAGCTGTCAGCTGTGATGGCAGCGCGGCGCCCCGGGGCAGTTCACGCTGTCCCGGCCTCTGCTGGGAAAGGAAAGTTTCCACTTAAAAAAAAAAAAAAAAGCAAACAGTGACAAGGAAAAACCAACCCCGACAGCCCAGGATTCAAAGCGGCGCGCAGCGCTTCGCACGCCTTTCCTTGTGCCGGGCAGAGCCGCGGGCCGGGGCTGGGGCCCCGCAGCGCCCGNGCCGCGGCGCGGGAGGGGACTGACTCAGCCCGGCCGGCGGCTGCTGCGGGCGGCGGTGGGTCACTGGGCCGGCGGGTGGGGAGCCCCGCTGCCCGCGGGGGTGGCACTCACCGCAGCCCCTCCGGAGCGGCGGCATCGTCAGGCGCGGTTCACCTGCTCTTCGGTAAAACTCGCGCTGTACGCTGAAATCCACCGGGCTTCTGCCTGAGCCACAGCTGCCTTTGTCTTTTCTGATTTCTCTGTTTTAATAATCGTGTTGTATAATAAAGTAAAGTTTTAATTCATCCGTGTTTGTTATGTGAAAGGCCCAGGTAAAAGTATCATAGTGATTGCAAAGGAGAAAAAAGCCAGCCTAAATATTCAGGATGATTATAATAGAAAAAAATTTTCTTCCTCTTCCCCCTTGTTTTTACCGAGGTAAAATAATTTCAGGCAGGGATTTTATTTTTGTTTGTTTTTTAAGTTGATAGCTTTGCCTTACATCTCTTTGTGGATCATCAACCTGAACTTCACTGAATAGTGGAACTTCTTTTTTGTTGAAGAGCAACTAATGAAGTGTTTTCAAAAAAGTATAAAATATACATCATTTTTTCTAAATTTTGCATTCTTCATAGTTTAAGTAATGGCTACCTGCTTTTTAAAATTATATTTTGGAGAAAGGTGTACCCTTTTACTTTACCTACCATATTTGTTTTTAAAGCTAGGCCAACACTTATCACTTGGTCACATATTCGTCTGAAACAGCTTAAATACTTTACATATTTCACCATTCAGAAGTTATTGTGCTAGCAATAAAGGTAAAGCTAAAATTGTTGTATTTGTTGTTTCTATTTACTGTACTTGAGTAGTTTATTAATTAACTGGCTTACTGTAAGCTTGATTTTTAAACCTCATTTCCTAACAATGTACCATTGTGTAAAGAAAACTAAATGTGCTGGCCAGTGCTTCAACAGTCAAACTTACTTTTGTGAGTACTGACATAAAAATTTTGAGCACTAGTTTGTTGCAGTTTCCAAATTGCATAAAAGAGAGCATCGTGTAGCTGCTTCTCTGCAGGGCACACTTGAATGAGGAACTTTCTTCTAATCACAGTTTCTCAGAGCTGAAATAATCTGCTTTCCCAAGGCTGTCAAGAGGGTAGTGGCTCAAAGAAAGGGAAAACTGGAAGAAAGATAGGCTTTGGTTTGTTTATTTTTATTTTCTTTTCTTGTTAAGTAGTGGCTTCTACCTCCTCCACCCTGCAGAGCAATTTGTATGGTATTTAGTCCTTCGAGTCTCCATTTTCAGCTTAAGGCTGCAAGTGTGTCTATATACATGATTTTACTAGCATGCATTGTTTCACTAAACCTGATGGGATTGTTTGTATATTCAAAGTTACTTGGCATACTGGTAGAGACTTTAAAAAAAACTATGTGATATCTAAAACTGTTACGAGGTAACTATTTGTGTGTTGTAGGTTCATGATTTTTATCTTTTCCTGAAATGATTTGCAATGGTACCTACTCTTGATTTTATAACAAAGATGTGTTTGCTTATCACAGTCAAACAGGAAACTACACTGAAGAATTTTATATTGAAATCTCATGCTATTTTTGAAGTTTCTCTGGATCTGTAGAGTAGTGTACAACCAGGTAACAATTTCCTTCCAAACTTTCTATTTGCTCTGGACTGTTGAAGCAGTATATAAGGATGAGAAATTGTGGTTTTGTTTTTCTCAATGGTTGTCATCTTAGACTGCAAAAATCAAGACTGTGTCTGTGGTGTGCTGTTGAATATTTAAGCAGTCCTCTTGCACACAGCTTTATTTTTAGGATTGTGCTGACTTTTCTTCAGTATCAGAGTCAGATGATCTGTTTATAGGGAGCCTCTTCCATGGTAATGTGGGCGTACCTCATTTGAGATGATTATGACCCTTACTCTGTGCAGGTTTATACACTCATTTAATGTACTCCTGCTCAAAATTTATGTTAGGTTGAAATAAACTTCTCAAAGTGTGCAGAATGTAGCATATGTAGGCCTGAGTAGGATGTTAATAGTGTGTGTGTATATAAATATATTTATGTGTGTATATACGTATAGACCCTCCCTATTTCTATATCTTTATATAAATAATATACATGTGGGTTCACATGTATAAAACTTAATGCTATGTGTAATTTAGAAGTTTATATTTCCTTATAAACATGTTTTTGCGTTTACTTACATTAGAGTAACTTTTGCTCTCAGATGCTGTTTAGGTTTTTAATTTTGGTAGAGAGTCTAATTATATTGATGATCTAATGTACATGATGTGAAAAATGGAATGAGCAAAGTGTGGCTTTTTCTCTATTTTCCATGAGAGGCATTCTTTCCGAAAGAGAAAACCTGAGATAACTGTAAAGACACCTCCTTTACACATCTGAAGATTAAATGGTACATACTGATTTCTGGCATAAATTCAGACACGTTTAAATCTGTTAAGAAGTGTTCTGAAGATGAACAAAATTTGATTCCTTTGAGTTTGTGTGTTTTGTTTGTCTTGCTTAGAACTGGTGACATGAAAACCTTGAGACTTGTCAATGTGGGGTTATTTTTTCTTCAGTTAAAATGGATCTTTAGCATTTAAATGATGATGTAGTTGACAAGAAATGAGGATCAACTTTAAAATATATGCTAGTGTTTGACTTCTAGGCTGACTCCCTCACAAGAACGGTGGGAGGATATTGTAAAATACGATCTTTGTTTTCTGATGACAAATAGTGTGAATTATTGCCCTTTTTGAGTTAGCTGCACACAGTAAAACCACTTCTCCAGGACAAGAGTGTAATGCAAAGCGTACTTTAATTGTATGGAGTTACTGTATTACCAAAGACTTTTTATACTAAAAAGACAAGGAAAGTAATCTTTATACAACTTTTTAATACAAGTTCATGTGAGTTTAATTCGAAGGGGGTATTATTATTATTATTTGTATTTTGTGTTTATTGAATTTCTTTGTCATTGTTATAGCTCACATATGATGAGTTGGGGTACTGTAGTGGCATTGCCAAGTTTTGAAAACTTTGAGTTCTCAAGTAAATACCTAAGGCAGTGTTATGTGACTTGAGAATGTGTATTTTATAAAATATGCTCTTAGGTCAGCTGTTAAAATCATATGCTGGCTAGGCCTTTAGCACTGAAAGACTTAGAAGTTGTGAGGAATACCAAAATCATAAATAACATGAAAAACATTTGATCAGAAACAGAGGAAATAAGATTTGAGCTGCATAGGCTGTGTAGTTCAGACTGATTTATAGAAGTAGTGTTGTAGATGGTTCAGTGGTTTGAATAATTCTGAAATTTTACAGTGGAGAAAGAAAAGTAATAAGGAGAGAGGCCATTTTGGGAAAGGGAAAGGTCAAAAAGAAAATTACTTGGTTCAAGTAGCATACTGCAACTGGAATACTGTGCCCAGATTCATCTTTATGTAAGGTTATCTGGTGTTAAATTAGAAGAATTGCTACAAATCGAATCAAGAACCATTTTAAGAGTGTTCTTGAGAATTGAACCAAACACATTCAGGAACAGGTATGCATCCACTTTTGCTTCTAGTTGTCATTCATAAGAAAAATCTAATTTATTCTTAAATAAAAAAGGAAAACAAAAATGAATTCAGTTTTGTTTTTTCATGCTAGAATCTCTTGTGGTCTGAGCAAAGAAAGGAGAAAACCTTTTCCAAAGGTTGATGTGAAAATATACTTATCTTTTTTTCCAATGTTTTTAAGCAGTCATGGAAAACATGTGGGGTTTGCTTATATGAATGATGGAGATTTTATTTGTTTGTGGGTGTTTTTTGTTTGGGTGGGGTTTTTTTGTTTTTCCCCTGAAACCTACACATTTTCCTAAAATAAACAAGAGCCTGGTGGTAATGAAATCAATTCCTTAAGAGTTGGATAGGGACTCAGTGTGCATGAGGTACTATAGAGATTTTTAGCTTCAGGATAAACAGAGAAACTGACAGGTTTTTACCATGCTGACCAAGAGTCATATATCTTCATCCAAACATACAAATGTAAACATTTCATGTATTCACAACACTGTTGTCTGTAGTAACAGTCTTTATATGTTCTAGAAGAGTTATTACAGATGTGGTGTTTATTTGTGATAGTTAAATTCTGATGGTGTCTTTTACTGGTGTACACTGGTAACAAAGCATTAATTTTTTTTTTCCATGAAGTGATTTTTCCTCAGCACCGAATTCTTTTCTCTGCCTGTGTTGTGGAAGTACCAAGTTGTTAAATTGAATTTGAGAAATGCAAGGTGCCTTGTTATTATGCACATAAACATTTTCCAAGCTCAAGGGAGACTTTTGATGTTTACAGTTTGTTCTTCTATTGACTTTACATTTTTTGTTCTCCACCCTAGAAACTGTAAGTCGCTGTATGTAACATTAGTTCGTAGCTTAGTTAAAGTTACTTTTGGGCCATATCTGAGAAGACACTAGTAAAGTATAACTTCAGTGAAAGGGAGTCAGTCTGAATTAGTTTAAAGAGACTGGGATTTCTAAGAAATGTTAACTCTGTTATGTAATCTGTCATGCATCCGGATAAGGAAAATGGGTCTAATACCACAAACCTGCTTAGAGCGTTTGAGAATTTCCTAGCTAATGATTAAAGCCTATTGAATGCATTGTCATAGAACAAAAAATAAGATGGAGCTCTAGATAGAGGACAGGCTTGTAACCAAAGCAGTTCACATCTTAATTTTTAAAGGAATTACAGAAGGAATGTGTTGATCTTGTGTTATATCCACAGATGCCTTCCCCAGGCGTAATTTCCATAATGATTTAAAGAAAGTAGAAGATGAATAGGCATATGAGATACTTCTCTCACTGCTGATGAGATTCAACTCTGTTGCCAGAGAAAGGATGGAATTTACTGAATGAAGTTGCAACATTTCCCAGACAGAGGTGCCATGTGGAAATAGTATGGCATGTGCTCAGTGAATTTGAAATACCCGAGGTCTGACTGTCCCATAGAAGACTTACTGAGTGTAAACCACGTGATGACCTGAGAATGCACAGGAAGCCCAGTGTGTCCTGAAAGTGTGGTGGGTTTATGAGATCTCTTCTGTGGAGTGCGTGAAACACCCTCGCATGTGTCAAATCCCTGTAGGAATTTGTGCAGACTTTGACCATAGGTGTTTTCCTGTGATTTCTGGAAATCACAAACAAATGAAATGAACTTGTTCTTCTTACCTAGATTTTCTTTCCCTTCCCATGTTTGGAGAAATCTGCCTGTATGGTTACCATATGTTTATACTGTAGTTACTTGCAAGGAAACAAACATGCTTTGTGAAGTCTGCATATTGTTACTTTTGGTGTCTTATTTTTACTGTATTTTGTATATGAAACTACTTCAGTTCAAAACTTCTGCCAGATGTGTTTGCTTCTTTTTATTGATTATGCTGGCAATTATTTTTAAGATACAAAAATGTAGAACTAAAAATTACAATAGAGACAATTCACAGTCTCAGTGTACTCAGTGTATATCTCAAGCAACCTGTGATAAGCACATGCATTGTTTGTAGATTATTTAAATTACAGTTGTGTAGGTCATCTCTGGCTTCTTGACTGGTTGACATCAGACATGTTTATGTTGACGTTATGTAATATGGTTGCAGTTACATAGTTGCAAGTATATAATTAAAATGTCTCTTTCAAGTGATTATCCGATGTGTAGGTGAACTGTCCTCTAAAATACTTGATTAATCTTCCCTGTAGAACAGTGTGGCTGTAGATATAGTATATCTTAATGTGTATCTTCAGTCAGTGCTAGCAGTTGACTTGTGTATGTTTCTTGCTGCTTGGAGGGGGACTTCCCTTTCTTCTGGAGCTACTACATGCCTTTTGCATACTGTCAAATTGTCATTTGTAAAGTCTTCCTTATGGTGTTCTCTGGTAAAATCATAGGATGGTTAGTGGTTGGAAGGCACCTTAATGATCACAGAATCACAGAATGGGTAAGGTTGCTCAGAGTTGGCTTCTGGGCTGCAAGTGTACATGCTCATGTTGAGCTTTTTGGTCCACAAACATTCTGAAGTCTTTTTCCCCAGGGCTAGTCCTGATCCCTTCTCCACTCAGGCTGTACTTGTGCTGGGATTGCCTTGACCCAAGTGCAGGAACTTGCACTTGGCCTCACTTCCTGAGGTTTGCACAAACCCCCATCTGAAGCCTGTCAGGGACCCTCTGGATGGCATCCCTTCCTTCCAGCTTGTCAACTGCACCGCACAGTGTTTGGTGTCAGCAGTGAGCTTGCTGAGGGTGCTCTCAGTCCTGCTGTCCATGCCACTGACAAAGATGTTAAAAATGCCCATTTCAGTACCACCCCCTGAGGAACATCCACTCCTCACTGCTTTTGGGTATTGAGCTGGTCACTGCAACTCTGAATGCTAGCAAATTTTACCTACTGAAAGGTCCATCCATTAAATCCACATCTCTCCACCTTACAGACGAGGATGTTATGCAGGACAGTGTCAACTGCTTTGCACAAGTCCCTGTATATAATGCCATCTGCTCTTCCCTCATCCACTGCTGCTGTAACCCCATTGTAGAAGGCCACCAAATTTCTGAGGTACGATTTGCCTTTAGTGAAGCCATGTTAGCTGTCACCAATCACCTTATTATTTTCCATGTGCCTTAGCATAGTGTCCAAGACGAGCTGCTTCATGATTTTGCCAGGCACTGAGAAAATAGTTATTTCATTTCTCTATATCAGATTTGAGTGTCACTTTTGGAGGGTTGCTTGTAGACGTTCTGCTAGAAAGGCTCCCTAAATTTTGTAGTCGTGTCTCACTTGCTACAAAAGAGCATGCTCTGCTCTGACATCTGCTTTGTTTACATTTTCTTGGCTTGTGGTTTTGGTATGAAAATCCAGGATTTTGCAGCCCAAAACAGATTTCTTTCACAGGCTTTCAACTTTTTTCTTCTTCATACACTTATAGTACTGCTAAATGAGCTCTTGCTTTTTGAGGCTTTTCTTTATTTTAAAATATTTCTATCCAGGAAGTGGTCTAAAATGATGGCAGACTTGTCGTCACTTAGAAACCATATTTATGATTAAAATAAATTGTACATATCACCTTTTGATCTTTTAAAGTATAAAATATTGACATATGCACTTCAAGTCAGCTACTTCACGAAGCAGATTTTTGCTTTCTAAATGCTCTTCTAGTTTTGTCTGCTGAAACAACATGTAAGGTTGGAAGGGTAGTGTAGAGTATCACACTACGTTGAGATAATACTTTGGATATATTGCAGTGATTTATGCATAGACATAAAGTTGGGCATGAATTACAGTGTACATCTCTGTTGTCTACTTTCTCTTCCTCCGGCTATTTGTAGCTTCCTTTTTCTTGTTCCTTGTATGTGTTTTCTTCTTCAGCTGAGGGAACTTTGGTCGAAAGGAAAGCTTTCACTTCGCCAACTATACAATGTTTATATTAGTGTTGTGATTGTATCTCTTATGTAACCTGTTGTGTGTGCCTCTTCTGCAGTCAGAACCACATCAGAAACAGTATTATGACATTCAAAATAAAACATAGGTAATTATTTTGATAAAAATGTATCAAATTGTATTATTTTTTTAAATTAAGAAGCCTGAATGTACATCATCTATTTGGTTCTTGGCCGTTTTCTAAGAGAAGAAAAGAGGCATTTAGAGACTTTTATTATTGGTGGGCATAAAAAGGTCTTCCCAATGTGACTTTAGGCACAAGGTGTATACTAAGATCTAAATAATGATCTTCAGGCACAAGGTGTATACTAAGATCTAAATAATGATCTATCCTAAAGATCTGCTAAGAGTAGCTGCAAACCATGACTACAGTTGCCATCTCTAAGCTTCTACTTTGTACATTTTAGAAGAGCTGTATCTGAACGTGTCCTGTGTAGTCTGAAATAATGTTCTATTTCTTCTTTCGTCAAGTTATTTTTTAAAAAGTCAACTTAGAAAAATAATTTTTTCCCAAGTGTTAGAAGTTCTTGTCAACAGCTTTTCAGATGCAAAAGCACAGGCAAGACACAGCTGGGTCTGGGAGAAACATTCTGGCTATGAGGCAATTTGCCTGAAAGATGCTTGTCCTTAAAAACATCCACTCACCTATTTGCCTGATCTTTCCTTCTGAGAAATCACTTTACATAACAATAGAAATAGCAATGTGTGTGGGCCATAGTGGTCAAGCATACCCTGCTCTCCCTCTTGGCAGTGCTGTATGCCCTTATGTAATTAATGGGTGCTAGGCTAGGGTCTATATTCATGCTGAAACATTTCTTAAAGCCCCATAGAGCTTTGGGCCACAAAGGGTTAAACTTATTAAATTGTGTTATTAATCCATGGCGCGAGGGTCTGTGCCATGAAGGAAACCTCACTGATAAGGAGATGGCAGTATGAGTTGATGTTTTCCATTTAGCTGTAATAATTTTCCCATTTTACTCTGAAGTTCAGCCCCCTTTGGCATCAGCTTTTAAGGGCTGGGTTACAGGTTTGCTGTCTGTTTTTATGTGACAGGACTCTAGGTGTGCTGACCATGTTGTCTAATGTTGTAGGTGCTGTTCTTACCTCTCTGAGGATTATGTGTTGCTACCCAAAATCAACTACATCTCGGAAAATGTGAAAATACTAGAATAATAAAAACACACTTACTGTAGATATCTGAAAGGTTGAACTCATGTTTTTGTTCTATTTATTATACTTACTTCTAAATAGAAGGAATGCAGAAAAATATGTAGAATATGAGTAGGAGTCTGTTCAATTCCAGACCCACACAGTTTTCACTGCATTTTTTCCTAAAGAGTTGGCTGTCCTACACTTAAAAAAAAATGTTGAGTGAAAATAGAAACAATCTGGTCAAAGTCTGTGTGCACTTGTGTAGGGATGGAGGGAATTAAGTAAGGGGAAAAGATCTCTTGATTGTAGACCATGTGATTTCCTGATTTTTGGAGGAAAATTAAACACTGCTTTCTGTATGTTATCCTTCTCATGTAACAGTATGCCTGCAGACCATTTTGTCACAAGGCAAATCATCTTAGCAGCAAAGTTCAGGTAACTGTAACAGGTTGTCAGGCAGAAAATGTAGTAAAATCAAATAGTTTGGAAAATAAAAATACTTGTCCTCTACATCTAGAAATCTATGTAGTTAGATAATTATGATAACATAATTATGATCATGTATCATGCCATGTGGACTTGACCCCGGAATTGACATGTTTTTCAAACCTTACAAAGAAATGCCAGTGTTCTGACTTCCAGTTCTTAAAGTAGCTTAAATGATCATCCAGTGTAAACCTCCTCTTTCTTTCATTTGACTACTTTTATTTAGCAACTCTCACAAAACTGGGGAGGTTCTGAGCTGTATTCTGGTGCTAAATTGGTTCTTGATGTGAACCCTTAAGAGGAGTTTACAAAGCTGATAGAGCTAAATTCTTCCAGCTGGTGACAGAGGCTGAAACCAAGAACTGAGAGTTATGGCTTGAAAGAGACTCAGATTGGACATTAGGTAAAAAAACTTTGATAGGAGAGTAGTGCAGTATTGCAACAGGTACCCAGAGAGATGGTGGAGACTTCATTTTTTTTCGGACTTGGGTAAACAAAACCTTGTGTTGATGATAGCTCAGCTGTAAGAGAGAAGTCAGACTAGATAACTTTCAGAGATTCTGATGTTTCTGTGATTCTCAGAGTATGCAGTGGGTCATTATTTATATTTGTCTATTTGTTACATTAATGCCTAATAGATACTAGGTGGCTTGTAGCCTTGTAGCTTGTAGCTTGTCCAAGGTGTATTGGACAGCTGGTGATGACACCACATCTTAAACTGCATTGAATGATATCTCAGCATATAAACCCAGCAGTTTATTGGCAGTATCTTTGAAAAAAAACTCCTATGAGAAATCCATCTTAGGTGGTGGGCAAAAGCACAGTAATTCCTTAGGGAAAATTGTTAATAAAAAACACACCAACCCTTTCCTTATGAAATAAAGACCTCAAATCTTACAGATTAGACATAAAAAGTAGTTAGAGGAATGGCCTGCTGAGTTATCTATTGTTGTGGAATGGTGATGGGTTGGTCTGTGCAGAGATTAAAGGAAGGATTGATACAATGAAGTAACACACCCATCTGCTGCAAAATTTGTTTCAAATGGAACAATGTGCAACTTTTCAAGGAAGGAAGATGATGCACTGCTTGAGAAGTGAACTGAAGAGTACATGTTTATCTGTCTTTGCAGGGAGGATACGTGGATGTTAGAGATGTTTTGCAGGGCAGAAGATGCACTATTTATTAGGGATTAGTGGGAAGACCAAGGTAACAGCCGAGCTAAAACTGATGTTTGTTGTATTGCTTCTTGTTTTAACTCCTCTTTCACCTGTGCTCATTTCTCCTGTGCTTCTTGACAGGCTCTTATTGACTGGTGACATTATGTAATTTAGGCATCTAAAGTTAATATCCTCGACTGGTAGACAGTTGAATAAACTAAGGACATGCAGTCCAAGCTAAAATTTGGCTGCTGATTTTTCAACATATTTTAATGTGCTGTGCATTCACAGTTAGGACATATGTGCAATTGTATGTTTAAATTGAAGAATGTTAACAACACTTGGTAACATTCAGAGCACTGTTTCATTCAGTCACATAATTTTGTTAAATACCTTGGTCTACCCAGAAGTAAATGATTTATGTTGTTAAAAAAAGGAAAAATAAATTTGTGTCCGTTTTACTAACAGTTGAGCAGGTCTCATTTTTTTGGGTATAATACAGAAAGAGAGTAAAAATCCTTTTGAAGACTGATGTGTGAAACAAGAATTTCTAAACTTTTTTAAAGCTCCTGAAAATCACATCTGTTTGTTCAAAGGTGGCCTAAGAACAAAAAACTTCATCTCGTCAATTTAAAAGGTCAGCAAATATCTGCTTCCTTATTCAAGAGGTAAAAAACCAGTATGTAAAAACTTGATGGAATATATTTGGAGATGCCTCAGGAAAAGATCTGGAGGGAAAAAAACTTGTTTGTTGGTCTCACCTGATATACAGAGTATATCTCCATCAATTGCTGGTGAGTGAAGCTACATTGTTTAACTTTAAAAGCATATTTTTATTCTGTTAACTGAATTTTTGAGTAATAATGTCACAGTTTTCTCACTCTATTTAGCAGTACAAGAGAGATGTTCTGAAAACAACAAAAAATCATTACATAACAAGAGGGGCTTTCCAAAGAGCAAGTCAAAGCTTAACTTTCATCTTTTGAATAGGAATGCATAAAAATCTTTCACTAGTGTGGCTTGATTGTTATCCCCTTCTTTTCCTTATGTGTTCCAAACAAAAATGAATGTTGAATGTCACTTGCCATGTTGAGAACATGCTTAAAGGAGTACAGATAAACAATAGGACAAGAGTTTAAAAAAAATATTGAAACTGCACCTTATGATAACTACATTTATAAATATTAATAACTGTTTCCTTTCAATTCAGGAATGATGCTGTTTTTTGATTCCAAAGTTTGCATTCAGATTCTTATGAAATGATGATCAACCAGCTCTGTAACAATTTGAAAATACATAAAACTTTAGATTAGAATAATCTGTATTCTTGTTCTTTTTCTGGACGTCAGTGGGGGAGTGGGAACAAATGACAGGTGAATTGAGTGGACGCTATTGAAAAACCAGATCTTGGTTTTTTTCTGAGAATTAAGTTGCTTTTTATTCTTTCATCCCTGCCTTCTCGTGCCCATTTTTTTTCCCCCATATTTATCAAGTTCAGTTATATTTGATGAAAAACTAGTAATAGCAAAGAAAACTTAGTTCTATTTTCTTCAAAGAGGCCAACATGTGGGTAGAACAAGGGACCAGGTAATCTTACTAAAGGTAGGCTGTGTTGGACTTCAGGCTTTTAATTTGGAGAGAATTCATATGGGATTCAAATATTTCAACAGGCTTAAGTGTAGAAAAACTTGTGTCAGAATTCACAAACTATTGTGAGACAAATACACTGGAAATCAAGCTTTATTATTACCGAGTTAAATGAATGCAAATCATTGGGCATCCTTGGATTTAGTTGTGCCTTCTAGTTTGCCTCAGCAGATAACACTGAAGAAGCTTGTTAGTAGCTTCTCTAGTTACATGTAAATTCTTAAATATTGGTAGAATAGTAATATGCTCTCCTAAATTAGTCATTTTAAAGGCCTTTCATCATACCTCTGTGCTACTGGGGGACCGTGCTGCTGTTGTACTCAACACTGCATGTTTACTCAACTTACAGGACTGGCTCTATGGAGAGTACAGTGATGGAAAGATGAAATATAGCTTGCAGGTTTTGATAGCTTTTTTGAGCTTTCCTGTGATACCTGCAGTGTTCGAAAGTTTAATTCTGAAATCAATTTAGCTGATTAGAGGTATAGAAAGAGTAGTACTTCAGGTTAATAGACGATCTAAAAGTTCTGTTAAAGATCTAAGTTACTGATCTGTTCTAGGCAATATTCTTAGTTTTTACTGCCTTACTTTTAGACTTCCCCCTTTCCCCTGTCTGCTCCTCAGTGTATTTGGTATCTACAGTCTTATGTTCACTAGGTTTTGATTACTTGGGTTATGTATGATGTCAAGGATTTCTGAGTAGTGTTTAAGTCATTTACAGGCTTGCCAAGTGCAAATGAAGTCTGGTGCACTCAGCCCAAGAAGGCTCTGGGTAGCAATTGTGTGGAGAAAGGTAGATAAATGGCCATTGGAGATTTCCCCGATTAGGTGTTTTACTGTAAGTGAACAGTATATTGGCAACTGTTGTCCCTGCTTTTAGGTAATCATCAACTGATAATGTTTGTTAAATACAAAAAGAAACCAAAAAAGCCTTTGAATACATATGTCTGGTGAGGGGAGGAAGTTTATTTCTTTTTTGGATTGAATTTTTGTTCAGGAAAAAAAGTGAAGCACACTTGTTCTTCTGTTCTTCATATTATATTTTTATATATCTATATCTATATATCTATCTATATCTATCTATATATATATATATATCTGCTCTGTGTCTTCAATTATGTGCCAGTTTGTAGTACAGCCAGGTAAGCAAGCTTCTATTGCTACAAAGACAAATTTCAGCTAGCAGCTCTAGAAACAGGGGCCTGATTTGGAAGTGGTTATCTGTCTTAGTAGATATTTGTTTTCTTCTGACAGGAGGGGGGAAAAAAATCTTTCCACCACTTTACCTGTATTTATTTTCACATTTGTTTCCTTGTGTGCAGACTTGCTTATGTCGCACAGGTTCAAACATTGTTTATCTTCTACCCTCTGCTTTCTGAAACTACATTGATATGTCTCAGCTGTCTTCTGCCAAATCCCCAACTAATGACAAAATGGTGCTTTAAAAATTAATCAGACTGTTTCTAGGGGAATGAAAGAGTGATCTCCATGTAATCACTTTATCCAAAGAGAAGAAAAATAGTCAAACACATAAATTAATAGTACATAAAAAAGCTTAAGACTTAGAAGTGTGTACACTGCTGTATTTTGTTAAAGTTCCTACAGCTCCTCAATTTTATTTTTCAACCTATTTTGAAATTGTATTACTACAAGTGAATCAAATGTGACTCATAAATCTGAAGGCATATTGGATGCAGTCATGTTAGAGTATTCAAAAATGTCTTCAAATTCAAAGATTGACTTTTGAAGTGTTTATAAAGCTGTGTAGCATTGTGGTTTTCAAAGCAAAATGTTCTCATTTTCCACTTTTCTTGGTCATACTTAAAGATTTGAAAATTGATTATATATTTTTATATCTTACCAGCAAGTACAAGTTTGCTACAGGTAGGAAATAAATGACTAGTTTGTCTTGTGTTATTTTTCCTACTGAATATATGTTGCAATTTTTTTCAAGTGTCATGATGGCTATGCTGACACCTTTTCTTAATGAAAAATAATGTAAGTCTCAATTTCAGTGCAACTGACCAAGAAAAGAGCATGAAAAAGTCAAGAAAAGATGATTAATTTTATATTTTTCCACATGTGTTTCCACTGCTTGGTTTTATATATGGATTTGACTGAAGTTATGGATCATCTGAAAGAGTAGATTATCTTGTTGTGGAAATCAGTTGTATTTTCCCTGAAGAATGCCTGTACCTTACAGTTTTTCCAGTAAAATCTGGCAGCACTTTTTGCATACTGATGAAATGTGAAAATGTGCTAATTCTGCATGCTTTTTCAATGATATTTTGTGCAATCTCTCTAGAGGCCTTTTTAAAATAGATTTAATGTAATTAGGACTTATCAACTGAAATCCATCCATAAATATGAAAATTATAATGTGATCCCTCCTCCACAAAATCAAGAAAGTGAAAATCAATTTAATGAACTTGAGGGCTACATGAGGACATTTCAGTGACAATTTCTTATCCGTCAGTAATATTCTCTGTAGGAGCTGGTAAGTAAATGGGATGGCTGTTGAACAATGCTTATTCAGTCAGCTTGACATCTACAGCCTAAAACTATCAAATCTGTCAGTATCCTAAGTGGTCTCCTTTTTCCTGTTGGACAAAACTCAGAAAAGTGCAGCCTTGACTTTTGCTAAAATAATTAGTATGTCTCCAAGATCAATTAGACTTTGCAATAAGGTAGCAGGTGCAGATATGTTGCATATGGTAAGGCATAGTGTATTTCAGTTGTAAACTCATTAAAGTTTTTTGTGTTTGTGAAGTTGCTTCTTAAAGGGTTGGAAAATCCTTCTGTTTGAAAGCAGCAAGCTGGAGTTATTTTCCAGAATCCTCTGATCTAAACTGGATCAGCATGTCTAAAAAGGTGCAGACAATTGCCATGCTTTAATAGGATAAATTGATTCATGTTTCATGTATATTGGGCACTTTATGATATAGCAGTAGAATATAAATTTAAAACCATTGGTCATATTATTTGTGCTTATAGCCGTAAATATGAGCAAAAACTAGATGCTCTGAAGTTATCTTAAATTCGAGCACTTTGTTTTTATGGTATTAGTATGCATGAATGCTTATGAAAAAGGGTGTGCAGCTGAATGGGTGTGCTCTTGCTCATCATATACTAAACCTCATTTGTTTGGTCTTTGTCTCATGAAATGTGGAGGGAATCTGAACTAGAGTTCTAATAATTTCTGATTGCATCCATTTTTTTTCTCTCTCTCCAATTAAAAATGGAATTACAATTTGTGTGACCTGCTTGGGATAATTGTGAAGCAGAAGCTGTGTTGTCATGACATGAGAAATCAGTTGAGTAAGCAATGACCAATGCAATTAGAATAGGTAACTTAATTTGAAAAGTAGGGAGCAAGATGAGAAAAAATAACTGGAAATGTGTTTGTGTTTTGGGAATATTTATAACTGAGAGCAAGGGCAATTTTTTTTTAACTAGAGAAACTACAAAAATACAAGCCTAGGTTAGTTATGTAGCATTTTGGAGCGTTTTGGTTTGTCTTTATGGAGAAGGGATTGTAGAAGAAGAATTCTGCAACAAAATTAAAGATTCGGCTTACCAAATTAGTTCAAAAAACCTTTACAGCTCAATCTGAGAAGCATAACTGAAGAGTATCAGTTACATTTTTATTTCCAGCTTTTTGTTAAGAGGATGTAATTTATTCCCATAGACAAGTATAAATATTACATTTCGTGCAATGTTCAATGTATCATTAAACTCAGAAATAGTATGCTAAAAAAACATATAAGGAAATGCTGTGCACAATTTTAGTCCAGAATGAATCTTGTGTTTTAATCTTGACTGTGTTTATCCAAGGAGAACAAATTTGATTTAAATTGACTTGGAAAACGCTGCACTTTTACCTTGGTTAGAGTCTGAAGCTATAAAACTTTATTGTGATTTGAGTTTACATCTTAAGAATGTAATTATATTTAAAGCAAGACTTTTACTGAATATAAACATAGTAATGTCCTTAATGGTCTCTGTTGCTGCCACAGATTTTCTGTTTCTGTCAGGATGAGGATAGTCACCTGCATTCCTTAAAGTAAATTAAGCAACAATAAAATAAATACTTGAGCCTGGGTGGAAGTGGGCATTTAGATCTGATCTCAAAGCCTTGAGAAATAGTTGCCTGTGAACTTTTAAATTTGCCATACACTTCCAGTGTTAGGTTGTTTAGTGTTTGTTTTTCCATCAACTGTTTGCACATGCATGCTTCTTGCATAGCTCCCTGAATGTCAGCCAGCACTTGAGGGCACTTGAGATTGTGTATCTACAAAAGGAATCTGTTTCCTGGGGAACCTGAAGTTTTTTCTTCTTTTACATTTAAAATTCTTTTTGTGCAAGCGCAACAATTCTTTCAGGGCTGTAGAAATACTTAAGATACTGGTTTCAGGAGACACAAGTAACATGTGAGTTCTTACTAGTCAGTGCATGTGCTACTGTAGCTGCAAGAAACAGCCTTGGAAGAAACAAATTTTCAGAGCCTCTCCCCAGCATCAGATGAGGGAATAGGATTTTTTGGAATGAAAACTAGGGAACAAAAACATAGTGGAATTTACTGACTGAAATAATGCATGAAGAAGTGTACCTATTAAAAAAACCCTAATAATATCTATTAATTTCTTTTTAATCTGAGAATAAGATACTCTATAAAATGTGCAAACTGAGATTGACCTTTGAAAAAGTAGAAGACAATTAGAGCAGAGCTGTAAAATGTAAAAAAGCTGTAAAACATCTGGTTCTTTATGCAACATCTGTATCTGGAACCACTTATGTGCTATGTTGTGATTTACTTGCAATAGTAGAGAAGGAAATAATGTTTGTACAGCTCACTGCACAGATACATTGAAGTAGTGAATATCTAGTAGATTTAAAGCGATAGGTCCATGCTAGGTCCATGTTAGATGTTTCACTGGTAAAGAAAGCAATTCCCACTTTTTTTTCTTTTTTTTTTTTTTTTTTTGTGATGAACAGAAGATGAGCAGAATTGTCTCTAAGAAGAAGAGCAGTGTCATGAACCTCAGTACTTAACTAAACCAAAACTTGACACACACACAGAGGAATACAGATGTGCATAAATTTTAGGGCTAAAGCTCTGGGGTTGAACTGGGACTAATAATGAAGGAGGCCAACAAGAAAGCATAGAGTCATGGAATGATTCTGCCAGGGTTGGGGCACCCATAGCCTCCCTGGGCAACCTGTGGGTTGTCTAGCCACCCTGACAGTGAGAAATGTCTCTAATATCACACTCAAGTTTCCCCTCTTTCAATGCACCCATTGCTTCTTGTCCTATGACTACAGTTCCTGATGAAGAGCCCCTCTCCAGCTTCCCTGTATGGGCCCTTGAGATACTGAAAGGTTGCTGTGAGGTGTCCATGCAAACTTCTCTTTCCCGGTCTGATTTGTTGCAAATTTTGAAGTGTATCTGGTGAATAAGGCAGGGAAAAAAATGGAAAAAGAGAAGAGATAATGGCATAGTTTATAAAGGTGAGTGCCGTTCTTTGTGTTTGTATTTATCCCCATACCTGCTGCTAAATTGCTTTGTGGAGCGAGTCAGGTAACTAATACTGACTGCACTGTTGCTTTCTGTCTGCTCAATCCATGAGAGCTGGCTTGCTAAAGTGTCAGAGCCTGCAGCTGCTACTTTAAGAAGTGCTTCATTTTGAATGAATTAAACATGATGTAACAAATACACACTTATTTTGGGTGTAGGGAAGGACCAAAAGGGAAGAAAGTGTTGTGGCTTTATCTTCTCAATTACCCTCCATCACCCTTCATCTCTATAACCATGTATATATTTATATAACTGTATGAAAAAATGTTTTCCCTTAATGTTTGTGCTGTGGCTCTAACCACATCCCTTCCTTATATTCTGCGACACAGAGGGTGTGCCACCTTCATTTCTCAGTTTGCATTTGCTACATATAATGGGAAGTACTTTGGAAAGCAGACAAACGTGAAAGATCAAACTGGGCACAGGCTTTGGCTTATTCTTCCTTGGACTAAGTTCCTGACAATTCACACACCTAATCATATTTGTCATTTCATGTGCCTGTTATCACAACAATATTTTTTGAAATATTAATATACTCTAGCAAACAGTATCATACGAAAGTAATTGAGAATTTTTTTCAGTTGTTATTTAAAAAAATGAACAACATCTTCAAATAAGTTGCTCCATACTGTACCTAAACAGTACAGCGAAAACAAACCAATTAATCCCAGGCACGGATTGATGGAGGCATCACAAGTAATGTAAGTGTAGTGACTTAGTAGTATGGTCCTGCAGAGCAGATGGAGTTTTCATAGACAGCCTTACTTTTGGCACTTTGAATTTTAAAATGTCTGGCTTTGAAAACTTAAACATCTTTTTGTGTATATTCAGATATATATACTGCTATACTGATTCAGAAACATACAAAGGGAATGGAAGTTATTTGTACCAGTGTCCATGTGCTTTATCACTAGATTTGAAAAACTGAAATGCTTCTTACAGTTTGCCAATTGACCTAATAATCCAGACAAATATGTGTAATGTTTTTGTTTCCATCCTGCAGCTGGTCATTTCATCACATTCAGTGATGAAATATTCTATGTTTATAAAGTATCTGTAAATGCTTCACATTTAGAAAAATTCCAAGATAGTGTTGTAGTTAAATATTTTTGGCAAACTGGTTTTGGGTAAGTAGTTCAGATGATGAAACTTTGTTTCTCTTTTACTGGGTCATTTGTTGAACAGTATATCAGAAGAAAATCACTGCCAGAAAAAAGACTCTTTGATCAAGTCATGTGGTTCTTACGAATTACACTATTTGTGCATTAGTCAGATTCATATGCAGAAACAGTTCTAATTTGTACTGAGGTTCTCTAATAGAAAAGTGTATTGTATCTGTTTGGTTTAAGAGCACTAGTACCTTAAATGAGTGTATTTTATATTAAACTTTCTCCCAGTATATGGTATCTAATGCTAATGAGTGGCATAGTAAATTGAATCCAGCCTCATCATCTTAGGGCAAGTCCATCCATCACTCATTCCAATGACTTGGAACTACATGGTGCAATTAACTTTACTTCTTCTAGGCAATTAGATGTGTTGGCTGTCCCTTGTGCAAATCTGTCCAGGCCTTCGAAGTTTCTTAAAAATGATCCCCTGAGGCAAATACTTTCTGTACTAGGAATAAGGTTTAAAAAATCGTCTGCCTCTTGAAGGACATTAAATGTGGATGCTATTACTGACGTTCTTCTACTTAGAACATCTGCAGTAGGAATTCTGTTTCCTTTCTCTGCAGTTGCCTTCACTTATTTTTGCTTAAGGGAGCAACATAGGAACTGGATTGAAATGACCATTGCATTTGTAGCTCTGGTGGCGAGTAATTAAAATGTTTCTTTTGGGTTTTTAGGTTTTATAAAATGATACTTTGTTTTTCTTCTGATCTCCATGCTGTACCACTTTGCCTCTTGGACCTAAGCTTTTCAGTACATCAAAAATCTCAGACTAGTTGTTTGTCTACCCCAGTACACTGGTCTCCAGCAGTAATATTTAGGAGAAGCTCATTGAGGAGGCATCTCATGCCTGGCCCCCTCTTTATGAGCTTATTTCTCATGCTGCCCTCCAAGCTCCTATAATTTGTTATGGATTTTACAGAGCATATCCATTCTTATTTCAGGATCAGCTTTGGACCTGTGGTCCATTTATTTGTATAATGTGTTTTTGATTCTGTTGATACTTTTGCTTCCACACTTTTTTTCATATAAATTCCAGAAGATCCCTCTATGATCTGTAAAAAAAGAGCTTAGAAAATTTCTGTAAGTAGTGTGTGCTGTCTGTGTAAGGATCCTGAGGCATTTCTTGCTAGAGTGGTATTTCCAGTTAGAGGAAAACGGTTGTCAATACTTTTCAGATGGAACATTCTGAGATCTGTGTGTGTAAACCTTTTTCTCCCATTTTCTCATATCTCATAGTCCTCATCAGTATTTTGCACTGTATTCTGCGAATACTCCAGAAGGTTTTGGAACTGTGGGCCTGAAAAAAGTGAATGATCAACGCAGCCAAATGAGTTGGTCTGCTGTAGGATCACACCGCCGGGTTGCCCGGATGGTATGGCCCGGCGGGGCGGCTACCTCAGGGAAGGCCGGCGAGGGTCCCGAGAGAGGCGTAAAGAGAGACGGGCACGAGTGCAGAACCCAAAACAAAACCACTTTAATGAGCAAACAACTAACGTAGAAACCTAACACACTGAGGGGTTCAAGCAAATGGCCGAGGGTCCGGCCTTGTCACAGACTTACATCGGGTTAGGTGGTGGTGGAGTTGAGGGTTAGGGTCCAGTAGTAGGAGTACCAGGGAACTGCAGAGGGGTGGATCAAGGAGAAAACCAATGGGGAAAGCCAAGGCGGGGCTGTGTAAACCAGTGCAGGACAATCTAAACTGGTGAGGGCACAGGACAGGGAGAACCTTCTGGGGCCACTCCTAATCTGTCAAGTGGGGGCGGCGTGCCAATCCCCAGTCCTGTGGGGCCACACCCCACAAGGCAGAGGGATGGAATCTTTCTGACGCTGCCTGTGTGGATAGAATCCCCGCCTCCTGGGGCAGGGACACTCCACAGTCTATTGTGTCGCAGCTGTGCCTTGCACCCTGTTCCATGAGTTCCTTGAAGGTGGTCAAGAGTTTGTGTACAGTTTTCATGTGGGAAAAGTACAGTCATCCTCTGCCTTGTGATGGACATTACTGGTAGGGTATGAGGGTAGTCATATGTATCTGAGGAGTAGATGAGTCTGCTTAGGTTGATTTAGTATGAGCTAGCTGGACAGTTAATGAAGCATGGTTAAATTATCTTAGCCACATTTGATGCTGTAACTGTCTTTTTAGCTCATCTCAATTGCAAAGCAAAACACTTTGTTTAAGCCATAATGTAAGCATCGATCACATGTTTATCCATCAATCAGAATTCATCATGACTTGGGTTCTTTGGTCCTGAATTGAATATTGCACGAATACTAGATTTTTCAGTGTTTTTTTTTCCCCAGGAAGCCTGAAAAATTCAATACATGTGATGCCTCACTATGATAATGTATATAGAAGCTTCCTGTATATTTATCATAATTGTTGCTTCCGAAGAGATTATGAAAAGTCTTGTTACATTTTTGGCTAGGTGGGGGTGTCATACAGGAAAAAAAACAGTTTACAATTTGGTATTTGTCATGCCTTTTTTCCTGAGATTTTTTCTTCCTTTTATTTTGTATTTCTCCTGGCTGTAAATTAAATGTTTCTCTAAATTTTGGAGCTTCCTTATGCATATCTAAGGCATCCTAATTCAGAAAAAGATGTAGAAGGAGATATAACTGAACATGTACACTAGCAAGCATGCTTGCTTTAAAATTATATTTATTAATGTAGGTAAAGTATGGAGACTGAATTGTCCAGGAAGAAAAGTTTCTGGATAGAATAATAATATGCAGTGTTTTTTGTATCCTGATATATTTCCAGTTTGCATTATTTTTGCAACTCAGTTGATCTACTGTCAAAAAAAGAGTGACTTGGACCATTACAGCTTTTTCAGATGAGGAAATAAGGGGAATGTCTACGCTGCAGTAATGTAGACATTTGCCTTCTGAAGGCCAGTGAGGATATATGCTGCTCACAAGGTGGTAGGATGACTGTACACTTTAAATGGCACTGGACAGGCTATCGAGATTTTTGTGCGTTTTTCTTTCCCGTCATCTCCCAAAAAAGGCCACGAATTAATTTTTACATCTGTCTTAGCAGACTGAATACTCTGTGACATGTGCTGTACATATGTGATTCCACAGCTGAAAAAGACAATCTGGCAGGTTGTTTTGGTTTTCAGCTGTTTGGCTAATTGCTATGTATATAAAAAATAGTAAGTGGAAATAGAACATAAAAATTTTCCTTATCCTGAAATAAAAGCCCCTACTCAAACACTGTTTTTTAGAAAAAAACAGAAAAATTAATGATTTTACCTACTGATAGAGTGGTATTTGTTTTTTCATGGTGTAGAAAACATTCTTTCTTTGTATATTTAATGTGGAATTAGTGTCATATGATGGCCTTTCAGCTTTTGAATCACTACTTGCTTGAAAAATACTTGTTCCAAAGAAGTTTGGCCATGTGGTAACAAGGCATTTCAATGTGGAATTACCGTGTCTTTTTTTTTTTTTTTCCTGTTGCACATTACTGGGATCAAAATGTATACTATTTTATATTAATTCTCTTAAAAATTTTTTTGGTTTCCTATTTTTTTCTCTTCTCTCCTTTGGTAAAGAATATTTATTTCACATACTGTGTTTTATGAAACTCCTTAGGAAATTTCCTTAACTGTCTTCTAAAGATTGCACTTAACCGAAGAAGGGAATGTACATACATTGTTTTATATGTGTCCGGCTAATGTGTTTCAAAGCGTGTCTAAAACCTGTAAAAATTTAGAAACTTAAGCCTTTCTTCCCTAAGTCTTTGATCTCTCTGTTTTGATATACTGCTGTAGATAGAACTGACCTTACATATGGACTGTGATGTTAAATGTGGCATGAAAGTGCTGACATTAAGTTACTATTACTTTCAATATTTGGTCTCTGTTGTGAAAATTTTACTCTTTGACACTTTCATGTAAGTGACGGAGTCATTACGTCACTCTGTGCCTTGTATTTATTCATGTTTGTAAAGCACAAGTGTATTTCAGTCTTTCTTCAGTTGTGTACTTTGAGATCAATGGGCAGAGCTTACAGGAGCATTACTGGTAATAGTACTAGTAATTAGCTATTAAAAAAATTGTTTCTATTCAGAATAAGAATAGGTGATTAATAAAGTTTGTAGAAACAACTAGTGCTATCAGGGCAAGTTTATATGTGGAAAATGGGTGTTTTAAAGATGTATATTTAATCATTCTTATAGGAATACAATTAATTTGTTATGGTGTGTATCAGGAAAAAATACTTTGTATTTTAGTTCATATCAGTTCTGAAATCATAAAAGGGAAAGACTGATGCTTTAGGCTTCTCACTATAAACAAGTGACATTTCTGTTTAGAATTTGGAATGCTAACATGTATCTTTGTGCTATCGTGTCTCCTTCTGTCTTAGGTCATGTACTTCTTGCATTCACACCTCTTTCAGTGACGCACATTTAGTGTTTATGTAAATTCAACTGGGGGCCAATGTCACCGTTTCTGCTTGTTTCACATGGTGTATTGCTAAGCAACATGTGTACAAACAACAGTCTTTGCTTTCATTTTATCTCTTTCCTGTTCCCCTTCAGCCCCCCACTTCACTAAATAGTGACACAAGTTTGAAGGGTATGTATTAGCTTGTCAGGCAAAACAGTAGTTTTAGTTCACAGTCTGTGAAAAATGAAAGATGCAGTAGGTAGTGAGGATTTTGGATGTTGGATGCTCTTCAGTTTCTCTACTTAAATATTGATCACATTCCCAGCAATTACTTTATTTTCCTTGCAATCACCTTTTTTTTTTTTTTTTTTTTTTTCTTCTAGAAGCAATGACTCATTAGGAGATTTTTACACATCCTCAGCCATGTTCACTGAGGAAAATACTTTTGGAATACTGTTGTTGTCATGTACATGCCTGTTATATTGTACCTGTACAACGTATTGGTAAATTATAGATGTGTCTGTTTTCAATATTGCTGGAGACATTTTATTGCACTGTCCAGATTCCTGAAGTGTAAATGGTAGAACATGATACAAGTGTGTGTGTGTGTGTGTATGAAGAGAGAAACAGGATTTCCTCTAACTAGAGTTTATAATGTATGACATTTTACATTCTTATGTAGCAATAGATTCTGCTGAGAGAATTGAGGAGAGGAACCTCAATAGTCAATTGAATTGAAAAACAACTCATAGTCAACAGAGTTGAGAAAAAATGGAAGTAAAGGGCATGTTTGTGCCCTTGTGATAGCCTGAGCTATCACTAAAGGCAAAACTGAGGAAGGAGATATGTTCAAAGATGTTTTATGAATTTAATTTTTATTTTCTGGGCAATAACTTTATTTTTCAGTATTAATTTTACTTGCATAGTGAAAGGAATGTCTGAGTTTGCCTCCCACTGTGTGGATTTCACTGTGTGGAACAGTTTGTGAATTTCCAAATAGGAGCTATCAATGCTTGTCCTGCTAGATTTGGACTAGGAGCAATTGAGTGTATTGTTTACTGATGGCTTGCTTTGTAACTATACTGGATTTTAAGTCTAGTATTCAAAATCTGAACTGCTTTCTCAGATTTTGCCATTAAAATTATCTTTCAGAACTTAAATCTTGTACATATTTGATATTATCATTTGCATGTAACATATAGCTAAAGGTGATGAGTAGTAAATTTGTTTGATTTACAGTTTCTACTTTTATTGGAAGACTGGTGGTAACCTTGTTCCTATTTTGCCTTTCCTTTAATTTTTTTACATTTTTATGGAGAAAAAGAATGTCTTTCCCAGAATGTTTGATTATACAAAGGTGAACTCCATTATTCTTCTCATTTGATATTCATCAATTTGCATGTTAATGTTTTCAGTGGAGACTAAATATGCTAATCTCACAGCTTCTTAGCAGATTCCTTAATCATGAAGATATTTGTATGTTTAAAAAGAAATGAGGTAAACTGCCAACATTGCTTCATAAAATTATGTTACAGGTCAATCTGAAAATCATGACTGCTGCAGGGGCCTTGTCTCTGTAGGGACGAGAACTAGCTATTGCTGAAGTTGAAGTTCACTATAAGATTTGTCTTCTGGGTTGGTTGGTTCCTCTGTCTTTTAGCCATGGTTTATGTAAACAGTTAAGCAAACGTTCAGTGAGCAAGTCAGTCAACAGGTCTTCCAGTCTTTTTTGTGTATGTTCTTCAAAAATACGTTTGTACACATACTAAATACAGGTAGCTTCTTTACATTCAATTGTGATTAGATTGATCAGGACTTCAATGCTTTTGTCTGTCGTAAAATGGAGTTGGCATGATGAAAGCCAAGAAGCAATGTTTTACAATGAATGTACGTCAGAAAAACTAAAAAGGTGTTGGTAAGACTTTCAAAACTTCTCTTATGAGGCTAACTGAATTTTTTGCTTAGTGTGAAGTTAATTCCTTCCATGTCTGCAGAGATAAGACTGTAATGTCAGGCTGCAATAAGCTAAAATACATTAAAATAGTAGTACAATTAACAGGTTTGCTGTCCTGGTAGCACTGTAAGCAGGTCCACTGTAGGGTTGGGAGGATACTTGAGATATACCTAAAATATATTGGGCTCTTCTGCATAGTGATGGGGGGAAGTAAATTTCAGAAAACAATTTAGAGTACCTTTGTTAGGATTTGCCCTAATGGCCTATATTACCTCTAATATAGTCACCCTCCTGGGCAGCTGCTGGTGGTGGGACTGAGTCCTATCAAATGACTGGGAACTCTTCTAAATATATTGAGGATTTTTTCAATAATATTAGATCACAGAGCAGCTTAATTTGAACTGCTTGCAGAATATTATTTCTAACACTTGCTGGATATCGTTTGTGCCACATTATCATTGTATTTAAACTTGATTAATATGTCTTCTGACTTAATTTTCTTATACTGTATGGTAAATGCTGAATAATTATGTCTGTAAATTCATGCAGTTTAGAGCTTATTCATTGCATTTCATAGTCAAATTTTACAATTGTCATTCAAGTGTCCTCATTTAAATGAGATATGCATCTCATGAGGCTGTCCCAATAAGAAAAATTTAAATAAAATTTATGTTGTCTTATCTTTATGATCTCTGTGAAGAGATTTTTCTCTTCAGCTGTGGTTCAGTGGTAACCCAATTCTCCATAGTAATTCCAATAACATTGTTGTTTCAAAGGAATAAAACATGAATTATATGCTTTTTCTTTAAAATGTACACCAAAGTTAAAACAGTTTATCTATAATATGTTTTAAGCACTGTTATTATCGTAATAATACTAGTTGAACCTTGACTGTAGGCTGATATCTGGAAATTAATATTTTGGTGCCCCTTAAATTAATATTTGATGCCCCTTGTTGCAAAAACACATTGCAAAGGCAGACTGATACCATGCAATCTCTTGGAGCTAAATCAATATTTAAAAATCACATTTCTTTAATAGTTTCTTAACAGGAATAATTTGGTAACCTTCTGTAAGTAGATTTGATGAAGTGAATGTCCTTTTCCAGACCAGATTTCAAACAAGACTAAGTAAAATCAATACTTTAAAAAAAATGTATTCAGAAATAAGTGCAGTTTGCAACATACAGTGTTTCAAACCATTTATATGAACAGACTAAGACAGATTTTTATTCTCTAATCATATGTTTAGGGGGTTGGCTATTTAGCAGATTTTTAGCTTTCCAGATGCTCAAACAATGCACTCTTAAATACAGTATCCATAGATTATCCCCAGAATGCTGTAGATTAGCTATTTTAAGATTTGAATTGTGACTAAAAGCTGACAAAAAGCAACAGCAGTTGCAGTTGCAAATGTGCTGTCTCCATTAGCTCATTTAAAATGCATTTATCAGGGAAAGAGACAAAGTAGGCTGTGTCTGCATGTAATACTGTTACTTCATTAATATTTTACATACATATGTGTGTGTCTATAAATAAAACCTTTATGTGAATTCTGTCAACAACAAAGAGTATCCAAATGAGAGGCCGGTTTTGTTTGTTTATTTCACTAAGAGGGCAGTACAAGTTGTGATCACCAAGGACTGATTAGCAAATTTTGGACAATAATGAACATAGTTAAATTTTAAGTAGAGCTTCTTTTTGTTTGTTTAGATACTCAGAATTTTACAGTTTTGGCAGATAGGTTGTTTCACTAAACAGTGAAATACAGTACTTTTAATTTGCCTTAATTTAGTAATTGTAAGTCTTACAAAAATATCTTTTTATTGAATATTTTGTAACATGTAATTTTTAATCCTTAAAATTAAGGATAAAGTATGTTCCATTTAAGATCATTTGCTTTAAATGTTTTTCTTATTAACAAACCGTACTTGCTGGATCTATGTCTTGATGGGTTACCTGATTTAGCCAATTTAAGGCAAATCAATTTTGAAGCTCTGCTTCTTAAAATATTTAGGTTGAAGAAATATTTGTTAATTAAATGGCTTTTCTGATGAAAATCATTTGCCTCCAAACTGGTAAGCTGCACAGATACTTTAATGAGAAGTCAACAAAGAGTTGTAATAAGTTCTCTACACAGAGTAAAGCCAACCCAAATAATTTTTAATGGCTTATGTCTGAGTTGCTGAAAGTCTGAAGTGATACAGAGCTCAATTTCAATTATAGGAGCTATCTATACTCCAGTTGAGTATGTTACCAAATACTTTTTTAAAATGAGGAATGACAGGCCATTCAGTAATGGTTTAATTTTCTGACTTAGTTTGGTGTAATAAAAATTGTATCTCAGTTCACATCTCCTCCCTGATACATAGTAAAAAGAGTCTCTATATGTTATTTAGCCTTTCTGAATTCAAGTAGACTTTGAGCAGGTTCCTGCAGAACGTGATGGTTCCAGTACTTTTCAAATTGGTGGAGGACAGCTGTAGAGCAGGGTTGCAGGCAGAAAAGAACCAGTATATGTAAACCCAGAAGTGCTGATCGGCACTGTTATTACCCTGCTCTAGTGACAAAGATGACATGAAAACTTGTTTTATTTGTTCATTTCTTTTAACCAATAATGTTATTTCAGAACCATTACTGGTTGTTTGTTAGCAGTATTGACAATGTTTTGTGTATGTTCCTGTATTTTCTTTTCCTGATGGTTAGATTTTCATGTCATACGGTCTTAGAACAGCCCAGGTTGGAAGTGATCTTGAGCGATCATCTGGCGCAACATTTTGTGGGAAAGGCAGCCTAGGTGACACTTTCTAGCATCCTCTCTAATCACATCTCAAAAAACCTCCAGTGATGGGGACTCCTGTACTTGGGGAGGTGGTTGCAGTGGGTTGATGCTGACCAGATACCAGGCACCCACGAAAGCCACTCACTCACTCACTCGCCTCCACAAACTGCAGAGAGGACAGAAAATTTAATGAAAGGTTCATGAGTTAAGTTCTGGGAGAGGGATCACTCATGAAATAGCATCATGAGCAAAACAGCCTTGACTTTGAGACATGCATTAAATTTATTACACTAACAAAATCAGAGCAGGATACTGAGAAGTAAAATAAACCCTTAAAAACACCCCACCCCTCCCTCCTTCCCAGCTCAACCTCTTGCCCCAGCAGTGCATGGAGGCAGGGATTGGGGTTTATGGTCAGTTCATCACTCAAAGCTTCTCCCACTGCTTGGGGAGAGGAGTTGTTCCTCTGCTGCACTGTGGGGTCCCTCCCACAGGAGACAGTTTTCCATGAGCTTCTCTGACGTGAGTCCATCTCATGAGCAGCAGCTACGTGTGAACTGCTGCAATGTGAGTCCACCCCACAGGCAGCAGTCCCCCTCAAACTGCTGTGGCATGGGTCACTCTTCCACAGGATGCAGTCCTTGAAGGACTGGCTGCTCCAGCATGAGAGCAGGGCCCCTCTATCCACGGATCTCTCATGGGGTAACAGCCTCCTCCCAAGCATCCACCCGCTCCAGCATGGGGCTCCTCCACAGGCTGCAGGTGGATCTCTGCATCACCGTGGACTTCTATGGGAGCAGCCAGCATTACCATGGTCTGCACCATGGGCCTGCAGAGGAATCTCTGCTCCTTCTCCACTGACCTTGGTGTCTGCGTGTTGTTCTGCTCACATATTCTCATTCTACTCTTCTCTGACTGGAATTAAAACTGTCCAACTTGTTATGATTTCTTCTTAAATGTGTTATCACAGAGGCGTTGCCACCATTTCGAATTGGCACAGCCTTGGCCAGTGGCATGTCCATCTTCAGAGCCATCAGGGATTGGCTCTGCTGGACATGAAGGAAGCTTCTGGCAACTTCTCACAGAAGCCACTGCAGTAGCCCCCCAGTTCCAAAAAGCAGGCCATGCAAACCCAATGCAGTTTGACTGGCTCTCACTGTAGAGAGCACTTAGATTGAGGTGGAACATTTCCTCATGAAGCTTCTACCTGTTGCCCATATTTTTCTGCATGGCTCCTTGTGAAGTGGGAAGTTTCTGTCCTCATTATACCCACTCTCTACGTACTCAAACATGAGTATGAAATGGCCAGTCCTGTTAATGTTTTTGCCTCTACTGGAGAATTTGCACCCAAGTATCTGAGACAGTGCAAGATATAAATAAAAAAAAATCAATCTCCAAGCAAAAAGGATATGATAATTAAGACATTTTTTGCACTTCTTCCAAATTTAAGGTTATGTAATATCAGCATGCTGAAAGCTAAGCTTCACTGTTTGTTGAGCAGTCCAGCTGCAGTTACTGGAAACAGTGGTACAGATACATCAGATTTGTCTTGTCAACCTATAAGCCAAGTGTCTTATTACCAGCTGTATCTCACATCCACTACTGACCATGAGTTAAATGCATAGAGGAGTTGGAGGCAGTGAAGTGTCAGTGGAGCACTGATAACCATCTGAAGAGTATTTAAAAAAAAAAAAAAAAAGATTGTGCCATTTTTTCCGTACCTCACATTCTCTAACGTGAAAACATTTTTTGCTTTCTGTTGTTTGCTCAGAATAACACTGTAAGCACTGCTGGGACTGTACGACCATTCTCGTTGCAGATAACTCACTTGAAATGCACACAGATTGATTAAACTGCTGAAGTGCCCTGAGCTCTGACTCCCAGCTGTGCTCCTTCTGATTGCTGCTCACGGTGTGTGCTGGGAACTTTGCTCATGGAGAGCTGGCAGGCATTTGGTATAACCCCGCTCAATACTAATTGTGTAGTAAAACTGGTAATAGAGAAAAATGGGTTTGGTATCCTCAGGTATGAATGGCCTTCTGAAAGAAAAGGAAAAACCTGGCATTACTGCATAATTCAGTGTGGAGATGTTCAGTTTTCATATACTTTCTATATATAAATTCTAGCTATATAACTAATAGCACGAACTAGGTGGTTTACTGAATCCTGTTGTCATGGCTGAATTTTCCCTCAATTTTGCCTATCAAGGCTAATTTTTTGTAAGATCTTGTGAGGTTTTTTTATTTTTATTGGACTGATCTTATTTGCATTCTTGTTTACTGAAGAATACTGAAGGCAACATGACAGCAGTTTCTGAAGGAGGAGCATTAGTTATTTTTAATATTAATAATTTCTATGAAATTGGAAATTACAGAAGGAATCCTCTTAGAGATTATAATATTTTATTATTGAGGTGCAGACTATGTTGCTGGTATTTCAGATGGGCAGGTGACTGTCCATCTGGTACCAGATTGTCACATTGTGAGATGTAGGAGGTCAAAAGACTAGTAAAGCCATTGTGTTAATTGTTGGAGTTACTAAATTTGATCTGCTGGTGACTGAGCTCTTCATCTTGAATGTAATGAATACTTAGCACTAAACAACTGTGTATTATTTATTCAAATCTTTCATCCAGAAAATGAGATCATTTTCTGTGCTGATGGGAGAAGAGTGACTGTGGGTGTAATCCATGAGCTAGATACTAGTAGAAGCAGAATGAAGGAATAAATATCCTTAAATATACAAAGAATTGGATTCACTGAGTTTTCAGCACTAGTTCACAGTAAGTGATTACGAGTATGTACTTGTTGTATAAGTACTGATTCTGACGATAAATTGGAGATGTGAGTGAAGAAAGCCAAGACTAGTCCTTTATTTTATGGTATGTTTTTCATGTTCGTAGTTGTAGTTTGGTTCCAGTTAAGAATTTTTATTTCTTATATTTTTAGTACAGATGTATTTCACATTTTGCCCTGCAAAGAGAGAAATTTTGTGCAAACTAAAGAGGCTTTTTTCTTTTAGGTAATCTAGCTATTGGCTAGAGTCACTGTTTTGAAATGTGAAAGATGTCTCACCAACGCTGGGTTGGATTTTTCACTTAAATAAGCTTCTCAGTGTTGTTACTGAATAAATAGTAAACTTAGATAAATCTAAAATCTGGTAATTATTCCGTGACTTTATTTTTACTTCTACATGCATTTAACATTGAAGTTAAAGTAGTTAAAATTAGTGTTATATTCAAGAACTGTTTAGCCAGCCTTCTTGCTAGCAAATGGCTGGCAGTAATAGTTCCACTTTCTTCATTAGCTTTTAGGGGAATTAGTTTTCAAATAAAGTTAGTAATGAGAGTGAAGCCCCAGATTTCTCCTATAATCATCATATATAACTTAAAATTCTTGTACTTGAAAATGGGTTTGAGACTAGACAATAAAATTGCTTGCAGTTTCCTGATTAGTAAATGAACTTTTTGGAGATCACCATTTAGTACTCTCTCTAGTAGGCCTAAAACTGCAGACTAAAGATGGCTCTTATTTCACTAAAGCTTTGCTGTCGTACCTTTCAGCTTTCGAGCCTGCCAGTGTGTGTGATAGAAGGCATCAAAATGTGTGAAAAATGACCCAAATGCAGAACTGTTATTTGTAGTTATCAATACAAACTGTTATTGTGCCATAATTGACAGATGGTTTTGCACTCTAATATCTGTTTTTAAGGATATTTTTACACTGATTTAGACAGAGTTGTGTTGCGGGTTGTGGGGGTTTTGTATGTTTTTATGAGTTAGGGTTTTTTTGAGATTCTTTTGGTGATTTTTTTTGTTTTGTTTTTGTGGGGGGAGGGTTTAGGTTTTTTTGTTTTGTTCTTTTTCCCCCTAACGCAGCAGAGACAAACCCCAGGAATTAATGGTGCTCAGCAAGAAGGAATTGCACTGTGAAAAAACTGGGGGCATATAGTAACAAATTGGAATTTGTTATTTGATCTGGGGAGCGCTATGGCCAAAACACACTCTGAGCCCCCCTGAAAGTGCTGGTGAATAGCTGTTGGATGTTCTAGTTTGAAATATACGTTTTTCTTTCTTTAAAACTCTGCAAGATCTGAAATTTATCTTCCTGCAGAGAGAAAAAATACTTGAAAATTTATAAAGCTGGATAAAATGAAAACGGATTTGTTTCTAGTTCCTTGGCAAGCACGTTTTGCTGAAGCGGTGACAAAGTCTACTGTTAAAGTGACTTCACCCAGTTCTTCCCTCCTGTCCAGTCATTTACTTGGAGTGAACAAATGGTAATTGTAGCTCTGCCTGAACACCGACATTAAAATTAATGTGTTCTTAGAAAGTTCTTATTTTCGTACAGGACACATCTTGTTTTCCTTAGGTGTACAATTTCAAAACTAGTGTCAGGACCAAACATAGATTTCTCCAATTTGGTGTAATTTCCCCTTGAATTTTCTCATATATATGTATATTTTAAAAATTTATTTAAACAATTTTATTTCTCATATATATGTATATTTTAAAACTAAATTAAATTTTTCTTGATTGAAAATCAACAATTCCTTGCTTGAGAACAGCAGTAGCCAGCTGTTTGTAATATACAACAGAATTGCAGTTAATAGGAAGGTGGATGTTAGGGTTTGCTGGCCTGTTACGAATATTGCTGTGTTTCAGTGGAGAGTGTTGCTTTTTGGGGAACTGTATAAAAAAACCACATGGTTTGTGATTATGTTCTATTACAGAGAGTTTTGTAACTTCCATTGAGCTCCTTGGATAGATTAATAGATGATCTTTCCGGCTCATGTCTTAACTGTTGATGGATGAGAAGATAATGTGAGCAGTAGAACAACGTTTCTGCAACACCATAAAATTTCCATAGATCCTTTACTGGTGTTAATTACAGCAAAATTCTCCTATAAGACGAATTTAAGTGACTGACCTGAGACATCTTCAACCTTGCTTTCAGCAAAGTTTTCTTCTAATGATTACTTCTGCAAAGCAGAAATGCAGGAAGCGGTGTTCGCTGTGGAAGCTGTGGTGTTGCTGTGGCTCTTTGGTGAAATGGTGATGGAATTAAAGAACCTACTGATAGTGTGAGGACCTACCTGCATCTGGAGCTTGATGTTTCCACCTGATTTTTTTGGTGGAGAACAGAAGAAAGTTGATCTTAAGACACATTTAAGTGAGGTAAAATGATAGGGTCCAGGTCAGGGAGGCAACTGTTTGAAAGAAATCTGAGAGGAGAAGTAGAAGCAGAAAGGAAGAGTCGTGTAAGAGGAGAATAAGATGGTAAGGAAAGTTAAGCCAGTGTACAACTACAGGAAGTACAACAAATGAGCTCTGAAATGTTTTATTTTTGTCTGTGAAACAAGCCACATTAGGTATTGTGGAAAAGACAAAGCCCACAAAGAAACCCCAGAAGTAGAGGGAGATAAGAGGCATGAAGGCAGACTACTTGGGAGTACTGACTTGTCACCATTTCTTCATATTGCACATGCTCACAAACTCTTTTCCCTAATGTGGCCTTCTTGTATAATTACTGGTCCAAAGTTGTTTATATGCAGATCTCTCCTCAGGCCCTTCTGTGTGTCAGTAGAGCCATTTCTGGTATTTAAAAGTCCAGAAAACTAATTTCTGACTACACCAATCCTTCTGTCCATATTCCAAGTCTGCAGCTTTGCTTACTCCCAGTAGGTTTTAGGGGTTTTCCTCAGCATTTGCTGAAGGTAAATGTTAGCGTGTATTGGTGGTAAGTGCATGGGATGTGTTCATAGCAACCACCTTTAAGCACTATTTGAAATTGTTAGATGTGTTTCCTGAAACTTAAGTAGGAAACTGTCACCCAATATGTTTAGTGTTTTCTCATACACACGTGCATATATATATATACACGTTTTTTCTCTTTGTATTTTTATTGCCTTTAACCCATTGAAGATCTAATGCTTGTAGCTGTCACAGGAGGTTGCTTTGTCTTCTGTCTGTTGCTATAAATATTTCTGTCACAATCTTAACAACAATCTGTAATGATACAAAATTTGCCAGTTTGCAGAAGTATTCTTAGAGCTACATTTATGGGCTAACAATGAGTTTGGTATTAAAAGAATAAAGAATGAGCCCCAGAAATAGCTTGTTTGTGATCTAGTATCACTTCCTACCCTTGCATACATGGATTCTTTTATACTGTGGGTTGTTTTTTTTTTCCCTTCTCTGTTTTATATACCTTCTGGGGGACTACTGGAACCTTTGTACAGAGATTAAAAAAGTGATAAAAGCGAGTGTCAAATATGTTGGTGCTTTATGTAAACCAGAGTTTTAATATGATGAACAGCAACACCTAGCCTTTAGGCATGAATGTTCAGCTGCTGAGAGCTTCAGCATTAGGTACTAATGTGGGCATTCATCCCCACTGCCCCTTGCTGTAGTAATTCCCTGTAACTTATTTACTTTATCAAAGACACCAACTCTAATCTGACAGCATTTGCAATCTGCCAAAGTGTAAAACTGTCACAAGATGCATTTACATATATAGCAGAATCTGCATAGCTGTACAGGAGGTGAAAATAAGTCGATATAAACCTGTGTCAGTGAAGATGGTATTTTGTGTACAAAATCTGGCAAAACAGTTTATCAAATTTTGAGCTATCCTTGGTGCCAGATGAGAAATGGAAAATTTTATGAGGAAACAAGTGACAAAATTTTATATCAGTTTATTATAGGAAAAAGTAGAAACAGTAAACTAGCCGCTCAAGTACTGAAAGCTCACAGTACATGGGTATTAATCACTGCCTAGAATATGTTGCTACATTATAATTCTCTTTCAGAAGCTAGCTATTTTGCACTGTTACCATGCTTTCCTTCAAAGCTTTAACTTTATTTTAGGGCTTGATATCTTGATATAGTTGTTGAAATGCTCAAAGAAGATAAAAATAAAGCAAGTGAGAAGTCCCAAACAATTTTATGAAACAGGAGGATAAGACTAATGGTGTTGATTTTTGTTTCGCTGTTTTTGTTTTGTTGTTGTTTCTTTTTTTTTTGGTGTATGTTTAGTTTTGTGAGTTTTTTGGTGTTTTTTTCTGTTTTCTGATATCTTCTTTAAAGATGAAATTTGTATTTCTGTCACATGCAAAGATAAATGAGTCTATTAGCAACACATGTACTTCAAAATAAAGATTAGTACTATGAGCTGTTTGTGCTTACTTATATATAAGTTTCTTTTGTAAAATAATATATTTGGACAGAAAGGTTGAGGATATCTGAAGTGTTGTGCCCCTTTTTGCAATAGAGGTGTTAAAGTAAGGGCAACTTCCATGATATGCCAAATCACAGGCAGTTCATTACCTTTTCAGCTGTTTGCTATTTGCTCCACATGGAGCAGCAAAGATGGAAGAGCCATGCTCTGGATTTTAGTGCTCCTTCTCTGCCTACATTTGGGAAGATGCTACCCTTTAATACTAGTTTATATCCTCCTGAAATATTCCAGTGATACTCACAATATGGGACGGCGTCATGAAGATAACTGAAATTTAAACCGCAGGAAACTAAGAAATGAAACATTATTTTATGTATATATATAGCATGGTCTATGCTGTTGTTGGAACATGGTGTAGAAACTTTGGCAGAGCAGCTGGTGGGTCAAGGCACGTGGCAGCGCAGTCCTGGGCGATCCCAGTGGGGAGGCAGATGCAGGCATTGCTCAGCACGTGACAGAAGTTCTGTAGAGGAGCATGAACTGTGCTGTGGTGAACTGTGCTGTTACATCTGCAAGGAGCAGCTCTGTCTAATTGCTAATGAACTGGTAATGGACTAATAAGAATGAAAATGTCGGGGAAGATAGAAGTAGCCTGAAGCTGCAGTTTGGACAACGCAAGGCAAGGCACAGGTTGCCTATGACAGATGTAAAATTGTTAAAATTGTGCAACAAAATGCTTCAGATATTAAAATACAAGGCATGTCTGTGAATCCTCTGTCTGGAAACAGTAGCAAGTAAAAAAATGAATGTTGCACTGTGGGACTATGAATACACATCCATTGTGCTAAATTATCCTGGATGGAGGAGTAACATGTGGAATTGCATAGCATCACTTAGCTTTTTAAATGCAAACTTGTGAAAATTGTAACTAATAGAATCATCACTAGTTTCTAAAATTACTATTTCTATTAAAAGATATTGAATTCACTGACTTTTTTTTTGGTCAAAATGTAGCTGTTTTTGCTAGATAAAATTGTGAGTTGTTGCAGAAAGTAGTGTCAGGAAACTGAAACTTTGGAAAACAGGAGATGAAGCATTAACCACCATGCTGACATAGGAAGGTCAAACCTTTAATTTACCCACAGTTAGCTTTACTTAGAAGGTCGAAATAAATGTGCTTTATATTGTAAGGAGAATTCATGTAGATTTGTTCCAGACTCACTAATTAAGTACCACTTGAAATTAATGATTGTTTTATGCTGAAAGCATATTTATATTTTTTCTTTTTGTTGTGGCAAGGGATAGTCCAACATGAATATTTATTATAACTTTTCAAGTTATTTAACATTTTACACAGTGCTTCTTGGCAGTTTGGCAGTTTGTTTTTCCCATATCAGTTTTAGAGCAGGAATGCAAGATGAGATTTTTGTTCTGATACTAAAATTGAGCAAAAAGTTTATTCCTCGTCCCCCCTGAGAAAACAATGTGGAGTTATGTGCTTGGATTTTTTGTTTGCTTTGATTTGTTTTAATGTTTGTAGATTACATACATATTTTTTTAGTAGATATCGGACCATGTGCCTCGAAAGCATCTGGGGTTTTTTTTGTTATATAGCTAAATAACACATCATGTATTCACACCTTCAGGTTAGTAGTATTTAACCTTTCAATTTGCAATACTTTGCATTACAAGAGACATTTAATGACATATGCATTACTCACGGGGATTTTGAATGTATATTCTTTGGATGTACCCTGTCTTTGCATAAAAGCACTCAGAAATTGTTTCTAATTTTTCAATAACAGATATCTAAGAAGTGGGATGATTGATCATAAAATAGGCCGTTCCTGTTTAATGGCCACCTTAAATTTAATAAACCTGAAAATTTAGGTAAGTTCTAGATTTGGTAGTGTAATATACTTACTAATATACTATAGTTTTTTCCAAGACTGCTACAGAGAAAAGACATCTTCTGATCTCTGTCCATTACTTTGGAATAAAGATCTTTCTGATACTTTTAGGCACTTGATTTTGCGTGAATACTAGATTAAAATTTGTAAGCAAGGAATACAGAGGAAGAGCTTACAGGAGAAGTAGTCAATATAAGGCATAATTTATCTTGGACTGTGCTTTTAAAAACAAAAAGATAATAATTTATTATTTGTCAGACCATTGAGAGGGGACTTTGGTAAGTGAAGGAAATAAGAATTTTTCTTTTCCTCGTCCAGACTACTTACATTGTGTTGCCTGTGTAGTCAGCTTTAAAATCTTGTGCTTTGACAGTCCATGTTTTCTGCTGTTGGCTAGTAGAGCTGACTTTATTCTTTGAAGCTAATTTGTACTGTTGTGAGACTTAAAACCTGTTTTACGGGTGAGGTGTGTAACCTATATAATTGACACAAAAAAGGAGTAATAAATGCTTTCCCCAGCTACCAATACGAACAGAAATGTTGTGGTGGAATGATGACTTACAGTGAAATCTAGTATTACGCAAATATGACTTTGTCTTGTCTTAGCGAAATGAATCTTAAAAAGATGATAGATTTTTATTTTAAAATTCTGCTGCACTGGTTTTGGACCAGGTGGTCCAACAGGTAATTCAATTTGTTTGTCCATTCCATCATGCTTAGTGTTCTCTTTTTGTACCTCAGTCATGCTGTTAAAAGATGCCTCTGATAAGTGCCAAGCAACGTAAGTCCCTGTGGAGACTTATATATGTTATAGAAGGTTATGATGTGAGGCTGTGGAGATTATAAGCTTGGACCATGAGCTCTTGTATGACTCTAGATTTGAAAGACTTTCTTTGGTGTAATAACATGAAAAACAGGACAGTCTGACTGTCTAAGTATTTATCATTGTGGATAAAGCATAACTTCAGTGAGTCTTTATGGTGGGCACTAGGTGGGTGTAACAGGTGAGAAAGGACTGTGCTACCAGGATGTGTACTGGCTGGTGCTGTGGTTTCTCAGGCAGCTGGTGGATGGGTCATAAGCAAGATACTCTGCCCAGATAACACGAGTGCTTTCCCATGGACTTTACCCTTCTCCTCCCCCCAGTCTTTGATGAGGTGTGAGTGCTGGTCCTTTTTGGTTACAAAGATGTGCCGAACAAGAGACATCAGAAAGTGCCATCGGTGTGGTGTTTTTTATACAGCAGAGACAGCATAACTGGAGTTGGTTCTTTCCTCCAGTATTCTGTGTCTAAAGAACTCTTACTTTTCCTTTTTCTCAAGCTTAAGCTGCAGGCTGCAGCCTGCCTCCTAGGCAGGACTCTGCTACTGCTCCATCCTTCTGCTCTTAAGGAAACTTGTTTGAACTTTCTGGCTTGGACTTCTTGACATTTATATTTTTATTCAAAGTAAATTTTTATGTTGATGTGTGAAGTACGACCAAAGTGTTGGCATACCAGAAAGATGCCAGTGTCTTGGGGAGGTTGGACTAGGCATTGTGTTCTGGTTTGTAGTGGTTTGCCAAAGGAAAATATTAGTCCTGTGCTACTGGGACCTCTTTCATCCCTCTCTTCATGCTTACAAATATTAAGCCTACATTTATTTTATTTTGTGTATGCAAAAATATACATGCATTCAGATGTAAATACATACATATGTGTGTATATGTGTATATAACAATGTAGCATTTTTTGTTGTCCACAAGAGAGGGCTGGGAAGAATGATGTTAAAACTTACCACATATATTCCACTGGGAATGATTGCTGTTGTAAGGTCTGTTGAGTAAAATCATGTAGTCAATCAGCTAAAGTTCTTATTAAATTATTTTTACTTTTCCTGTAACTCTTTATGTCTGATGGTAATTTATTGGATGTAGTGTCAGCAAACTCTGCTCTGCAATGGCACACATCCACTGATGGTGTTAGCTGCTGGATAGCTGCTCACTTGTTGCTGTGGTAACCCTGTTCTGAGGAGCAGGAGAAAGAACAGGGAGGACTTTGTATAAACATGGTTTCTGGTTTCCTTGTGATGCTGACTATGAACAAATGCCAGTGCAAAATGAATATTCCTTAAACCACCAGGGATGTTCTAGAGATCATATTCATTTAAAAGAGAAATGGGAGATTTGACTTTCTAGAAATTCAAACTCGATTTTGGTTTTAGTTTCTTAGACTGAAATGCAACATTGCTTTGCCTTTTGTTTGCTTCAAGGCTGTAGTTCCCACGAGGAGGAATTTTTGGCAGTAAGTGATTAGGTATTGTGTCAGGTAGCTTTAGCAAGCAAAGAAATACACTGTTTATTCAGAGGGCAATCAAAAGTTATGTGATGTTACGGCAGCCTCTTTAGCTTGAGGTGCTCAAAACCCAAAGTATTAACTGAATTCCCATAGAGAAGTATAAACCCCTCAAAGATTGATACCCCTTATTGTTTCTCAAGCTTTGACAAAATGCTGCTTGTTGTGTCTGTGCATTGCTGAGCATGTCTGCATTCATTGTGGTGTAAATACAGGATGTGGTTGTGCTGCTGCAGCCTCTTTAAGTTTGGTTTGACTGTTTTCAAAGGTATGACTAAGATGGTGTTAATGCAGAAAACTGCCTTTTAAAAAACGAACAGTAGAACATTCTTTAACAATGTGTACACTTTTCAAGAAGAAGGTTAAGACCTGATTCTGCAGATACATGTGACTAAATGCAGTGGTGCAGCTCTGTCAACTCTCAGTCCCAATTAATTTGCTTCTTATTAGTTTACTTTGAGTCTCTTTAGATTACAGTTGATAAGCATGTGGGGGAGCTGTCAGACTTGATAGAGATTAAAGATATGAGGTTATGAAAATAATTCTATAGGAATAAATTATTTTAAAATTATTAAAATCATAATCAAATTAAAAGAAACTATAAAAGCACAGAAATCGTATAAGCAGATTTAATCATTCTCATATGAAGAATGCAGAAAAGCATTAATCAGAATTTTGTAACAGTTGGCCATTGGTATGGGAAATTGCAATATTCCGCCCATTGAAAAAGCCATACTGTCACACTAGAGGAGAATAAAACCTAATGCAGGAAGTAATGACAATTTGAATGATATTTGAAATACCAGAGAAGGAATGGATGTCAGTGGTAGCAATGGAGCTTTATTGTATATAAGTACATAAGCCTGGTGAAGGCAGCACCTCTGTTGTAATGGCTGCAGGCCCTCCAAAGTATGAGGGAAGATTTATGTTGTTTCATTATAAAATTTTAAAAAAGGATAGAAAACTATGGTCTTTGACGTATGTAGTAGGAAATGGTAACATTTTTGGGTGTGCATTAACTGATATATTTGGTAACATCATGCCAGCCCTTCATTAGGGCTAAAACAACTAAGTGGCTATACAACTAAGTACAACTGAGAACATCTGCTCTGAATTTTTGTTAGTTATGTTAATCCAGTTTTCAGTGAAAAGAAGCTTGGAGCCTGTGGACAGAGGGAAATATTAACAAAGGGAGTTGCCAGTAAGTTTGTCAGCATGTAAAAAAAGGGAGCAAGACAAGTAATTATTGCTTGTACAGCACTAAGAACTGTTTGAAGTCCTACACCATCACAACTGCAGCACTAATTTATTTTTCTTCACTTGTTTCTGTCAGTAGCTCACTTGCCAGCACTGATAAGTCAGTCCAGTTTGGGATTCCAGTTCACTTGTGAGATGACACCTCAGAAAGAAATCATCTGTGTACAAAAAAATCACTTGAACATTACTATTAACAGAAGTAGCTTGTTACAAAAATACCTAAACAAAATTTTCATTTCGTATATAGTGAAACAACAGAGAGAATATAATAGACATATTTTATGTCTATTATGTATGACATATGCAATGCAGCTAGATATATAGAAAAAGGTTTCAAAAGTTCTCAGGTCAATAAGAAAGAATTTCTGGGCTGATGAGAGAAGAATTAATGAGTTTGGTTTTATATTTCTATTAATTGTTAAGAACTTTCTGGAGGAAAGCTGCATTATTTGAATTATTTATTATACATATTAAAGTATTTGCACATTAGCAAAAGTTAATGCTTTCTACATTATTTCTTTGTCATAAGCCAGTATAAAACGTGAAAATTTAGCTCTGGGAGATTTCAGCAGATTTCAGCTTTAGTATTGGCATGGTTCAAAAGATTTTACATTGCTTCAGCAGCTTATTTTTTATACCTACGTCTAAGAGGATAAAACTGATTAACAGTTTAGTAATAATTTAGTACTTTGGTAAGATTAATAGCAGTGTGAATGTCTTGGGGTTTTTTGGGTTTTTCTCCTTCTTAAACTTTAAATAGGATTCTAGGACTGGCAAGGATTTCCTGTGTTACCGTCTGCCATTGCAGACAGTCGTATCATTTAACTTGTGTTGTAAAATTGTCAAAGTTGGCTTTTAAGAAGATTTAGGTTTCTACCCCTGGGGCTTTACTTGGAAAAACTGTTTGAAAGATAAATTTCTTTAGAGCTATGGAATTCTTTTTAAATATGCAGCCTGATTCTCTTTCTAGTCACCTGATAGTCACTTTTGTTGGCTGTATCTTGGGTTTTCTTGTTATTTTCCTTCTGTTTTATATCTCGACCTCTGGAAGCTTGTCTTACTTTCTTTTTCAAGTTCATTGACACAGATTAACCAAGCAAAACTTTGTCTCACCCCATAAGGTATATTATGTATTTCTTAATTCTATTTATTTTATCTTATTTCCAAATAATCTATTTGATATTTTATTTATTTATTTATTGGCAGTGGAGTTTAGGGATTATGCATCATACCTGCACTGAGTTTTAGCAGTGCTTTTTACTAAAGCATGAACAGATCACTCTACTGAATATACTTATAGTCAAATGTACAGATTTTTGTTTGTAGAGGCACACCTCTATTCTCATACTTCGCTTCTGTTGAAGGGGAGGTCAGCTGGCATTGTTTAACAGGAAGTTTCTGCTGGATATGAGGCAGAATGATGATGTCTAATTTAGTAAGAGATTGTGAACAAAATAGTTGTTTCTGAAGGAGTTTATGATGTGTTCAAAAGAGGGTTAAGGAGGTTACTCGACATGACCTGACTCTCTTGATTTGCCAGTCTAAATCAGAATTTTACAACTTCTGTTTGTCGTGATAGAGGGGGCAAAAGTGTCTCTGCAATGTACTGGTAACACATGTGGAGTATATGAGATGACAGCAAGAATCTAGTAAAACTGAGCTTTCCACTGCACTTCACAAATTATACAAATTATGAAACTTAAAAAACCTTAATGGTAGAAATAAAAATTATATATGGCGTGTATCAGAAGTCATGGTACAGGTGCTGGAAGTCTTTGGATTTAGTCCATATGTCCTGGTTTCCAGCCTAGCATTTTATTTCCTTTTGAGCAGTCTGTAACACCAGTAGGTTGTCTTGTACTTATATGTTTCATTCATTCCTAGGATATTTGTAGACCTTGTAGCCGCTAGTAGCTATACAAAAGATACCACTGCCTAGTCAGGTCTGGTGTGCTAGGATTTTGTCAGTCTGTTAAAAAAAAATCAAAGAGTATTTTATGTCTTATTGCTGAAAGGATAGATTAGCTCATATAGTAGCTAGCAATGTGTAAAGGAAAGCATTGATATTTTAAAAACAGTAAGCATGGCATAAATGAAACACATAAATAAAAGTATCAACCTTAGAAGTCTTTGAATTTGAACTATCAGTGGCCTTTGATGTAATATAATTGTGGATAGAAATGTGAAATACATGGCCTCTCAGGCCTTGCAAAGAACCCCAGCTGGATGACAGAGTCTGAAATGTTTCTTTCTGCTCTTCTTTAGGGGTAGAAGAGGGGTAGTTGTTGAATATGAGATTAAGATCTTCATTGTAATTTTGAAATCAGTGTTCAAGGAATTTTGTGCCCTGTTCTCTTATCACACTCATTCACTGGCATTGACCAAACTTAATGTTCTTGTTATTTAAATTCATCTTCAATATTCCTTTGTTTTTCTTCCTCTAATCATAGTTGTGGAGGTTAAACAATCAGAATCAATTAGTGAAAATAATCTATGTAGCAAGTTTGCTTCTTTTTGTTATTAGGGAAAAGGCTCTTGGAGCTGATTACCTACTCAAGCCACTGTAAAGGGATGCGTTGTATGCTTGTATGAAGACAAACTCACCTTTTTTAGTGAAGAACAATTAATTGTTAAAAGATCTAGATTTTAAAATTTTCTCATTTAATTTCAGTGATCATTTTGCTGTATACATTTTCTAATTTATTTCAAAATCTCAAGGGCATACATTCACGTAAAATGATGCTGATACATGGTGAGTTATTTAGCCATTGCGGTTGGCAGGCATGGGACCCTGTGGTTTGGTGGCTTCTTATATCTTTGTGCAGGCACAGACCTTGGAGGAAGGAGAAAGGGAAAGGCAAGGTACATTTGTTTCCTCTTGATTATGTTTTTATTCAAAAAGAGTTGATAAGTTTTGTTTTTTTACTAATTTGCTTCTTGCTGTTTTGAAATTTTCTTCAAGACCCTGTTTCAGAGATGACTGCTGCATTTGAAATACAGGATTGGGTGTCTCTTTGAAATGCCATTCTGTTTAGAAAGAACACCTACCATTTAAGTAAAATTATAGTGCTCTGAAAGCAAAAAAATAGTCTTTTGTCACTCCTGTATATTTATGCATATTTCATTTTAAACAAAAAGGTTATTTTTTCCAGCTTGGCAGAAGTAATCATTGGCAATTTTTTTTTTTTTTTTAACTTTTAAAAATACCAGTGTGAAGACTTCTCTTTCTGTTTCATAATTAATCTTAACAGCATAGATAATATTTTTTTTTACTTCAGCTTTTTCATAATCACAACCAATTCCATTCACTATTGGATGATTCCATTGTTTTGGTTGCGTGGGCTTTTGGGTGAAATTAAATGCTTTTCTCTTGGATCCAGCTGTAGTTCAGGGGAAGGGAGGAGGAGGCTGATGTGATGTGGGGAAGTTGGCATGGACTCTTTGGTTCTTATACTGAGTAGGCAGACTAGCTATGAGTGATTTGCCCAGCTTTTTTTTTCATGACACAGCCAGTGCAAAGTGGTAACTTTCCTCCACTTACGTCGTTATAGAATCTTTGGAACAAAAAAGAAACTGGACTGTATTTAGGATAAGATTTAGCAAAATATAGGTAAGTTTGCAAATCGGAAACATTCTGAGTAATGGTGAGGTATGACAGGTGCATTATTGCACTAAAGAACATGAAACATTTTGTCTTCTTCCCTTTACAAGTAAATAAAAATATACAGTTGCAAAGAATATTTTTAGATTGTTTCTAGAATACCCAAACCTTGCATATCTGTATTTTCAGCTGTGTTATTGTAAGTATTCAGTTATTGCTGCTTTCTCTATAATGTACCTTTTTCTGAGTGGTGTATTTTTTGCATGTTTAGGGAGATTATCTGCACAGACTTCCGTAGGCTGTAAACAGAACTTCTTGCTGCAGCCAGGTTTGCGGCTGTGGGCTGAGGTGATCTTTAGTCTCTAATCAGATCAGTCCAAAGAGGGACCAGTGGGCGGGAAGGGAGGGAATGGTCAGAAAACAAGAAGCACAATGTGCATGTAATGTACATGTGCGTGTGATTTAAATATGCACCTGCCCATAGTGCCATGTCTGTGCGTGCAAAATTGTTTCTGGCCCTAGAAATTTGGTCTATATTCAGATTTGGCTTTACCTAACAATACAAGTATTTTATTTTTACTTCTTTTTGCTACTTGTTAATTTTTGTTCACTTTACTGGGTTTTGAGTGTGAATAATAAAAACCCCTTTCTCCTCCATGTGTAATTCTCAATGATAGAAATGATGATGCTGGCGAATCTTTCGGTGTGGAAAATGTGATTGAATATACGTAGAACCTTTGCTTATATGCATCCATTTAATGGATAGGTTTGACTTCTTTAGCTTTCTTATTACATTTTAAGTTTTAGTGTGGTACAAGTTACAAATGCTCAGCACAGCATTAAGAAATGAAAGTAAACCAAGTTAATCTAGTTCCTAAAGGTCAATTTTCACTTAGATACATAAAAGCAATTACCAGATGCTTTTAAAAATCATGGCCTCAGTTGTTATTTTACCCTGCTGAAAATTCCAGAAAGTCAAACGGGTATGTCAGTGCATCGTATCCAGTTTCAAGTGCTCATTTACCTTATTGGAGGATAGTAATTAATGATCAATGTATGCTTCTAATGGTACATTGCATAAAGTGAATCAAAGGTGACATTACCCATGAAGAATTCTTCAGTGACTGCTTTAGAGTTTTGAAATGTCATTTGTTGTTGCTGAAGCCATACATGTTGGCAGTTCAACTCTGCGTGCTGGATCACTGCAGTGAGATCAGTGCTTATTTGAAATGTTTATAGCTTTGTTCTCACACGGCTGTGAACTTGATGGTTTTAAAGGCAAAAAAAAATCGAGGCAAAACTACCTGCTGATAATATGTTATTAGTTGAGTAAAAGTATTTGTTGGTGTGAGGAAAAAAAGAGAAGCATTCATGAAGCACAAATATTACCTCTGCAGTACTTTGGTAAACATTGCTAGGACAACGCTCCCCCCAGATTTTCCTTATGCAGGTACAGAGGATCTGATACAATGAAACAGATCTCTTTGTCATAATAACACATCCATCCATTATTTCATGGTTTGATTATGCATAGTAAGAACACTGCCACTTAAAGAGAATCAACACAGTTGAACAAGTCATGGGAAACTACTTAGATTTATACTTCTAAATGATAATTACAATGTTTTTATGATAACAGCGACCCCTTCAGTGCTTGAGGAGAGAGTAAAGTATTGGAGCTGGTTGGCATGAAGGGTGTTAGGTAGCATGTGGCAGTAGGTGTTTGTGTATGGAGCACCTTGAATGTTCAGTATTGGGCATGGGAAACTCTGGTGGGTTGCACACATAAAGAGTTTAGAGCAGAAGCACCCAGCTGCAGCTGGGCTGGCTTGGTTTGGACTCTGGCATATTGTCAGAATCCATGGGCCAGGAGTCTCCTTGTGAGGGGCACTCAGAATTTGTGGTTTGCTGCCACACAAGTAAAATGCATGTGGTCAGAACTAAATGGATTAACCATCTCTGTTTTTGAACAAAAAATGGCATTACTTTTTTTTTTTAACTTGTCACTTTACTTTTTGCCTCTTCTCCAGGGGTGAGGGAAAAAATGTGAAAGTTCAGACAACAAAACTCAGAATGTTTTTTTTGTCTTGCTGGGGAAGATGTGTGTCTCAACACACAGAGGAAAATTCAAACAGCTTAACTTAGAGTTAGTAGATTTTAAAATGGTGGTGAATGAAACTAGCTGTGTTGGTCTCACTGTTCTCCTTTCACCAGAAGTTAGTCTTCTAATGTTTTTTACTCCCATTTGTAGGGTCAAGTAGCTTACAGGACATACAGGTGTCTGCCCCCTTTGACTAGGAACATTACTGCCCATCTTCCTGCCTCTGATCTATTCCAAAGGACAAAGGTGGCCCATGAACACCTAATTTTGTATATTCCTTTTCACTGTATGAGATCTTGATCACTCAGCTGCTGGCAATACAATCCCCTGCTCCCTGCAGACTTCTAGTTGCTAGGATCTTTGTATATTAAGTGTCTGTCTTTTCACCCTGGCTGGCTGGGTGCCAAATGGCTGAGACTTCAAGCAAATAAGATTATTTTACAATGACTCCTTTGTTTTTAGAACTTAGAAGGGTTTCTTTATATGTTAAATGAAGGTCTAAAAAGTTTTCTTACTTTGTGACAGCTGCTTTTCCCCTGGCAGGAACAGAATTTTGACTTTCCTTGTAGTGCTTTTGAAATATTGTGGTTAATGCCAAAGACTTCAATTTCTCTATAAAGGGCAGGAAGCCATAATTTCCTTGCTCCAAGCTATATATTTTTAATACGGTATTCTGTATGAAAATACCCTGTGAACCAGAAACTTCAAGGAACCGATTCACCTTTTTGTTCTCAGTGTAAATTTCTTCTCTGCATCATTTATAAGTGAACTGTTCTGATTTTAAGTAAGAAAAAAAAAAAAAGTCTTTATTTTATGGCCTTGTTTAAGTGGTTGTTAGGAAGATGAGTATAAAAGCATAAAAAAGAAGCTTTCTTTAAAAAAATCTAGCATCAATTGTAGAACAGTTCTGCAACTGAAAATTGTAACACTGCTTAATGAATGAAAAGTGCATTAAATAAGACTTTTTAAAATAGAGTTTTCAGGAAGGCAGGAGCCAACACTTGAAATTAAGTATTCAAAGAATATTAAATATTAAGTCAATATCTTTTCACAAAAGCATTTACAATATTTTAGCAGCAGGAGAACTCCTATTTCCTCAAAAACAATAGGGAGGAACCTACCTAAAGTCCAAAATCAGAGGGGAAGAGTCGTGAGAAAAGTTCCAGTCCCTTGTTTTGCCTGAGAACAATACTGTCAAATATATTCTCTGTTGTAGCAGAAGAGGTGAAATTTAATGAGTGTGAAATTCTGTACTGGAAAAATTAAGTACTTAAGTAGGCCAATATGGAAGTGGATATTTGAACAACCAAACCCATGCAGAAGTTTAGGGTTGACAGTGTGTTCATTTCATGTGTTACATGCTTGATTTCAAAGATGCACATCCCAGACACATTAAACTCTAAGACAACTTTTGTCTTGATGTTTAAAAATATTCTTGAGGCAGATAGGTCTGACTGAAATTAAACTGTCAAATAATCTGTCAGTGCTGGCTGGATGGGGGTGGACATGTATTCACCCACGCTGAGATGCAAATACTTCCCTTGTGAAATGCAGCAGCTATTTAGGAGCTCTACACAACCATTCAGGATAAAAAATGGGGAAGTATTTATCCAGTTGAACTTACAATGGGAATTTTAGATAATCAGAGAGGAAAGTCACGAGAATGTGATTTGCAGAAAGGAACATTAAACCGTAGGAATGTACATTACATAGCTTTCATACTTTGCACTGAAAGTTGGGTTTTTTTTCATGTCTTCCAGGAGAGTTGTAGATATAGACTTTCAAAGACCCAAAAGGATTTCTTCCTATTTCAAGTCAGAATTAGCTCTGTCTGAACCCTTCTTTGTCTAACCTGTTCTGGGAACATCCAGTGATGGACATACCACATGTGCCCTCCAAAAGACATTGCTGGTGTTTAAACTATCCTTTTCTCTTAATATTGAATATTTAATTCACTTTATATATGCTTATTACTGCCTATCTAGAGGCAGAAGTAAGGACTGTCAAAGTTTCCTTCTGTCTGTCTTCTTTTACCTAGTCATAGGTTAGCTCTTTACATCTTGCGTTTCGTAGCACATTCTGCAAAATTTTTTCTGCCGCTGTCCTTGGACTGTCTTTGGACACACAGAACTAGACTGTGTGTTACATTTGAGGTGTTGTCAATGCTAAAATGAGTGTTGGGATAATTTCAGATACCTGTTGTGTTAAATACCTCTTTTGATGTCCTGAGACTGAAAGAAAAAGGTATTCTGAGAAGAGTCCCAAGAAATCTGTAAGCCTTCTCCAATTTAGCCTGACAGTGAGTGTTGTTGCAGAATGTGACATTATGGTAATTTGTTCTAATACTTTTTAGTGTAAGAAAGCCATAGGAGTTGTCTGAATTAACTTCTTTTTAAACAGAGAGTCTCTATTAGAAACAAAAATCCTATGATGTGGAAATAGCACAGCCATATTTGTTTTTTCAGTGAGCACTTGTTTTAGATACTTAAATTAAGCAAGAAAAGAAGTTGGACCAGCAAAATAATTGTTGTGTAATCTAATTCTACATAGCCTCAGCTGCTGGAAATTGGAACTTGCAGTTTCTTTGTCTGCTAGGCAGATGAATCAATAGAAAATCAGATTTCAATTTCTAGTACTGATGCTTATCAAAAATGATCAAATCTTGACCTGCCTTTAGAAATTAAACAGTTTAATTCCCTGTTGCCATGGATGGGAGAGTATGTCTTTCAGTTCCTTAATTATTCTATTAGTCCTCCCTGGATCCTTTTGCCAATGGCCTAGTTTTTGAATTTTAAATGCTAGGTATGAGAAGACTTCTGGTTGTGTTTATATCACTGCGAAAAGCAGAGTTAGTAAATCCATATGCTTTTGATATTCCCCAATTTATGGCAAAAACTATTCACTAGTAGTACACGTTCACCGAATGATCTACTTTACTGGCTAAATTTCATTGTTGCTTTTCAGAATAGAGTCCCTTTTACATCAGAGCTGTTTATGTTCCATGTTTCCACACGTCTGAAATAATATTTTGCAAAGTCTGAATCTGTGTCTCTGTTAAGCTATGCTTGTATTTTCATCATTACATAACCAAGTTATCTAGTTCTGCCATAAGCCAAGGTAGCTGAATAGTAATACTGTCCTTCATGTTTTCATTTGCTCTATTATTTTGAGGAACCTACAGCTCTGTGTCTCTTTATCAAGAGCAGCAAATAAATTTTCTTCATCTTGATTACTCTAGAACCCAATCACTGACTTTTCAACTATTGCAGTTTTGCTTTTTTTGGACTTGACAATATGCGTGCAGCTTTTTTGAGTCCTCCTCAGCATCCGTATCAACTGATGTTAGAGTACAGTGCTTAGTCATTAATATTCAATGATACCTTTTCCCCAAATGGGAAAGTGATTGATCAGTCTTTGTGGGTGGTAGAACTGTTAAACTTCCTTTTGTTCTTAAAGTACTAGCAAAACTTTTAGTGTGCTTTAAGTATGCTGACAGTGATATTTCCACATTACTATGGGCTTCTTCCTTGGTTTTCTACAACTCTAACATTTCTATTTATGTCTGTTGCTATCAAGTTTCTGTTTTGAACATTATAATTCTATATGTATGGGCAACATATTTTAAAAGCTCCTTTTTGCAACCTGGCGATTTCTGTGTTTAACGCAGTTATTTTTTTGAAGGCAATAAAAAATGAAAATTAATTATCCTTAAGGTTTATTCGTATACTTGTCTTTAAATTGTTTTCTTAATTTTGTGTGTTTCTAGATTCACAGAAGGCTTAGACATATGTTGAATCTTTATTCCTCTGTGCTGTGTGTTCCTGTAGTGAATACATGCAATTAAAGGAAGCACTGGATGCGATTGGTCCCATTAGAGAGACAGAAACTTTGTTGTGATCTACTTGTGATCCCATTCTCCTTTCAGTGGTTTCCATTTCTTTACTTACAGTGTCCTAACATCGTGATTAGGAGTGCATTTAAAAAGTTGTACACTCCACCTTTCAAAATGGTAAGGTAGGAAGGCTTGGAATCCAAATGGCCTCTTCCCAAGTGATTCACTGTCTAGAAGCCTATATATAGATTTTGTCTTATTATATAAAAGCTTCCATTTTTTGTCATGTTAAAAAAAGAAAAAAAAACCTCGTGTTGTTTTCCTATCCCTAGACAGGTGTTTGGCAAGGGAAATCCTTTTGGGTGTAGTAGACAATAAAACTCAAACTTCCTGTGACCTGGCTTACTCAGAGCTACATGGCAATGCTAAATCTGCATAAAACAATAATTTATAGGCACTTTTGTCCTAATGTTTTTTTACTAGCTCTCATGGACAGCTTCTTCTTAGTGTTTTGGAATGGGGAATTAGTGTGTATAACATGGCATTATGAGTTGTTTATTCTAAGTTAGTCATCTGATGCCCAGTACAGACCTGGTTCTAGGTATGTATGCTCATGCTAAACCAGTGTCCAACATGAGTGCCCTCAGCCTTTTCTTCTTCTAGAATGCCCTCCTGATTATATTCCTTAAGGAATTAGGAAGCCCAGTAATCCTGTTACTTGGTGATGTCACTTTATGTGTTATTAAAAAGGATCCTAGCTATTAATAAATGGAAGTTTTATCCTTTATTAATAAGGATCCTAGTTAGTAATACATGGAAGTAAAACTGACAACTGACTAAGGAGCAAACTAAGTATTAGTACTAAAAACTGAACCAATATGATCATTAAACTTTCATGTTTCTATCACATTCAGTATGAGAGGGCCCTTTACAAGTATTTTTCAAATGACTCTGTGTATTTCCTGAAATATAGAATTAATATTGCGAGTGGATGAAAGAGTAACTAATTTTCAGATTCTCTCTTAATATTTTACTTGAAGCGTGCGTAAACTCTGCATTTTCAGGAGTAAAACACATACTTGGGAATACTTTATTTAAAATGGTACTCTTGATCAGAGATATGTTGTTTTCTCTTTCTGTGCAAAACAAAAAATATTTTTAAGCAGTTATGTAGACTGGCATCTATCTTGAAGGAAATGAAGTTGATTTTGAAAGTAGAGCAGAGGTATAAGGAAGTGAGAGTGATCCGTAGGTCTCTTACCTTCATTAGATCTTTTGAGATCTCTCACCTCAGAAACAGAAGCTTTGACTGCATGTAAGCAGTTTGTGTTGTGCAATCTGTAAAAAGATCAAAGATGCTTGTTCTACGTCTGTGTAGTCTATTGAGTGAGGTACGTGACTGGTGTCTGAGTCTGCTGAATTGATGTAATGCATCAATGATGCTGAAACACATCTGGTGGTAGACTCTCACAGAAATGGGGGGTTTGAGGTTTGTTTTGTTTTGGTTGTTTTATTAATAGTGTATGGAATTGGCTCTTGAACTGGTTTCCTTTCATCTTTCTTAAATTAAGAATCTGTTTTCCCAGACATAGTATATGGCATAGAACTAGTAAGACTACAGCTTCAGAAGCAGTCAATACTCGTGAGCAAGGGGCTCTTTAGATGTTTTTATGTTAAAGGAACTAGAAAAAAACCCTTGATTTTGTTAGTGATTCATCATCCTTTTTCTGCCTGTTTGCTGAAGGGCATGAAAGTTTCTGCTCCATTTCTCAACCTCCTTGGTGAGAAATGCAATCTGTTCATGAAGTGTCTACATAAATGGATGCCTGTCAACAATCTGGCACTTGTTGTCACGTTCTTCTCCTAAACATTTCACAGGAAGCTCCATAATTCTACACTGGGGTGCACAGTGTTGAGCAGCACAGAGAACATGTACAGGAGCTGTGGGAGCCTTTCTGCTGAGGTCCCCCTGTTGCCTTAGAGAAATGTGGCATTAATGGATCAGCGCAGATCTCAAACTCTCAGCACGGAACAACTGAGAAGACAGAAGCTCTAACTGGTCTCCCTCAGTGCTTCTGCCCGTGAAAATTTTCAATTCAATAATGCAGTATATGCAGATGTGGTAGATGTGATAATATTTTTGCCACCAACAGAATGCGAAGACCAGTTTATACTCTGAGTCTCACTATGATTTAATTACTATTACTTTTCTAAATGTTTCTGTTGAATTAACTTCTTACATGATAGAGCAGTCAAATATACATGTGTGCTTTGATTTGCATGGCACTTTAACTTATAGAATTTTTATGTGACAAAATTGACTGTTTTCTCAATTTCTGAGTTATGACACTTATTCTTTCTTTACAGCTTCTTGACTCTACATTGTCTCCATTGCATTGGAAGTTGTAATAGAATATTTACAAAATCCTGAGGAAATAACAGTAAAAATGATCAGTCTTAGAGAAGACACATTATATTTGAGAGACAGAGGCTATTTTAAATTAAGGCAGTCTTTGTATGGTACTAATGAAAATCAGCTTGCAACACATGATCAACATATTTTTGGTAGCCCATTGCATGTGGTAATTCAGAATAAAATACTTTCATAGAAGTTTCAATGAAAAATAAATGCAGTATTTTTAATGGAAATGGAGATAGTTGCATTTGTATCTTGTGATAGAACAAGTAGAGTTACATTAATTATGCTGAAGGTCTCTTTGTTTGAGAGAAAAGTGTTATTATTTTAGATTTTCATGTTCAATTGCCGTGGTGGATTGACCCCAGCCAGCAGCCACTGGCCAGACACAGTTCAGGAACAGTGAGAGAAGACTCAGGTCTGGTTGCCCTGAATTAGGAGTTCTTAAAGTCTGCATGGAAGTAGCATGAGTAATGGGGTCTATACTCAGTAATTTTGGCAGTGAGCAATTTGAGTGACAGAAGGCAAATCGACATACAGTGGCAGGAAGCATAGGTAGCAAGAGAACATGTTTGTTTGAAGAAATACAAAGGAAACAACTCCTTCCCTGAATGGCCACAGGAAGCGACCTGTACTGAAAAAGGCTGATGAATAGGTTGTTCAGAGTTCAGGCTCTCGCCAAAAAAAACATATTTCTTTGCTTCACCATGGCCATATTTCTTCTTTTTCATGGATATTTCTGTGAAGGAGCTCAGCCGTGTTTTAACTCTGTGGATCTTCATTGTTCAACAGCCAGTCCAAGTCAGTGTGTGTGGGCAACATACTCTGTTCCTGATCTAAGAGACATGAAGGAATCTGATTTCTGCAGCAGATCACTGCTGCAAACAGAGATAGCAAAATATTTGCATGTATATATTTGTTACCTAAAATATTGTTTACATCATAAAGTAGTCAATAAGCAGTTAGCTGCTTTCTGATGGCCCATTTGGAAGCTGCTACTCACTGCTATTCTGCAGGTAACAAGTCCTTTATAAAACATGTGTGCACATCAAGCATTGTACTAAAAATGAAAAAGGAGTAATGAATACTGTAAATAAGGAATGATGCTGCCCACAGTAAAGCATTAAGAAGCTTAACTGACGTTAGGAATGTACCAAATGGTGATAGCTCCCTGAGGTTACATCTAAAAATATATTTATAAATAAACTGAAATGAGAATACAGGCTCAAGCATTGGCCCAAAATCACATAAACTTTTCAGTTGTTTAATTGCGTGCTTCCTGACACAGTTTGAACTGTGCCAAATCACGTTCTTTCAGATGATGCCCAGACAGTTTGGGTCCTAGCATGTGTAAGTGACTGTTTAAAGTAAGGAGTGGCAATGTTATCTCCCTGCTTCTGGGGAAAGAGGTCATCTGTGTGGCAGTGAGCCATTTCAGTGCCACTTAGCTGTGGATCCAGAGAATGGTTCCTGGCTGGTATAGTCGGTGTATTCTTAGTTACTTGTCACTTAGCAGTTAGATTGAAGCAAACTGCTAATACATTTTTTAGGAATGCAAAGGCAAAAAGGGAGCAAAGACCTATATTGCTGTTCCCCTTCACCACTTTAATCCTTGTAAATCTGGCTCTTGGCTGTCCTCAAGGGTCATGAGACACTCAAGGTATTTCCTGTGTCTCTCTTCTAAGTGTATTTTCCTTGCTCTGGTCATCTCTTCCTTGCCTTTCAAGATTTCTTCAGTTGCCCCTTTGCCTTTCCAAGTCAAGATATTTGTTCATCTATCATTTGTCTGTTTTCCTGAACCTGTGACAAATGGGTTTGACCTGAGCCTATCTTGGGTAGTACTGCAACATAGGCAGCATCAAGTTGATTGGTACTACTCTTTACATTTTCTGACCATTTTCCTTCCTGTATAACTAAAGACTGATTGCCGGGGAAAAATAAAAAAGAAGGAAAGAAAGGAAATAGTTTGTTGCCTATCCTTGCTGTTTGTCTGCCTGGCAAATGCAAATGCAGTTACTGGAAGGGTCTAGGGTGAGTCACCATTTCTGAGATGTCTTTAGCATGGAGTGCGGCATCCTGGATTGAGGTGGGGATGCCACTGCTGCTGGAGCAAGCTCCACCTCCTGTTTGTACTCAGATGTTGCTACATATATTCTATATAGCCCTAGTGTAAACTTTCGTTTAAACTCCAGCATTTGTGTTACTTTGTAGTAACTGTAGTGGTGTAAATGTCGAGAAATTCTTTGAACACTAACATGTTTTGTACAACAAAACCATGAAGTCTTGTGGTATTTTCTTTATGTGTAACACTAATATTTTCATGATAGCATTGGTAAATAGAGCCTTTTAAAAATCTCGAGTACTGCAAGTGAGTTAATAATGACTGCCACAACCAAGTGAAAATTTAGGCAGTGCTCTTGATGAAACATTGGCTTTTCAGTGTCATGATTTTGCTGTGTTCTGACCGCTGTAGAGAAAGGAAATTCTGACTTCTAAAAATAAAATGCACTGGTATTTTAAGAATATAAAAGAAAAATGTTTCAGTTTGGTTAATGTGATTGTTTCAAAAACTTTGTACATTTATATCTTTATACTAAAACAGTGGTACTGATGTAAGATCATTTATTTGCTTATTTATTCATGCGCAGCTTTGGGTCAGGTCAACAGTCTTGTTTAGGTTAGGTGAAGGTTACTTGTGCTTTAGCCAGTTAAGGTAACTAACATTCAGTGTGACTCAGCTTCTCCACATGCTGTGAAGACATTGTTTAGCCCACAGCCCTTATGGATGCTGGATCAATACCTTTGTGCTGTAAAAGACTTCCAGGTTTTATCAAAGTTCTTGTTGCTGGTGCTGTTATGGTAATCACTAAGGGCTTCTAAAAACCTAACTAATCTAGAAGAAAAAAAGGTCATCACTAAAAAAGACAATTAAATTTAATTTTAAGGAAAAGTTCCATGATGACTGAAAAAATTAAAAAAACAACTCTCATGACTTCCTAGAATAAAGCAAGAGAAACTAGAAGACGTGCAAAATTGTAGTAACATACAAAAAGACAGAAATAGGGAGATGACTTCTTTTTCGTTCTTAGCAGTGAGAATCTGTCTGGCTGTGTGTTACAATTTTATTATATTGAAAGAAGTATTTTAGCAAAATTATCACAGCAACAGACTTTTTTGATTATTGGACTGCATCATCATTTTTTAGAGTATATGTTTTCCAGTTCTTCCAGGTTAAGTTCTTCAGGTGGAAGAGATTAATTTCTCATCTGGTTTTCATTTGACATAACTACTATGTTAATCTTTCAGTTACATAATTGCTAAACCAAACTGGTGAAGAGTTGTCTCACCTTAGAGAGTCTTATCTTTCTTTGCAGTTAATTTCCATTCTAAACTGTGGTTTACCAGAAAAGAAGGAGGCTGAGTAAGTTGTCCATTCAGATAACTGTGTATATGATGTGTTATTATTAATTAATTTTTTGAAAGCTTCACAATTCAATTCGGAAATATGTTAGCATTTAGATCTATCAGGTCTTGCAAAGTTTCATTCTCTAATAATAAAACTGTTTGATTTTCACAATAAATAGAGTTTTAAATATAACTAATATTTTCTTTTGTCAGCTTTTCTTTGATCCTTGTTTTGAGAACAACTGTTAATTAACAGCATGGTTATGGATGTACATAGTTCAGCTTGTATTTGCATGCAGAGGGACAAATGCCATTGAAATTACTGACTGATGTGATGGATAGTGGATTAAATGAATTATTGAATGCTTATAAGTAGATGTTCTAGTTATTGAAATTTGAGTCTGCATTTTTTTTTTTTGTAGTATCGCTTGTAGGCTTTTTAATTGAAAATCCAGGATTTGCATGAGCATTTGGCTTCTATACAGTTATTGGTAAAATATTTTGGTGGCTTTTCTTGAGATGTTTACAGCTGCTAAGGGTAAAAACACTTCAGTGCTTGCTTCTGTTTTGCATCTGCTGAGGAAAGATTAGTGCTGAGGCTCCTTTTACCCTGTGTTTTATGGATGCCAAAGTGCCCACAATCTGGGCAATAACAAATTATTACTTGAGATCCTGATCAGCAGTCTTTTTAATCTGAAAACATAATTTTATTTTATATTTCTTTAAAGTCTTATGTGTAGATAATAATGATGTAATATTTTTAGAAAATGAAAGAAGCACACAATTTCAGTGTGCTTATTACAGGTGACTTCAAATGCTAGTAACACTTCCTCTTTTTGCCATAAAAGCTACTACAATATCATATAAGCCATGTTCTATATGAATGTTTAAACAGCATTTTTTTAATGCTCAGTGTTTGGAATAGAAGTCTGTTATTTGCCTGTTGCAGTTTCATTTGTTAGTAAATTTTTTTTTTCACTTATATCCACTCATATATTGTTTCTCCTTATTGGTGGAAAGGGATTGGTTAAAACAAAGGGGGAGAACTCATTTTAGAGTGTTTCCCTTAACATTTTCTTAAACCAAGACAGGAGGGTATCTAATAAGTAACATCAAGACTGGAGATAGACTTGAGTTGATTTAGAAATTTTGCTAAATTTTAAATCTGGAACCTAGAATTGCTGGTAAGTGATCATGTTAAAAAGCTGATATTTTTATTTCTAGAAAGGGGGAGGCAGGACACATTTGAAATACACAGCTAAACTGTGTCAGTTAAGCAAGTTATTATGCTGTAAAGGTAGTTTATCCAGTTTCACTTGTAAACTGAAGCACCTTTGACTGAACCACACTGAAAGGCCATGAAAGTGATTCATTTTATTTCAGACTTGGAGTAGGCAAACAAGGTGTTTATGGACAGCTTTGATGTCTTAATGGCTTCTGATGACTTGTTAAGCAGCCAGAAATACATCCTGTTTCTGAACCCCATGTAAGCAAGTCTTCCACTCCTGATTCTTACAGATGTCCTGTATTTCCTCATTATGGCAATAATAATAACCATTTAACTCTGGTAATTCCACTTTAAGCAGCTACCATACTGAAACAAGGCCTTCTGTTAGTATTGGGGAACTTAGCTCCAATACCATAGTTTCCCTATTTTGTCTTGTGTTTAGCAAAACTGTTTTTGGTGGTGTCGTGCCAAGCATCGTGGCTTCTTTTTGTTTACTTTGGTCTGTGCATATCAGCATTATTGTTGGCAGGAATAAGCTTAGCTGAGGGAATTTTTGTCACTGTTGCAACAGTTGGTCCTTATACAATGTTTCAAGAATTGTACCATCAAAATGCTTGTTTTGATGTGAGAGTACTGTATCTGGGGAAAACTAATTCAAACAGAAGATATTTCTTGTACATAATTTATCAAAAAATGCTGTGATTGAATTTACTTTTTTCTACAGAATATAATAACTCATGCCTCATGATACACATATTTCTACATACATACATAGTATGTAATACATACACACATAGTATGTGTAATATTGCAAATACTTTTTTTAGGTAGAAAAAGTAGAGCTATTTGAAAAGAGCAAATGGAATGGGAATATAAAGAGAGAGCAAACAATTTAAATCATAGTGAATTTAGAGGGAAATGCCTGTGGTATTTCTGAAATCCAGTGAAATGAGAAAAATCTTGCAGTTTTTGAAAAGGATCAGCAGTTCCCATTTTGAAGAATAATATTCCACTGCCTCTATGAACAAAAATTCTTAGGAATGCCACTGTGTTTGTGTATAACCTCAAAACATACCAGTTTATTTCTCTGGCTGTACATGTCATTGTGGTTTTTTTCATTGTATCTTGCCAAAACATGGAATAGTGCATTGATGTAAAATTGAGTGGATTCTTTTGTAACATAGAAAGGGTTTCTTGGTTGTGTTTTCAGATCAAAGTCTTAATTCTTTAGGCTGGGAGTATGAAAAAAAGTGCTAATTATTTTTGCTGCAGAAAACCAAAAAAACCCCCCAAAAAACCCCACCAAAAAACAAAAATCAAAAAACAAAAAAACAAACAAAAACCCCAAAAAACCAAAAAAAAAAAACCAAAAGAAGGAAAAAGGTTACCTAGATAATAATCTTCAGTGTATAACCTCAGAGTTTTTAAAAGCCCTTTTTAGTTTAAACAGGATTTAATCTGATTTTGAAGCTCCCATTTCTCTTCATTGAAACAAATTATTATGATTAAGTTTTGAAATATTGTTTTGAAACATTGTTTTATTTGCCTGGTAACTTCAGTCTTAAAAAATAGATATTTCATATTGAGTTATCGTTTAAGCATTACATCTTAGTCAGAGCTGAAATATATTTCTTTTGGCTTCAAAGCATCTTTTGGGCAGACATCTGGGGAGAGATCATAGAATCATGGAATAATATAATATAGACTAGAAGGGCTCTCCAAAGGACATCTAGTCCAAACACCTGCTCCAGGTCTAATTAAAGCATCTTACTCAGGAACTTGTGGGAGGAAAAAGTTACCAGCAGTGGCTGCAGGATACATTTACTTCTGTCTCATTTCCTAGTGGATACTGCATTGTTCACAGGAAGAGAAAGGCAAATGAGCTTACTTGCTTGGGGGAAAAAACATTTTCAGAATATAGTGATAAATATTTTCATAGATGAAAAAAATATATATCCTATTTGATACCAGTCTGAGAAGTGGTCCAGTCTGCTCTAAAATTTCATTATATATTCATTGTGTTTTCCAGTTTTGTATTTTACATTTACGTGTTTTACAGCATAGTAAATTCTCATGGGTTTGTATTTGCAGTTTCCCGAATGTGGTTTTTATGGAATGTACGACAAAATCTTGCTCTTCCGCCATGACCCTACCTCTGAAAACATTCTCCAGTTGGTGAAATCAGCTGCAGATATTCAAGAAGGAGATCTAGTTGAAGTTGTCTTATCAGGTAACTAAAAAACAATGAAAATTACTGTCATTCTTTTGCAAATGAAAATATCCACAGTAGTTTTCTCCCAATTAGATTTTGACCCAGCATAAGTGAGAGCCCATACAACCAAAATTTCCTTTTCCTTGATTGCTTTCTCAGATGTATATAGGCATATTAGGCCTTTTACTTTTTTTCTGTTGTCCTGTATATTTTTTAACAACCCCTTTCATCCATATTAACTAGTTAATGATGTTAATAAGCTAGTTAACTAGTTAATATTAATATCAATAAGATTTTTGCTTTATGTGGAGTGCTATGAAAATGTCCACTGGAAATAGAGTAATTGCTTTTTCAAAGCCCTGAGTAATTATGCTTGCCAAGACTGCTCGTTGACTCTTTATATGACTTGTTCTTTTAAATTATGAGAGGAAGGGGAGAGCACAATTATATGACTCAAATATAGAGGAAGTCTGAGGATGTCATTAGGTGTCAATAGGACTTACCAAAAGCTTAGATGCAAGAAGATATGAGCTGTGTGACTAGGAATGATGCAAAGTTTGCATGGGTGTGCAGTAGAGTGAATGCTGGAACTGTAAAGATGTAAAGGTGTTATTTGGCAAGTAAAACTTGGAAAATGGTTGAAGGGCTGAATTTTCGCAGTTGGAACACACAGTTAGAGCATCTGGAAAGATGCTTAAAAGTACACAGACATGTATGTCATATGAAAGTGAAAATTGCAACTGTAGAAGAATGTAGGATTAGTGAAGAGAAAGGCCAAGTCCTTATGGGTGCTGAAAAGGGTGAAAGTAAGAGTTAGGTCACATAATCTAAGTCATTTGAGCTTTTAAACATGGTTTTCTTGTTTAGGACCCTATTCTGTATTCTTTGATTAGAATAGGAAAGAGTGAAATAAGGAATAATGCATGTCATTCCTGTAAGTCATCATTCATCTTTTCCATATCAGGAAATAAGTTTTTCACTTTCAAAAAGATACCAGTAATCTGAACTTAGTATTTCCCACGAAACATAACCACATCAGTAATTGTGATGCAGTGAAAAAAGTTAGCAAGGACTTAAGTGCTTTACTTGATATATTGTTTATATGCTTTTGAAGTGTAGATCACATACCTTCTAGTTTGCCAAAACTAGGCAAGTGGCTGTTTAAATCTTTAGGAGCAAAGGACAGCAAATGAAACTTCTAATATGTCATGGCATGACTGATGGCACTATTATAAATGAAAACCTTAAGTTAGATGTCTCAAATTAAACACGTTTTCTCAATAAACACTTGAAAGCATTAGTGTCCTCCCCTAAATGAGCTTAAACTAAATGCAGCAATTCGTTTTTGCAGACAATACCTGTGTCATGTAAAGGGGGGGAAGTATTCCCAGTTCTGCAACACTGAAAATGAGAAAGAAATGTACAAACAATCTGTAATGTTTAGGGAATTATTCAAACTAATGCAAGTAGTTTTTTAATTGAAAAATATTCAGACATAGTTTAAAATTATTATGGATTTTGGCAATAGTGCATGTCAAAGTAGCTGTAGATGGGTTATCTCCTTTCTAATTAAAGGTCGAAGTCTGTCTAAATACAGGGCCATGAGAAGTCTTTTTCAGGATGTTTAGTAATATGCATTGAAAATTTATTTTGAAGGGATTAAAAAAACCCTGTGAAAACAGAAGAGATTGGCCTTCAGCACTACAGTGTATGATATTGAGTGCTTGAGTGGTGGAAGGACAAATGAAATACAATATGTGTTCAGATGCATATGCTGAACTGATTGAAGTGTTTTATTTCTAGCCCTCATTATAGAGAACTAAACAGAATATACATTCTAAAGTTCTGTAAATTCAAGGTATATTATGGTAATTGGTTTTGAATGTTATGTCCAATAGAGGCAGTAGAACACATTGTTATGCTATGGTTTTGCTGCTGAAAACTCCTTGTGCTTTGGGTCAGCATCCCCTGAGGCACTGATATCTGATGTCAAAAGCTGTACTGATCGACTGCATTCATTTTTTATTGCTCAGGTCAATACTGGTCAGAGTAGAGAAAGCTGAACTCTCAGTCCTCGTATTCAGGGTTATACAATCAGTAGTATGCATTTTCTGTTTTTCATTGCAGTTTACTTAAAACTTTATTCAAAAAGCTGGACCACCCATGATTTTTTTTTCCTGCTGCACTTATGTTCTTGGCAGTTTAAGGATTAGTAAATATGATTGTTTTCTGGTTTACAGCTTATATTAAAAGTTCTTGAAAGAGCTGAAAATTATCTACAGAAACTTACAGGGGAGAGGTGTTGCTCATTGTAGCTGAAGCACCTTAGTCCATTCTAGTGAAGAAAATAGTACCTGCAGATGTCATGCAGTATAGCTGAAACACTTTGTGTTACAGCGAGAGATTTCTGGTGAAACACAAGAAATTTACTCAGCTCATATTGCAGCACCTGCTGTGCAGTTGTATTCCTAATGAAAATTATTACTTGCCTTTTGCATTGGTACAATTCAATGTAGTATTTTAATGGACTGCAGGAATCATGTAATGTGCTGAACAAATGTTGTGTGTCTGTCTGCTGACGCCTCCAGAGGAGATAAGCACAGGCTGTTGCAGTCAGCCAGATGAATTGTGGTTCAGTGCCAATATAGATTCTGGCATTTTGGTACTGAAAGGTCAAGCATTATTATAAGAGTGGAAGCAAAAGTGTGTTGAGTGTATGAGATTTGGTTAGCTGCACACTAAAAGAGGAAAAGGGAACTTTTTTTATGAATGTAGTAGCCTTAATAAATACCGGTTTAGTTTTATTTCTATTATTTTTTTCCTTTTATTTTATGTATTTTTTAAAATACCTGTTTGAACACTTTATTTATGGGATTCTGATAGTGTTTGTATAGGAATATGGGAACACTTGAGAAATGTATTAGAACCAAAAATATGTGTGTTGAATACATTTGCTTTATTAGGCTGCGCTCCTGGGCATTCATTGAACAGTATCATTAATGCCCTTCTGGCAGTAACATGTAACTCACCATGTTTCTCTTTTCTTGGCTGTGTATTTTCTATTTAATTTTTTCTTCAAAATATTGGAAAGTTCATCTTGTCTTCAGATGCACAAAGGAGGAAAATTCTTTACTATGTGGAAATCTCCACTAATGTGTTCATTGAATCCAATATATACTTGGTTCTATTGCATTTCAGACTGAAAATTATTTGAATCTTGGAGAAAGGATTTTATCAAAGTATATTTGTAGGAAGGGTTCCTTTTATTAGAATACCATCAAAAATTAGTAGGCAGCCCAAAATCAGGAAGCAAGGTACAGAAGTTGCAATCAAAGTTACAGTCAAAGATGGCTGGAAATGAGTAGTCAGTCATTCATAAACACTGAAAGGAATAGAAACTAGAAGTTACATCTTTTTAGATCTCTCTCTCTCTCTCTCTCTCTCTAAAATGTAGTCTTACTGTTTGCTCAAGGAAAGGAAACATATTTATGTAAAATGAGTTTAAGCTGAAAAATGTCCTTCAGTCTTGATGTGATCGAGTAGTATTTGCTGAAATCTTCAACTGTACCTCTGAAAAGTTAACTTTCATGTTCCACTCATGAAATAAAGGATGCAAACATTAATTATCAAAGTAGCATAATGTAAAATTCCCAATAAATTTGAACAGAATGGATTATTTTTGCTGTGATAAACTCTCTTCTTTAAGTTAACTCCTAGGTTTTTGGCGATCTTCAGTGTTGTTTTGACCAGCTTTTAAAAATAATTTATTTCAACTGTAATTTGTTGATGCCAATGAGTTGATATTAATGATAGGTGCTGTCCTTCATACCCTTTCTTTGCAGAGAAGTTAAATAGTTAACAAGTTTTTACTTTAAGTTGTTACAAGAGATCTGGAAAGTAGATGACTTAGCCCCTTTCTGAAATGAATGATATGTTGAAGATATTATTTAAAACTGTCTGTAGATGCAATTGCCACCCTTCATCTGTGTATCTGTGACTTTTTTCAGAATAACTGTATTTGCTGTTTTTCCCTTAAATGAAGGCACAGACTCTGTAGAACAAGCTGACAGATGAGAATTGCTGTGGTTCTGTATATCTGTATTCTCATTTGAAGTTCTGTTTTTTGAGGACTTCACGGAAACAATTACTTTAGATGTCTTTAGACTTATTTTTGTCGGTGTAGTTTGTCCTCTTCTGTACCTTGTTCATGAAGTTTATTAAAAACTGCTGTGTAAATTTGCCAAGTCTATTCCTGATATAGAGGGAAAAAAGTAGTATATTTACAGTTTTAATATGGGTTTGTTTATAAAAATTCTATCTTGTTTTTATTGGGCAAAGTTACATTGAGAAGGAAGAGGTCTTTGTCTACTGCTGGAAAGCAGACAGTGAAACGTTAGCATCTCATGTGAATTAGTGGAATGTACTTCATCTGCTTGCTGTGAGCAGTTGTGCTGAACTTGGCAGGATTCCTGAAGCAAGAAAGTCAAATAGCAGCTATTTTACGTTCCCTTGCTGAGCTGATGTGGGCAGGAATTGATTCAGTGCTTTTGTTAAGAAGCTGTTTCTGTTGTAATATCGCGTAGATGGTAGATCACCTGGCTGTTAGATGTGGACCTTTTATTTTGATTCAGTACAGTATATACTGCCTATGATAAAATATACTGGGCTGAATAAAAGCTGTGGATAGCTATACAATTACAGTAAATGCCATTTATCAGCACGTAACTGGACTGTAGTGTTCAACTTGAGATGAAACACTATGATATTATATCTCTGAACATAATGTTATGGTACTTACATAGTTGGTCACAGTTTGTGATTTTGCTTTGTTGTGATTGAAGAGCATCCTTCTCTTGGTGCCTTCATGGCTATGTTAACATGCTGTTTTTTGGTGTCTTGAGAAATACAAATGGCTTTATTCTGTCTAAGATGAAAGCTTTAACGATTATTCTTCCTTTATGTCCTTCCACTTTTCTCTCGCTGTCATTTTTCTTATTTCTGTAGAGGTAAGGCTCATTTGTGATTAGGTTAAAGTTGATTGATTTTGTATCCCTCACTGTTCATTAGTCTAACATTATTCTTGGGTTGTGAAATTCAGATAGATGACTCTGTTTGAAGTTCTCAGGAATGAAAGATCCTTTACTTTTTTATGTTTGCCTCATTGTCTTTTTTCCCCTGTATGACTGTGTTAATTGTTACTTTCTGCACAGTGCCTATATATGAGAGGTCACTTTCCACTGCTACCTAATAGACCAAACATCCAACCTTATACCTCTCTAATTGTCTGATTTTTTGAGAGAGTACCTTTTCAGTTTGTGTGCTCTTCAATGAAATTGTCAGTTCTTTTGAGGTATTTCACTTGGTTTTTCAGATTCAGTGCAAACACTTTCAGTCCAAATGCTCATAAAGAAACTATGCTTTCATGAGAGAACAGGGTAAATGCTCAAATGGATAAATAACTGTTTATGACTTAAGAAGCAAAGGGTAGAAGTGCATGCTATTTTCACAGTGGAAGTGGGTTACCAGCAAGGTACTCAAGTCTGTGCTGTTAAATACATTCATGAATGATCTGGAAAGCATTACTAGTAAAGTGTCAGGTGTAGCAACAGAACAGAAAATGACTTGTAATGTCACTGCCCTTGTGTCATCTACCTTTGTCACCTTCTCTGCTAGAGAGAATGCTGATGTTGCTTTGAGAGCTCCTCTTTCAAAGACAGGATTCCAGGCTTAGTAAATTTTTTGTCTGAGCCAGTAATTCTTATGCTGTTTTATTCCTATCACAAGATTTCACTGAAAAGAGACATATTTCATGTCACTTTAACAGGCCTTACCTCAATAAGTTGTACAGCCAGCCTTCCAAGAAAGGTGGAATTGAAGCTGATTAGCTACATTAATTGCAGTTAATGCATTAAAAAATGCCTGTCAACTTCCAAAGTGGACCAGATTAAATCTTGATTTTATTTGTATGTTATATTTATTTTAAAGTCTCTGGAGTTAAAAAAACCCCCTTATTCTCCTTAAAGTATTCCTAGTTAAGTGACACAAATTTTTTTAACCATTCTTATTAATTTTTTACTTTGTTTTCTTAATATGATACATATCACATTTACCCTTTAAAAATAATTTTAGATACTATAATTTTGACTGAGGTTAACACAATCCACTTAGTAACAGTAACTCAATATGTTATTCAAGATTTATTTGTCAGCAGCCCCCATGTCAGCTGATCCTTTCTCAAAAGACTTGAGATGATGAATGAAACTTGGAGTCTGCAAAAGCTGTCCAATATTTTAATGGATATTTGTGTGCTCATTTAGACTTAACAATGCAATGCTATAATCCGATTAGCATTCGGAATCAATATGGAAGGCTTATAATTAAAAAGGCATTGATGGAAAAAAATGCATGATAATAAAAAACATATTTTCATCAAAGGCTGTATCAACTCTGTTTACTGTTTTATGAATTTATTTACTATTTAGTCTTTCTTTACATCTATGCTATGTGAAACTTGGATATAGCTATAAGTTATTTCACAGGATGTGTCTTTAATAGCACTTGAGCATTTCTTAAAGATATAGTGGCAAAGTCCAAATTTCTTTTTGTGCACCTCATCACTAAAAATCTTCTAGCATATACCTTCAATATGTGTGTAATTATTAATTTAAAATTTATATATTTAGCTGAAGTTATAATATTTTCTTCCTGTACCCTAATGGATTGTCTTTTGCACACCCAGGGGTGTGTGCACCTCACTTTGGAGACCACCGCTATAGGTTCAGTTGAGGTTGTATATTAGGAAAAAAAAAATTCAGCTCTTTATGATTTTTTTTTTTAATATTTGGGTAAGAAAACTGCAATTAATTTTTTTTCTCCTTTTCACAGTTCTTCATATTCTGCCGGTTGTTCTTGCTACTAACACAAATTTTAAATATTATTATTGTTTAACAGTTTCTTTGACCAGTACGTGCTTGATGAAACATTTGTATCAGTGTGTTTTTTAAATGATAGTAGTGGTCTTGAATAGAGAGTAGCTATAAATGATTCAGCACATTGAAAAATAAAGGGTAACCCATTTGGAATAACTTGTCCATCAGACAACTTACATACATAGTCAACAGTGTATTCTACACTGCTCAGATGGATGTCAGGAAAAATCTTACTGCTTGGAGAATCTCTCTGCTTTTTTAGTCTTTCTGAAGTTGTGGTCTCAATAACTCCATGCTTCAGTAGGCTTCAAATAAAATATGGGTTATTTAAAAAAATATATCTTTCAGTATCACTATTGAACTCATTGAATTTATTTCCATTGGATGACTGCTGGCTTTGATTTTGAAACAGCAAATTGAAATACACAGTCTCATAGTAATTTCCAATAAATTATGTTTGCAGCCCTTTGTGGTGAGATACACATCTTCTTTTAGGAAGTGCTTGAGGTTTGTAGCTAAAAGAGGTCTGAGCACAAACAAGCAAACCTCCTTCCCTTGGGGAATATAACAATTTGAAATGGCAACTAAGGAGAAGGATACTCAGGAACTGCCACAGATTGCAGTCTGCTGTTTTTTATATCTCGATGGTAGTGTGACTCAAGCCTGGAGATGTTGTCATTCCAGCTGAAATCTGGCTCACTCTGGCTTTTAAAGAGGCCCCAAGAATGTTTCTGTTAACATAGTTAAGATGTGACTTGTTGCCAAAAAGAAGGTTGGAGAGCTTTCCTGCTTCTTAGGGCATGAAGACTCCTATCACTGTAGTTTGGTAGTGCAGAAGGTTATTCTGCAGCAGTTAGGTTTGTTTCCTGGTTTGTTTTTTTTGGGTTTTTTTTTTGCTTCCTCCTCTTCTTGAGTCCAGTAAACCCTTACTCATTTCCTCTCCAAACAAAACAATTCCAGTCTTTTAATCTCTCCTTATATGTAACTCTCTTAGTCTCTTCCATGCCTCTAGTGATTTTCCTCATCTGTCGCAGCTGTTCACAGCAACTGAACATGGAATGTCATATGGGGAATAGTAGTATCACCGTTTCCTAGTGTTAATTTCTAGTTATTTATGTGCATGGGTGAAATATTGGGTAAACATGTTGTGACTAGAACACTTCTGTTGTCTTTAGTGAGCAACATTTTGCTTATGTAATTTTGACTTTCTGATCAACCTGGCCAGGCAATGGAGATGTTTCCATGAATTTTTGTAAACAATTAAAAAAAATCAACCACAATTCAGAACAATAATTATTTATATCTTCCAGATTATGCCATCTTGTGCTTTCCTTTAGCATTTTTAATTTCCCTTCTCCCTTTTCTAGTGTTATCCTAGAAAGATTCAAGTGGGGCTGAGAAAACTGAATGGTTATATACAGTCATGCTTCTGTTCCATATCTCTGATGGTCTCACCAAAGATCTGAGACCTTAAGAAAGCATTATTAATCAGACAGACACAAAAGCATATTCCAGAAGTGGTCATACTAGAATTTGTTGTTTCATCACCTTAAAGAGGCTTCAGGTGAGGCTGTCTGGCATTTAGTTCCCTTTGGTTCTCTTTCTCACCCTTCTTGAAGGTGGAAATTACATTTGCTTTCCTCCAGAATTTAGGCATTTCTCCCATGATCATTCAAAGATTGTTGGGAGTGGCCTTGCAAGGACATCAGCCAGTTCCCTCAGTACTGCTGGGTGCATCCCATCAGGGCCTGTGGACATCCGATAAAGCTGTGCAAAAAAACCCCACAACAACCCACCTGTATTTGTTCTGTAATGGTATATATTTGTGAATTCTTAGGGTAATTCTAAAAGATATCTAAACCTTTGCAGATAGGTAACAGTATAGTCTGTTAAAAATAATTTAATGTATGCGGAGGTGGTTCCTTCATTCCTTACTGAGTTCAGGATAAGATTGTACTTTTAATTCCATCATACTTTTAGCCAGTAGCATTTATTCACTATATAACAAAAAAAATTCCTAACCTTTTATGAAAGAAACTTGTGTGAATTAAATATATTTTACAAGTGCTATTAATTTTTTTTGAGCACCTCTTCTTTTTGAGCTTTTTTTTCACAATCCTTGGAAAAGGATTGCGAAGATCATTAAAAATAAAAAGAAATCAGAGGAAATAAAAATGTAAATGTCTCACAGCATTTACTTTAAGATACCAATTTAGATCAGTCAGAGCATGGAAAAGGAGCAAGAGCCTTTTTTTTTCATTTGGGGTTGCTCCTTAATGCTAGTTGTCAGAATCAATTTTGAACACTGCATCAATAGCTCCAGTAAACCTGCAAAGTATTTAATTTTTTTTCCTATGCTAAATTGATACCTTTGCAGTGTTTTGTGATTAACAGGGCCTGAAGCTGTGAAGTAAGGTATTGCTGTTTTTTCCACTTGGGTGAAAAATGGGTAAATTAATAATGAAAGAATTGTGTGATAGGATTTCAAATGAACTTAAACCTAGTGAGCTATATAGTTTGTAGATTTGAAACTGTGGAATCATTCACAAATAAATAGAAATACATCAAAATTGAACTTTAAAAATTCAGAGTGTACAGATAAATCAAGCACATTGACTCATAAATGTTAATCTTTTATTATCACTCCTTAAAATTATGAGCTAGCACTGGACAAATGCTTGTAAATAGTTTGTTGTCCCATTCAGTTTATTACTTAAATCTCACGTCACTGATGAGACAGAGTAAACAGCAGCCCATAGTGAATCTGGATACTGGGATTTAAGAAGGAAGGAGATGAGAGCCTTACTTGGATGCCTCCCACGCTGGCTCATTTGCTCCCTTCTCAGCCTTACATCCGCCAGCTTCCCACTGCCCCTCTCAGTAAGGAGGTAGCTGCTGGCCAAGGAAGGTTTGTTTGTTCATGCTGTGCCACCACTTGCAGCTACCAACCTTGGGCATCATTGATCAAAATGATGGTGGAGGTACTCTGGCCTCCATCTCTTTGATCTCTGGGATCTTCCCCTGTTTCCAGCATCTTCCCTCTTTGCAGGGTTTTCACCCTCACCCTTCCAGCCCCGCTTCTTTCTGACATTACTGTTTCTTTTTGGGGACCTTTGTTTTACCTCTCCTTGGCTTTCTGGACACCCAAGCTCATGTTTCCAAATTAAATAGTGCAGGTGCAGCAGCACAACTTGTCATCAGCCTTGTAGCAGGTGATTTGGTTTCCTGTATCTCTGTCGCTGGAGGATTGAGGACATGCAGCTTTTTGATTAGTCTGGGTATTATAAAAAAACTGCAACAAGCCTGTACCAGCTGCATTTAGCAAGTAGCAGGCTTCTGCTCAAGAGTTCAGAATTCAGTTCTGAAAATGTATCTTTCTCTCTGTCCCCACCTCCTTCCCGAATGTCAGCTTAGCATTCCTAAATAGAACTGGTTTTACCTAAAGCCTTGGGATAAAGCAATAACAGGTAAAGAAAACAAAATGAAATTTGTTGTATTAGAAGGATTTTCCCTGTATGTAAAATTTAGAGTGCTAAAATACATTAATATCCAGAAAGCTTAATGGATTCAAATTTTCCATATCAAAGTTTCCCTACTTCAAAGCAGAACAAATAAAGAAACAGAATGATTATAAATGTTTACAGGTACAGATTTTAGGAAGTGATTATTTCTAGTCAGTATTAAGGTCCTGATAATTTTAGTTTAGTTTTTAATTCAGATTCTAGGATCAGATATGGAGTTTTTGGCCTATATTAACTGCTAGAACTCTGCTAACTTCAATGAAATTTTGGAAACTCAAACTGTATTTGATTGCCAGGATTGGAACACTGCAGCTGAGCTGTATCCTCAGTCATTAACTGTTATTTTTTAACCAGTGCTTGAAGTTTAGTAGTGTATAGTTGTGAGTTATATTAATTTTTAAGTGTTGGATGCCAGCACTTCCTGTAAGTAAGGACTCAGGTTACAAATGCTTGTGGGAACTCAGCAGGACACATTACTCTTAAATGCATTCCAGATGGGAGAAGGTAGCAGGAGAATGCCTGCTTTTCGTAGCTGCAAGATATTGCTAGTCTTGTGATAGATGATTTCTTCTGCCATGAGAGGCATGGATGCAAGGTGACAGTGCCCATTATGTGAAGCTCTGTTACTGGTAACAGCAGGATCTCACCTCTGCTTGTAGTTCAAAGCCCTTTTGGACTTGGAATACAAAATGGTCAAGTAAATAATTTGCCTTTTTCTGAAAGCAAGACCTTGCCTCTCTGATTTGCAGTGTCTTTATTTCTACTTTCCAGCTGTGCTGAATGATAGCTCTGCTGCTGAGCCCAGAACAAGGAGTACTAGCCATTAATAGCCAAGTCAGTAATAGACCTGATGAAATAGTCTTGTCAAAACTATTGCAGTTTCAATGTCTGTGTTTTGGTGATACTAGGAAAGCTTAAATAGATGATGATAAGGTAATCTGAGAGTTAACAGTGTAACGGTGTCATATTAAGAACATAATATTGCAGACTTTTCTGCAGAGTAATTAAGTTTTTAAGGATGTGCTTATAGCCGTATTTGGTGGCCCCCTTTTTTTTACAGCACAGTTTTATATACAGCTACAAATTGTCTTCACCCCATCAGTACTCTGTCAAAGCAAAAGCGTAGCCTGACTACAGAAGGTTTTTGTTACCAAGAAAGGCCTCAATTTAATTTGGAAAAAATATACATATCTTTCTCTTCTTCAGCAGAGCTTTGTTTTTGGTTTTTTTTTCAGTGAATAACAGGAATATTCTGAAAGTTAAAGCTTTGAACATTAATCGCTATTTGAAAGGCTTCCTAGACATGTAATATTAAAAAGCTGACTGACTAGATGGTAGGAAGAAGTTTGAAAGGAGGGCCTAATTTATAAATCACTTTCTAAGGCAAAACTACTCATGGGTAATTTTGATTTCAAGTGACTTCTACAGAGAAAATTATATATACGTCTCACAATCCCCAGTTTTTTAAAGCTATTTTAAGATAATATATTTTTTATCCATTATCTAAATTATTAAACTAACTGAAGTTAGTTGAATGACTGATTTTTATTAGGCTGTTTTGGTGCACTGTTCATACTATTTGTAAAACTACCCAGTAAATCAATGTAAAATTCCTCTCCAGTCTTCCAATTTAGTAAGCATCATTGATGCAAAATAGAACTTGAATACAGGCATAATGTTAGGTTATTGAATGCAATTGTCATGAACTTAGATACATAAATCCTTTGCTAGATTGAAGTTTAGACTGTTTTTATTGTACGTATCCCTTGTTTTAATAGTGGTTTGGTTATTACTTGTATGCTTCTAGAAACAGCCTCAGGAAAGTCTATTTTTATAAACAAAAAGTTTACATCTCTAAAATTGACTTATATGTTATCAAAATTCATGGCTATCATGTCTTGAGGGTGTTGACAGTAGGGTCTTCCTTGTCTTCTCCTAGGAGAGAAGTGCATACTCACTGAGTGGCTTATTTCCATCAGCTTCTCGATTTTATATTTGCACGTGGAAATTTAAGGTGGACACACAATAGGAAAGAAAGGTGCATTGCAGTTCTGTTGGAAACTGGTAGGGCACACAGTGTTCCAGTTTTGGTATGTGTCCTCGAAAAGGCTCCTACATACATACATACACAGCTTTTCCATGATCATTTCATTTGCAAAGAATCACATATGTTAATCACAGTATTCTTCATAAAGCTGTAGGTAAATATGCTATGCAAAATCTGTGAACAAAAGTCTGGAGCAGAAGAGCTGAGGCTCGAAACTCTAGATGTAAAGTCTGAGGGAGACAAGTAGAGAGATGGGAAGGCTTAGTGAAGTGTTTATATCTGAGTTGCTGAGGAGATGTAGCATGTTGTAGTGTGTTGTGTGGCCGGAGTTTCCAAAATGCTGAAGACCATGTCTTCACATATATATCATGATTTCATAGACCAGGCAAGAGAAGAGGAAGTGAATTATCAAGGGTCAGTATGATTTGCATCTGTAATTTGGTTTTATCCAGCTGCTGACCTATCACAGCTCAGTTAGTACCCATATGTGCTAGGACCAGAGAGGCGTCTGCTGCCTGACTGTGACAACTTTTCCTCCTGTGGAAAACAGTGGCTACATGCTGGTGATAATAGAGGCCCTGAAAAACAAATCCTTCTTGAACTTCACGTATCACTGATCTACTGGGAAGGTGTTGTCTGAAATCCTATCTTCAATATGAAATTAAAAAGGGAAGTTAATATGCCTGTATTTTGTTCTCTGTGTACAAGTGAAGTATACAAATGTATATTTATATTTTAATAACATCCAAATATATTTGAAAGCTTTGAGTGCTTGACCGTTCCAGCATATTCTTTGATTTGGTTGGAAGTGCAGAAAAACATCTGGCAGTGTGCACAAAAAGATGGTTCACTCTAAGTCCTAAAGTAAAATCACAAGAAATCTGTTCAACGTCTAAAATGTGTTCTGAAGGGAGGGTGTAAAGAAGCTGGAGCCAGGCTCTTTTCAGTGGTGCCAAGCAATAGGACAAGGAGCGATGGGCAAAAACTGATGCACAGGAAGTTCCACCTGAATATAAGGAAGAACTTCTTTACTGTGCAGGTGACCTAGCACTGGAACAGATTGCACAGAGAGACTGTGGAGTCTCCTTCACCAGAGATATTCAAGAACCATCTGGAGCAGTCCTCTGCCACGTGCTCTAGGATGGCCCTGCTTGAGCAGGGAAGTTGGACCAGAAGACCCACGGTGGTGTCTTCCAAACCTGACCCATTCTGTGATGAGTTATGTTTTCTAGTAGACCAAGGACAGCATTGTCATAACAGGGTGAGCATTGTCGGAACAGTAAATTTGACCACTGTAGTGTGGAAAAAAACAGAAAAATAATATATTTGAACAGGTGTTTGAAAGCCCTTGAGTGAAAAATATGCCTGACCGAACATTTTTGGTTAAATCCAAAACTATTTAATTTAGTTTCAGGGTGTTTCTAATATGTTGGACTGTTTTATGAAGTCCTAGTGTTATGAATTAAGTAAACTTTTGTCATATAGCTTTTTATTAAATAATCTTGAGAGAAGAAAGGAAAATCTTGAAATAAGCAAACTGCTAAATGATTTGGATTGTTCTAGTAAAAACTTTTTTAAAAAGTGAAGTTTGATATGATTGGAATCATTGGATCCTACTTTTGTGATGGTATTCTAAATACTTTTGTTAATAGATCTCAGGACTGGTTGAGACTAGAAACTTATTTTTCTGTGGACAATTTTGGAAAAGAGTAGCAGATTTTGCAGAGACGCAACTGAGACCAGGGCATAAGTTTTTGTTGGTATTCTACTCTAGTTAGTTAGTTAGTTATGTTTTCTTGATCACTGTGCAGATTTTTGGTTTTCTTTTCATTAGCAGACAAGGAACAAGCAAGTATTTGGATCTTTTAGGAATTCCTTTGAGTTGAACCATTAAAAAACAGGGCTGGAGGGGAGGGAGGGTTGTTTTGGTTTTGGGTGATTTTTGGTTTTTTTCCTTCTTTCTTTCTGTCAGTTGCAAATTGGGAATGTATTTCTGTTGAAGGACAAAGTATTTCTGTTAAATGCCTGCATACCTGTTGCATTCATCCTGATATCTGTGAAGAGTAAGCACACGAGTAACTTGTTCAAATAGCAGTCTGAATGAGATCAAATGTTTGCATATGTGATTAGTACTTAACAACATTTGACAGATATTTCTTTAGACTATCTGACATATGTTTAAGATATTTAATAAGAAAAGGAAAATATTTCATTTAAGTCTGTTTTTCAAAGTGTTGTGGTACTGGTTGTCTCTGAATTATAAGTAGTTTTTAAAACATTTTATTTAGTTATTTTTATAGTTTGCACTAGTGCCTTTAACTAGCCCCTCTAACTTTTGCAGCTGTTAAACCAGTTGCAGGCTCATGTCACTTTGTAAGGATTTGGTACTTCAAGAAATGCACAACCATCTTCCAGGCTGCTCTGCAAGGGTTTTTTTCTTTATTGAAATTTGGGTGTATCATTACATGTTTTGTTTTAAGCTCTAATATGTTTTTTAAAATTGTGTGATCAGTTCACCGATACCAACATAGGCTGCTGAATTAATTATACCAAGTGATCAGCAGAAACAGACTATTTTAGATGAACTTTCATTTACTTGTCAAAAAAACCTTGCAGTATTGCTTTACTGGATGTGTTCAGTTCATTTTATGTATGTACACCTTCAAGGTGTAGTGAGTCAATCCTGTAAATGAGTATTTTGAAAAATTTCTGACGTTTGATTGAACTCTGACAATTTTGGTAAATGTTGATATAGATTTATACTACTGTGTTTGATTGGAAAAATATTGTCAGAGACATCATTGCTGCAGGTGTGTAAATGCAGCTTTATGCTTTGTCCAGTGGTCTTCGTAGTATGTATATCATCACTCTTTTTATCTTCCAAATATTATGCGGTGAACAATTCCATATTCAAGGTTCAGCATCATAGTGGCCAAAAGGAGTTTTGCTTTCTTCTGTGATGAAGTACCTAATAAGCAAAGAACAGTAGTTATGTTACTAACTCTATTAATTTTTTGTATGATCTTACTGTTACAGCTTCTGCCACATTTGAAGACTTTCAGATCCGGCCCCATGCTCTGTTTGTTCATTCCTATCGGGCTCCAGCCTTTTGTGACCATTGTGGAGAGATGCTGTGGGGGCTGGTGCGTCAGGGACTCAAATGTGAAGGTGAGCTGCAGTGAGATGTAATTTTTCAGTCTAAAGAGGAGACTTTTCCATTCCACTTCTGTGTGTTGTGTCTAATGCTGCTTTTAAATTGGTTAGTGACAGTAAGAACTGTCAAAGTAATTAACTGATAAAAGAGCTTATCTTTTTGACTGCTCTGAGGCATCTTAGATATGGCTCTGTAACCTTGAGTGTGAAAAAATTTGGTTGATATATATTTTTAAGAAAAGGCTGCATGTCTTACTCTTCCCTTACAATTCTTAATGGGCCTGTGTCTTGTTTTGTATCACAGTAATTCAGATTATTTAGCTGAAGTTACTGTCAATCCATATGAGGTTGTAATAGCTAAGCTTTCTCAATTTGCCACACATATTTGACTTCTGGTAGACTGAATCCAATAGAATATACCATTTGCAGTGAGACTTCCTTGCCTTCCAAGTGCTGGTCATAGAAATCTCCTGCACTTTGAGACCACAGATTTTGAAAAATCAGAGAAAAAACACTGGTTGTAGATGAGTCTATTTGGAGTTGATAACATTATCTCTCTAGAAATTTGCTAGAATAGAAGAACAGAGTAGAGGGAAAAGTTTAATGAAAATTAAGATTCATGTTTTTGAATTGGTGTTGTTTTTGAAAAATCTAAAATTACTTGCTTTTTTGAGTAGTAAGCCATAATCGGATGGTTTTAAATTTCTGTTTTCAGGATGTGGCCTAAACTACCATAAGAGATGTGCGTTTAAAATTCCTAACAACTGCAGTGGTGTACGGAAAAGACGCCTGTCAAATGTATCCCTGACAGGACTCAGCACCATTCGAACAGTTTCTGCAGAGCCCTCACCCAGCGTGACGGATGAAGCCCTTCTGGTATGGCATTCCCTAGCTGTAGAGGCCATGGGAGGAGCTAAGAGTGACATTTCGTGCTATAGAATCTGGTTTTGCCTGTTACAGACTACAGAGGAGGGTGGTATGTAAATTATAAAGTAAGAGAAGGCATCTTGACGTAAAAGGGAGGTCACCAGCTTAAGGTATGTGGGTTTAGGGTATGTGTCAATTTGGATACTCCCAGGAGACTCCTCATTTGTCAAGAATTAGGTTATTTTTAAGATCTAAAACTGCCACCCATGCTAATATAAGTAGTTGGGTCTTGGAGAATCTCTTCTGGAACTAGATGTTGAGTTTCTTCTGTATCGGACCATTATTTCCCTTGGCTTATTAAATAGGAAAGATTCTCCTCATTAGAACACTGTGGCCCAGACACAACAGCATTAAACTGAATATCTGTCACAGTCAAGTCTGTAGCTAATTAGTTGGAGCCTGCGTATTTAGCATATTTCTGGGTATTCAGAAGAAAGTAGGAGAAATCTCCAATAGATCCTTAAATGGCTCTTTGTGGTGAATGTATTTATATGTCTCTATATATATGTGTAGATGTATATATAGATATACAGTATACACAAAAGCACATAAATATATGGTATACTTGGATATTTATTAATATATTAGTTTTCTGAAATGAAAGCAAAATTTTGATTGGAGTAAATGACAATGATACCTATTTTTTCTTTTTAGCAGGTTAGTTCTTTTTAGCATTCATGGTCATAATATACTTGAATAGTTAATTTTACACAGTGTATAAATGAATCCACTCCTAAGTGAAGGTTTTGAAAACCTTAAGGTTTAGAAGAGAGAAAAGAATTTATAAGTACACACAACAATTATCATGTTTTCCTCTCAATTAGAATATTAAACTTATTAAACTTGACATACTAAAAGGACACTATTGCAAATTATGTAGACATGGTGTTAGATGCAGTACCATCTATGAACCATAATTATGTACTTATGCTACTGATTATCATTAGTCTAAAGCTTCTTGGAAATTAAGGTTAACATTATGAATCTGTGTCATTAATTGAAAAGCTGCATAAATGAGTAAGGTGCTTAAGTTCTGCAACAAATGTTTACAGATTAATCATAATTCTCAGCAGGTTGTTTCAGAAATTACCTAGGCCAAGACAGAAAATTTTGAAGTAGGCTAGCCCTAATTCTGATCTCATTTTTTAAAAATTTTTGTTAAAAAAATTGTATGAGTGAGCATCCTGGTATACCCTTTATAAATATTCACTTCACTGTACAGTTAAAATGTATCGAAAATTTTTCAATATGAAAACATTTTAAATTATATGACAGTGTTGTTTGCTGACACATTCTTATACAAAATACCTGTTTTGCAAAGCTATATATTTCAAAATGTTTGAAAGCATTAAAATTGCCAGTGAAGAAATGCAGTAAGTGTCATCTATACTGCAGGCTGTACTTCTCTGAGAACTTGTAAACACTGGTGTCCCTGTGTTGATGATTCAGAACATCACACATGCTCACACACATGTGCACACCCAAAGAAAATATATTTGCACTAGATAAAGGGATGGGCCTAGAGAAATCAAATAGTTTTCTTATCTCACTTTTATTTCGTGAAATCATGGTATCATTTACCATATTTTTGGAAATGCTCCACACACGGCTTCTATACTTCTTTTGTTCTGTTTAGTTTTTTTTCCTTTGAATGTATTTCCATTCCTGCCCCCCACCCAGCTTTTTTTAAGTGGCATAAGCTTTGTCAGTTCTCATGTACCAGATCTGTTCTTTGGACTCAATTCTTCCACAGTGCTTGTGAGATAAGTTTTATGACAGTCTATATGGTGATGCCAATCAAACCATGCACTTTGGAATGTCTTTCATTTTCTACAGTCTATGTGACTATACTGAAAAACGTCAACCTTGTTCATGAAAGTGTATCATTCATTACTAATATTAATGTGTTGCTTGAATCACTGCTAACAAAATATAATCTCTGTTATATCTATCAGTTCTTCAAATAGGACTAAAATAAATGTATTTTTACCCCTAATTACCATGTAGAGTCAGAGCAGTTGAGAGAGAATAATTCCTGGAGATCTTCGATAGATGTAATTATCAAACTGAGTTGTTCTTTTTTTTGTTGATGCTGTGTGCACCTGATAGGAGACACAGCATGTAAGCCTGCCTTCTGGAAAAATGACACTTATAAAGTGAATAAATTATGCCCTATCTTATGAAATTTTGTCATTTAAAAATCTTTGAGGCAGGATAATGTGGAATCATGCAAAATGTACCTATGCTTTAGTTATCCTTGCATAGGGAACCACCATGCACAGAAACAGTTTCAGTTTGGGTATAAATGTTTTCATTAGCCAATAAAACATTTCATTTGAGCTGAAAATTGAATGGGGACTATGTTTGAGTACAGCTTTAAAAATCTACCTCCAAAGAATAAAATCTTCTTTTGATTCTTAACTTAGTGGTGTAAAACACATCACCAGAAATGCTAAAAACAAAGTAGAACTAGGAGGATACAATGCAACCCAGAGTTTTACATGTCTCAGCTCAAATGCAGTTCTTAAGCATTTATTCTATAAAAAAGAATGAGAATATATGATCCCACATTCATGCTCGCTTCTAAAATAACATTATTTTCTGTCTTTTTCTCCCCCTTATTTCTTTGTTCTGTTTTTTCTTCTTTCCAACTACCTGTCAGTCTCCTGTCAGCCCTGGCTATGAGGTATGTACTGAATTTACTCTCTACCATGCTGTCAGCAACATCCTCTCTTATGATTATCAGTATGAATTTGAAGGTGTGCGGGAATTAAGTCAGGTAGTGAAGTCCAGATTCCAAAGTGAAGGTCATAATTCTTATGCTAAACAGTAAAATTAGTGAGCATTAAAATATTTCAATACAAGAGTGACTTTTGCATTTCTTAGGCGTGTAAGAGGTTGTTGGTTAGACTGAAGCCCTATTTTATACTGGTAGTAACACATGGGAAAAAAAATTTTGACTTCACTTTCAGGACTTGGGAATTTCCTGGAGTAATGTAGAAAATAAACATTTTCTTTTTAAGCTGAACAAACCTCACATTCAAATGCTCACCAGCAATAAACTTCTGACACCATACTACCATTGGGGTAGCTCTTTCTTTCAGACTATGGCTGAATTTAAAAAAAAACCCGGGCAGTATGGGATTCTATATTTCTGTGGAAGTAGCCGTGAACAGTGTACAAATAAGTTACAGCTCTATATAAAAAGAGTGTCAAGTCTAAATAAAAAAAAATATTATTTTTTGAAAGTGGGCAATTCATGTCAAAGGTTGCTCTCTTTGACTTTCACTATGGAGTTTTCTAAAGAAAAGGTTTGGTTTGTATTTAAAGTTTTAAAAGCTTTTGAAACTAAGAAGTATTGGCATCCTTCCCTTGCAGAATGTATTTGGGATGCAACCAGAAAAGAGCAGGCTTTGCAAATGTTAAGAATACTGCATTTTAGAAATACGACATAGTTAGTCTGAGGAATATTTTGTTATGCCAAAATGAAGATTTCCATGGCCAAACATCTATATCTTTGAAAGAAATAACTTTGTTATAATGTTATAATGTTAAAGGTAGGCATGAAAAGAAAAGGTATTTGGAGGGAAAACAAAATCGTATTTCTCTTGTGAAAAGAAAATGTGTTAGCTATCTATGGTTTTGCTTCAAAATACATTTATGTGACACAATAGAATTTTCTTTCTATTTTTTAATATATGTTTCCATTATTTTGGGATGTTTTATTTGTTTTCCAGAAGTAATGAATATAGTAAGGTCATTTTATAAACACACTTGAAGTGATTTCTCAGAAAAGGTCTAGCTGAGCTTTGCTTTTAAAATAGGGATGATGTGTCTCATGGGGCATAGGTAAGTGGAATGTTACATATTATCTTTGCTTTTTGATGAAGAATCAGGAATTACAGTTCTTTTTTGCTAAAAAATTTAAAATTCAATTAATTTTAGTTGAAAATACTATTTATGTATCACTGACAGAATACAAAGCACCAGGTGTTGCTTGCCTCTGTAGGTTTGTTATAAGCAGAGCTGGCTTGAGGCATTTTAGCTATATATAGAAGAGTGATTCTGCAGAACTAGGACAGTAGACTCTCTGGGAGGGAATTGTCTTGAGTCGTAGGTGGCCATTTTGTCTCTCTTCCCTCACACTCAGCACTTAATACAGATGCCCTTTTGTCTTAGCCCACTGAAATAAGGAGTCCTTGTTTCCAGTGACTCAGAATAGCCACTCTAAGAAGCCTTTGTTTTCCACACTCCCACAGGAGATGCATCTCCTTTCCCAGTTCCAGTCCCTGTAGAGTCTTGTATGCCTCCCAAGCTCACTGAACTGGAAAAAAAAATGCCCTTGAGGGAGGGAATAAAGAAGAGCTGGGGTATTGCAGCTGAGAGCATCTTGGTGCCTTAAACCACTTCTAATTACAAGTCTTTTCTAATGGCTGAAGTAGAGTTCATTAGACTGAAGATCCTCAAAGGCAAAACCAATATTTTCTTTTGAAGGCACTTGAGTTAACTGTGAATTAATACTGTTCTGTTATGTTTTATTCTTGTCACCCTCAAGTTATCTTTCCATGCTCCAGTGATACACACTGCACATTCCTCTCTGTCTGAAAGGGAACTTACTTTCAGTGTGCCCATATGTTTAATAAAAACCCCTATGCTGTTTTGGATGGAGCCCCAGGAGTTTGCTCCAAAATCTAGAGTTTATTTAAAAATAATAGAAGGTGAAATAGAGGCTTTGAGTAATTAAACTGATCCTAAATAATGTTCTCATTGATCTAGTGCCAGATCCACCAGGTGAATATAGGGTCATGCACTAAACAGAACTAAGACTTGAGAACTCAGGGAATCTGACAGTGAAAGTTGAATATTTAAATAGGAATTTGAGTTACTTCCACAATATTTTATATATTTTTTTAGTTTTCTTGCATTTTTACAATAACTTAAAATAGTTAAACATACTAAAGGTGGAAATCAAAAAGTATTTCAAATGTAGTTCTCTTTTTTCCTTAAAGCGTTGCATATCTATGATATTCAAAGTTCAGATGAACACCATATTAAATAATTTCAGGACAGAGAAGGTAAATTTGGACTTGCTTACCTTACACACTGCTGTGCCATAAAATAATGGCAGTCCCAGTACTACCTGCCATGCACTAAATGCTGTAGAAGTGAATTTGTTGTAACTTATGCAAACTACATTAGTGCTTTTCTGACCTCGTTTTCCCCAATATGATTGTTTCAGAGGTTCATTACAACTAGATAAGATATAGAAGATGATCAAGTCAATAACTTCAAGCTACAAGATGTATATTTAGGAAACCATTAAATATTGCACCAATTGTGCACCTAATATTTTCTAAATATCTAGGAAGATAGGTAGAACAGAAAATGCTAAACAGCTTTAGATGTACATGTTCTGAAATTTCATATGTGCTGTGTCTGCTGATGTTTTTGAATGAAGTTGTTAGTGATCCCAGAGGTTTTATGGATATTTCACTCTTCAGCTTGGAAGAGGAGAGAGGTTCAAGTTGTTTTTGTCATCAGGTAATTGCCCCTTGTTCTTAAATCACCTATTTGTTGTCAGCTTATGACCCTACATCTAAGTCACCATGGCTTAAACTGGGGATTCATAGAAGCTCTGTGACTGTAACAGTGGGAATTCTTTAGGAGTGTGTGGTACATCTAAGGAAAATTAGGAGCTAAGTTCTTGTAGTTTCTAAGTACTAGCAAAAGGGTTTGCACATATTGAAAATTGCCACATGCCGCAGCACACATTTTACTTCCCTGTAGTATCTCTGAGACATCATTCATGATCATTTGGGTTATTGTGAATTGGTACAAGATCCCAAAACATTATTTTGAGGAATAATGGCAATCAACGCAACCTTTTGTCTCTGCTTACGTGGCCCAGGTGTATTCAGCGGTGCTTTCCCTCCCTTCTAATATATAATCTTGTTTTTCTGCATTGGTAACAGTACTGCCCCCAAACAGGCCTCACCAAGTAGGTTTGTCTAGATCTCTGTCCAGAGCCAAAACTTTCCAAACCAGTGTCTGTGGTTAAGCCTAAAGACCTGCTGGTTATCCCTGATTTGGTAAGGATGGTACGTGGACAGTGACAGATGGGACACATTTATACAGACATTGGGGGGGGAAAAAAACCCCAAGGTTTATATATGATAGGATGAATCCGAATTGTGCAAAGACTATCTGAAGGGTTTTGTATTGAATTATAATTTGGCTATGATACCTTTATGTCATCATGTGTGCTTTTTCTCCCCCTTTCCATTTGGTTTATTCAGCAGGCATAACAAAGCTGTCAGGTCTGGCTTCTGATGTGGGCATTCTAATACTGCAAGATACGTCCATGAAAATAACTTATTAATTAATATACTTAAAATTATGAAGTACATGATACAAGATCAAACTAAACCTAATATTTTTGAATGAACTTGTATCTGTAAGATGCTGGGAAAAAAAGCTTTTGTGCTATGTAAGTCTTACTATGGCTGCTGGTACTAGCAAATCCAAAAAGAAAGGGCTTTTGTTTTGGGAATTCCTGGGTTCTGAGGAGTCAGCATAGTCCAACAATGCCTGCTGAAACCCAGTAATCTTGTGTTGCTACTTTCCAAAATAAGGCAGGTTACAGACAGAGCACTCAAACCACTGTCTGCTGCTGTTGATGTCTGAGTAGAACAGCGTACATAATAATAGCCATCTGGGGACAGTTTAATATTAACAGCTTGTACTGAAGTCAGTTCTTTGATGTGTTTACACATGTGAAACTGAAATGTTTTTCAGACCATAGCTATCTAACTGTAGTGCTTGTAGGATTAAATCATACACTTGACTTAAAGAGGAGAGTGCAAGAAGCCTTCAAAGACAACACAGTTGATTGCAGTCTAAGTGTGGTATTTCAGTATATTTAACTGAAGATTTGTTTCTTTGAATTCACTTAATTACAGTCACATAGTTTAATTTGTAAAAGAAAGTCAACATTTGCATTGCATTAAAAACAGAGTTCCTGTGGTTACATAGTTATCTAGCACCTCACTTGACAGTAGTTTCCTGTGAAGGAATTGTGTATGAACATATTAAGGCTTTATCCTCTGCCTTTAATATAGGAAGGAAATGCATGTTTCAACAAGTCTGCTTCAACACTAAAAATGAAACTTCATGCAAACAGTTATTGCTGTTTGGTTTTTTAAAATAGACATCGCTTTTCTCTGTTGTCCAAGTAAATAAAAAAACCTAGCTCGTAGTAGTTAATTCTTTTGTTGAGGCAAACTTTTCAAAATTGTAGGAATACTTTTATTATTTCTGATTGACTAGCTCAGTGTAAACTACAGGAATAATGTTGCAATGCTTCTTAGATATTGACCTTGCAAAAGGTTAGCAATTCTCTGTGTAAATTTTGAAAAAAGCATATATTTAGGAGAGTATAGGTTGTGTAGCCTGTTCTGTTCTCAGTGAAGATTACTGACTTGAGCATGTTTCCACAAGCATGATTGCCAAAATGGAAGTAGTTGCTTTCTGACTCTTACAGAACATGAAGATTTTCGGTAAAGCTTTGTCAGAATCCCTGGGACATATTTAGTGGGACTGTCAAAACCTTTTAAAAGAAATAAGGCAAACAGGAGTCTCTTTTATGTCTTAGACTAGCCCATGCAGCTGGATTGCAGAGCTGGTCCTTGTCTTTGTTCCCAAGAGGCCATCTCTGTGTCCAAGCAGTCAGCTTTTATTGCTTCCCATTAGTCCCTTCAGCATCTCCCTACAGTTTCTTTGAGCTCTGTGCCTGGAAGGAATAGATGTGAATGCTACAAGGCAGTCGAACTCATCCAGGTAATAAAAACAGCTGAATCCATTGGTGGGGAATCAGTATTTATTTCAGTTTCTTAATTGCAATTTGCAGTATATTTGGACAAGGTAAAAAAGACAGGAAAGATCTGCTGAGCTATTTTTACCTCTGGGGGACTGTCTTCTTCCTGCAATGACTGTACAATGATTTTATGTTTCTGGCTAATGTAGACAAATTGTTGTGTCTTCTAATAGCTTTCAACAAAGCTCACCAGAACTCACATGAGGGGCTTCAGTGTATTCCAAAAATTCAAAGAAGTTGAACAAGAAGAAGGAGCAAGGCATCAGTTAAATAAAAGTCATGAGGAATGCCCCATGTTGGGGAAAAGATTCGCACATCTTCGTTCTTGGAATTAAAAAACCAAACTTTTTTTTTTCAAAGCAAGAGTAAGCAAACTGGATTCTATTAGATATTCTGACAAGTAAAACATAATTGAAGTATCTGGATGTGATCAGTGTCACTGGCTTAGCTGGACAGTCCAGTATTCAGTATATGCACACATTTTTGGTGTTTCTTGTCACTTGGAAAAGTCATACTCTTGAGTTGTTAAAGTATAGATTACCTTGCTGGGATGATTGTTCTAAAGGGCTGTTTAGTATTTGGAACTGTGCAGGCTGTTAGTTTCCATGGTGTAATCTGGTTAAGCAATCATTTCCTGGGAAGTTTCCAGACTTGCTGAGTCAGTAGTCTGGCTGTCTACCAGGAAAAACTCATTTATCTTTCTAACAAACCAGGCACGCCAGCTGAAGGAGAAGGTGCTTTGTGGAGGAGATTCTTACTTCTCCAGTGGAAATAGGATTTTTCTTGGTTTCCTATGCTTTCAGGGGCTTAAAATTGTTGCACATATCTGATGATGGGAGTGCTGGAAGTTTGAGTTGAGGGATCTTGACAAGACTTTTGGACAATATTGGGAGGCGAAGCTTATCTGACAAGAGGGAGGAGGTGGTACTCCTAATCAGTCAGTCATCAGAGGGTGTGCAAGATGCTCCAGCTGCTGCTGCCATGAGTTATCTATCAGCAGCTTCCCTTCCCCTGCTACCTTTGAGCAGGACCCAGGGGGCACATTGCTTCTGGCTGGAAGAGGGTGGGAATGGAGTCAGGCATGTCAGGCGTGGGCATGCAGGAGTGAGACCAGATCCATGAATTCTGATGTCTTCTCTAGCATGGGAGAAGGTGAAACTCGACTTTACCTCTTGACCTAAGGCACTGTAAGTTGAGAACTGCTGGTGCCTTACTGGTGTGCTACGCTGCTGGCACGTAGCAACCCAGCACTTGTGGAATGGCAAAGCAAAGCTGAAATACTTCTCTCTATAAATTGGACTTGAAGACTGACATCTTACAGTAGGCTTTCCAGTGTTTTATCTTTTGTTTAGTATCCATTACTGCTTGAGCTGTAGAGAGCACTTACGAATTACTAACAAAAACTTAGTTAATTGTCTGTTCAGGAGCACAACTTGGCAGCCATGTGAAATGAGACCGAAGTAAATATTTCAGAAATCATAACTTTGCATTGACTAATATAAATTTTGAGAAAAAAACCCCTACCAAACAACATGACAAAAGCTTTATTAATGGTAACTCTGTTTGATCAAGGCTGATGGTATGATGAGTAACTGTTTTAGAGTTATCTCAGAAACTATCAACTCAATGAAGAGCATCTAGAATTCACTTTTTGTTCAACCTGACATTTTCTCAGAAACATACACTAGCACATTAAAACTGAAAAATTTGCCATCAATCTGAGCAAAAAATATAGCAAATAATTTGTCCCACACTTGTACTGTACCACACCTGAGATTTGGTCAGACATCTAGGTCAGAACCAAAGCTGTAGGGAAGACTGTCTCTCTCTGTTAATCATAACTGCCCAAGATTAGTCTCAGTGTATTTGAGCAACACTACTGAAGTTTCCAAAACCTGCAAGGCATTTGGTGAGGAAAACAGCCAAACCAGCTTTCTAAAATCCTTTAAGCATGAAGTCATCTAGGTATAAATAATTTGGACTTTGATTTTAGCAGTATTCAGTTGCCAAAATCATTTTTGATTAGGCAACAATGTGGAAAATGAAGGCAAAGAGTGATCATAGAAAACAGGCTTAATTTAGATTATATTAGCCAAGATTCTAAGAGAGATGAAGCCATTAGGAGATATTTGGGTCACTTTTACTGCAGAGAAGAGTAAGATGGTCAAGAAATAGCTCTAGTGATAATAGTAAACTGAAATATTAGTTTGTTACAGTGACACAATGAAAGCAAGCACTAGAACTCTTTCCTTACATATTCTCACTCCTTTTCAGTTAAACTTCATTTTAAGAGATGAGCATCACTATATGCAAAATGTCCACCAAACATCCAGAAAGACAGAGCAAAGTGTTGTGACTAACGCGTTGCAAGTAGTGATTAGAATTAAGATGAACCCTTTAGGAATTATTTTATTCAGAAAGAAAATATTTACATTAAATTGTGGTATGCCACAAGTAAAATTCTTCTTGTGGGCACTGCAGAGCATACTCAGGGCTAGGTCTCTGGTCATAGGGTAGGGTTGAGGCTGTAACTTGTAAGGCACTGAACTAGGACTGTGAAGTAGCACCAGTCTGGACCAATTGTTTCTATTCTACACAGGCATAAAACTGAGACAACTGCATCTCTGTTTCTCACTGCTCCTTGAGAGCTTTGCCCTGTCCACAAACACTGAGGGCTGTAAGTTCCAGGTGGCTTGCACTAGCTGAGCAATGCAGTTTGTGCAGAATATGTGGCTCATTCTTCTGTCCTGATGGTCTTCTGCCTTCCATTTTACAGGCCTGTTCATGTTGACTTTGTAAGACTTAGTGCAATCTGCCTTAGAAATATTAGGCAAATTTTATTTGTGGTTAACAAATATTAAATATTTAATCTTAAAATGAGACTAATTAATTGTTTGGGTTTTTTTAATATGCATAAGTGCTTTGCAGAGCATGAAGATTTAAACCTCAGGAAGTTGTAAACCCATAATATCAGAGTATGTACTCAGACTTTTTCCACTTTTATTTGTGGTAAAGACAGATGCTTTCTTATATTCTTTCAGTCTAGTTTCTTTGTGGTGACCATATGTACCTGGCTCATACAATGTATTTTGCATATTTTTCCTTTATTTGAAAGGTCTGTGTTAGTACAGTGGATCTTTTTGCCTCTTGGAAAAGACACCTAATTCTACAATGTAATCAAAGAATTTATCTTCGCAGCAAGAAATCTATATGAACTTTGTAAGGAAGAATTTTTTTTCCCCTCCATGGCAAATACACTGTGAAGGCAAAGCCTGGAACTAATTCCTTAGGTTCTTCTGCCATTAAAATGACTTTTCAGTTCCTCTTTACTCCAAAAGTCTCAGACAGAAGCATTCAAAAATGTACACTTCTATGTTTTCGTGACTGGGAAATAGTAATCAGGTGGAGGAGTTTCTATAGCATTATGTGTTTGAATCCAAGCAGTTTTTCAAGTTAATTTCTACCTGAAGCTTCAGCTACTACAGTTTTTGAGCAGTGCAGGCTCACTCTGAGTGATTTGTTTTCTAGCCTTCAGTCATCAGATTATTTGCAGATGATAGTGAGAAGGTGCTGAGTTTTGAATACTCAAGCTGCATTTTCTCACTTTGTTTTCTCCTTTCAATGTTAATTGTGGGTGTAGTTTGGTTGTTTCTAAGGGCAAGTGGTTTTCTAGGTGAGTTGTTTTCTGGGTTAATTATCATATGTACATCTAAATTAATTTAGTAGAGAAAATAAGGTAACTCTTTTCTTCCAGAAATTCTTTGGATTTTATGCCTTAGACTGTGTGTCTCACATCAGAGATATATATATACACACATACATATATGCATATATATATGTATATAAAACACATATTTAGGGGGGGGTGTATATACACACACACCTTTAAATACTTACTGTGATTTATTGTGAATAATCTAAATGTGGTAAGGTTAGCGACAGCAAAAATTATAAATAAAGGGGTTAGAAAATACTAATAGCTTTTCTATGATTAACCTACATAAACATAGAATAATGTAATAATTTTCTTAATGTTTATATAAAAAATACAGCCTTTAAAATTTACTTTTGATGTAAAACAGAAAATAAGAGGTAAAAATGGTTTTTATCACAATGTAAAATGCTTTTCTGAGAAATTTTAATGAGCATTTTAATTTTGATTTTTTTTAATAAAAAGCTGTTTCAGTCACAATATGAAGTATATGATATTACTGTTAGCAAAAGTGTTCTTCAGTAGCATTCAAATTTTTCAAAAGCATTCTGAGAGGGGCATGATGCATGTTCTATTAGTGTTTAAAGGCGCTTACATGACTTTGTATGACATATGACAATGTTGTTGAAGTGAGGAAATATATGAATATGATATTCTTTTAAAAATGAATACAAAACTCCTTTTTATGTATTTTACAGCAAAAGACACCATCAGAATCATACACTGGGCGAGAGAAGAGGTCGAATTCGCAGTCCTACATTGGACGACCTATTCAGCTAGACAAGATTTTACTGTCAAAGGTTAAAGTGCCTCATACTTTTGTCATCCACTCCTACACACGTCCAACAGTTTGCCAGTACTGCAAGAAGCTTCTCAAGGGGCTTTTTAGACAGGGTTTGCAGTGCAAAGGTAAGTAAATGTCCTTTAGGAACATAAAAGCTAAGCATAATAAAATTTATAAATTAGTGTTTGAGTGGTTACTATGTAGTCTTATTCATGATTTCCTCACTAAACTGTCTACATGTAGGCACATGTACAATTACACTGGATTAAGCTGCAGTCAAAATTACAGTAATTGGTGTTCTGTAGGAGCTGGCTGCATGGCTGTTCATTCTTACCCTTTGGTGTATGTGCAGTAGCTCACATTTTTCATTCAGGTGTAAATGATCTTGTATTTGGCATAGGTGAACCTGTGCTTACAGCAGAATAGTTAACATAATGGACTATATTCTTGTCTTCATTGTTTTCAATCTACGAAGTCGCATGTGTGAATTGAAGCATATGCCTGAGCCTCAGCAGCTCAGTGTTTTGGGGAAGTTGTAATGGAAGTAAAATAAGATAGGGTTATATGAGAATTTAAACCCACATTTTTTCAGTGTGACTAATGTGCTCTCAAGTCTCATGGCATTGTGTACCTTAGTAGGTGCTGAAGTGAGTCAGGCCCCTTGGATTGTAGCCTAGATTGCTGGCTCACCTTGGCCAGCCTTAGCCTGTAAATACAAAGCATTGTGCATGCTATGGGGTTGGAATGTTGGCTAATGGATGATTAAAATCACCTTCCTTCTATTACAATAAATAATATCTATCATAAAATTAATCAGTATGCTTTGTGTTACTTCTTTAAACCCTGCAGAAATTCAAAGTTGCATTCCTTTAACTTAAGGGGTGATTCTGATACAATTTAACTAAAGCAAAATATCTATCAAAGCGTCACCTATTTCAGTTCATTTTGTATCCTGGTGACCTAAGCAAATATTAACCTAATTAAAAAAAAAAAAATTAAAATTTTTCTGTTGTTTGGCACTGCTGTACCTCTAGTTGATTTTTGGATCAATCTTAAATAATTACAAGGATATAGACAACCTTAGTATTTTTTTTTCTTTCCTGACTCTTTGGTTTTCCTGGTGTGTTAGTAATTTACAGCTCTAAGTTTAAGTAAAATGTGTTCATGAGCAAAAAGAAAATAATTCCCATGACATCTAATGAAGTGCTACTTACACATATGAAAGAAGTAAAAAAAAAATTTTGAAAAATAGGGAAAGGACTGAAGGAACCCGCAGCTGCAAGCTGTCTAGAAGTTTCCTTGAGATGTAAAAACCAAATATTTTCTCACTTAAAATTGTTGGCTAGGATTCTCCTGTTTCAATTTTCAGTCATCAGTATTTCCTGTGTAGTCAGTCCCTTAAACTGCAGCTGATACACTGCAGCCCATTCTGCTTTTTTCACTGGAAAAGCAGCTCTGGCTTTGGAGCCAAGCACTTGTGTCTCCTCATCACTCCCCTAGATGAGTTGAGCACCACTTTGGCTTCTGTAGTGCTGCTCCACCCAGCTACCCTTGGAAAGGCATTTTTTCCCCTCAGAAACGTGCTACTAGCATCTTCATCCTGTCCCTTCCACTCACAGGCAGCACGGAGCCAGGTTAGTGCACACTCTCTGAGCATATGACTTGTATTAATGAAATGATAGGGCTTAACATCTATAGGCTGGATAGCAGTAAAAAATACAATTGTGTCACAGAAAAAGAAATAATTTGGCTGTATCCCTTTTTCACTTATCAGACTGTAGATTCAACTGTCACAAACGCTGTGCTCCTAAAGTGCCAAATAACTGCCTGGGGGAAGTTGCCATTAATGGAGGTAAGTCGCATTAACAATTGTTCCTGCCATTGTTTGAACCATCATTTAAACAAAAGAGAAATGGAAAACTGTGACATGTACAAGCACACATTTTTCCATTGCTTGGGAGTGGCCTTTCCTCCGCAGTGTTTCTGTTGTATGTCGAAGAGGGAGTGTGGGAGGAGCGCTGCGAGTAGCTCATATGCCGCCCGTTCGGAGTGTGTGCCTTCCAAACAGGTGGCACTGGGAGACAGGCTAAGCTCTGCCACAGAGGTGATGTCAGCAGCAAAATGGCCCTGTGGTAACGCCTGGTAAATGCAGAATGCCAGAGGAAAGCCAAAAGCCGCATGTGAGAACTTGGCACTCACCTGTCAGCTAGAAGCACAAAATTTTCTTTTAATGTGAGGGGAGAAAAAATTGGTTATGGATGATCTTCCTTGAGAAGGAAAAACATACCTAGAAGAACTAGGAATGCCCTTCAGAAAAAAATTCCACCATTTACTGGCATAAAACTAATCATACCAGTTGCCACAAATCAAGTCTTGACTATCTGCTGATTTTCCCATGCATGTGCTGCTGGTTTTGTGTTAACTGTAAGGGTGTATGGGTAGGCTTGACAGACGGTACTGGAGGAAAAAAGGAGTGGTTGTAGATGAGTTGTTGATCGCCTTGAAAATGTCACTTTCCCGTGTGATAAGGGAATGAGAAGTGTGATGAAGTGCTCAGTTTCTAATGCATCTTTCTGTGTTAAGTTGCCAGCCTAAACTGCTTCTGAGGTTAATAATTACCTTATGATGCATTCTTTTTCCTTTAAATCAATGGTCTACTTTACTGAAGACATAGCAAGAAATTCCAAAATTAGGAATGTTAACTAATATTTTTCACAGTGTTTCTCATAGTAGTGTTACTGTATCACTGTGAAGTTTTTATGTTTAATGGGAAAATTACTGTAGATACTAAATATTCCACTTGAACTGTGACAAGGTGCATGATTTTCTGGAAAGTAGATGATGTCTTCCTATTGAATGAACTTTCTGATGCACCTCTCACTGGACTCTTGGAGTCACTATTATTTTTTCTTTTATTTAATCTTGCACCATTTATACTTCACTTAACCATTAACCATCCCACAACACAACTATTTCTTCAGGAGCGCAAGTAATGCTGCCAATGGAAATTTGTGGTTTGGTTTTCAAAAAACTAAAATATACACCATGAGATGTTAATTGCATTGATAGGAGTGTAAAGTTTTCCCTGAGATTTGCAGTCAGAGAAAGTAACTAAATCTGCTTATAAATGATAAACTTTTTTCTGCATAGATGCAGTTTTAGAGAAGTGTGATTGATCTAAAGTGCTGTGAAAAGACAGGAAGGAACATAAACTTGTGTTTCTGCACGGCAGAACTAAATTAACAAAATTTACATTTGTTCCTGAATTACTCCTCCAAATTCCCTCTTTCCATCTGAGGCAGCTGTATTTTATCCCTCCAACACAACCCCTCTGCCCTCTCCCCACCTTTGCTTCACAAGCAACATGCTACTTTTGTTTGGACTTTCCTCCTGACACGTGAATCTGATGCTGGGCAAATGGGAAGTGATAGTTTGTCTCAGGAAAGCTTGTGCAGAGTCCCTTGGGGTGAGAACACATATTCTGGGCTTGTTCCAAGTGTATTCCTTGAGGATTGCAATCTTAAAATTTATAGAACTAGGATTTTATACACCAAATAATATTCTTAGTATGGTATACATAGAATCCCCATAGAACTCTGAATCGTGTGTCCTGAATGATTGATAGAAGTTCCCTGGGATTATCAAAAGCAATTTAGTCTTGTATCTCATTTGTATTTTCACAGTAATTTGGTTCACATTATTTTCAAACTTAATAAACAAAATACAGTATCTGTCATTTTGTCCATCTGCTGTGTGATGCATCTTCCCTAAAATAGTAAGTGAAAGAAGAGCTGAAGCAGTGAAATTCCAAGTATGGTGTCATTAGTAAATGCATTATATACTAAATGTAAGGAGTTATTTTTAACTGATTGTAGGTTTATTAAAAATAGCAATTTTAAAAGTGGTGTAGGAATAGCAAAGCGAGAGCTTTGCACTGAAGTATCATTCATGACTGAATGACTGGTTCTGCTAGAGATGAAGTATGTGTCTCTTAATCACACATCAGTAGTTTATATCCAAATATCTTAAGACTACTGTACATGAAAACAAACTTTTCAGATGTGCACTTCTAATTTCAGTGAAATGCCATCAGTTCCAAACATTTTGCTCTCAGACAATTCAATGTGCTTTTTCTTGTGTTATGTTGCCCACACTGGCTGTCAAGAACCTTCCTCCACACAATTAGGCAGAAGTTTCTGGGAGAAACTATTTGATGTGTTCCATGTAATTTTAACCTTACTTCAAATTCCTGACACACTGCAACATCCCAGAAAAACTAATGCTGTCTTTACCCTCTGACTGAACTAATGATTTTATATTCCATATAAATCCATTCACGAGCAACAATGCAACAAAAAGTTGTTCCTTTCTCTGATCTTGCTTAGGCATATCTAATTTGGAAACTGGAAATTTTAATGGAATTTAAACATAAGCTTGATGATGCTATTAATGGTATGCCATAGTCAAATCAGTTAAACCCTAAGTCTTTGGTTTTGGTGCTTGTTTAATATTTCTTTTCTAATGGCCTGTAGCATTGTTTCAGTGGTATTGATTATTGTGCTGCTTTGTGCAGGCTTCACAGAAAGCACTGTTCCTGTGACAAGTAATACACAGTTCACATTATAAATAATTGTCTACTTACATTGTCTAGATGCGGGCAATAGACTTCCAAAGAGTTTTGGAAACTTAAAATGTGCCAGGATGTTGTAATTGGAGTATTGCATGTTTTTAGATAATAACTTGAGAAATGGTATTCCAGACCTTCTTAGTCCTGGGGCTGAGTCTGATGTGGTGATGGAAGAAGGGAGTGATGACAATGACAGTGAAAGAAACAGTGGCTTTATAGATGACATGGAAGAATCTATGGCTCATGATCCAGAGATGTCAATGACAGGATGCCATAGTGACAGTGGAGAAATGCAGGATGCTGATCTGGATCACGATGAATCTAACAGGATGATCAGGTGAGCTGGGGAGGGAATGTACCTTCCACTTTCCTTTGTATTTATTTGTATGTATCATGTCTAGGGCTCAAGGGGGAATGTACATGGTCACTATTCTCCCCCATTTAGGATGGGGAATGCTGCTGAAATGTTGTGCCTTTGAAAGTGTAGTGAGACTGCCTCACTGATTATGGGCATTAGTTTTAAGAAAAGCTTTATTGTCATGTTGAAGTAGCATTTGAAAACTTACTCAAAAGTAGTTCTTATAGGTCTGTTCTCGTATGAAAATGATGTGAAACTATTTGTGCATAAGCACTAGTAAAATATTTATTTATTTATTGTTTACTTATTTTCCACAGCATTCTTTCCCTGGTTTAATAGTACAATGCCTGGTCATTTAGATAAATTAACAAAATGTGTAAGTGGCTATGGTATAATCAGATCTAGATTAATTGTTTGTATTTTCAGATGCCTTTATTAAAAAGGGAAGTTTGACAAACTTAAAGTAGTAATTTGAAGCAAGTTACGAAATAGATTAGTGCTTTGAAATGATTGTTCAGGAAGGAAAACAGGAACTGAGTTGTGCAATGTACCTCAGAAGTGAATTAAGAGAAGAAACATTATTCACTTATTGGAACTGTCCAAATAGTATGGAAAAAGTAGGGATTATTCATTGTCAGGGAACCTAAAATGAATTAAGGTAATTTCAGCTGTAATTTCCTTGATGCAAGGGATCTATACCTTTAAGGGATCTATACCTTATAAAATATTTTTCTTTCACAGCTCTGTTTGACGTGCAATTTCCTCTCTTATTTTGCTTGCTGGGAGTATCTCTCAGTAATATGTTCCCCTTATTTCTGTGTTACTGTCATACACCTGCTGCACTAATAGAAAGCAATCCATTTCAGCAATATGCAGTTTTACTTAATGCAGCGGTGAACTACTGTTGTGTTTATCTGCATAGATACGATGTGTGCGATGTGTAGACACCTTGTATCTTTTGAATGTGAGCCTGTGCTTAGATTGCAAAATCATTGTCACAGAACATTTTACATTTCCAAGTTTCATGAAGCAGACAGCATTGCAAGTTTTCAAAATAAAAATACCCAATTGTGCTAATAAAACATTTATAACTGAGGTATATGTTTTACATATGTAAGGACGTTCTCCAGTAATACCTCCCTGCGGTTATTTCTAAGGGTAGTTTCTGTATACATGGACATTTTTTAAGTGATTTATAAAAGGCAAATAAAAAGTAAATCTTTTGTCAGTACAGACAAGAATAGTTAAATAGAAACTGCAGATGGTTAAATAATTTTTAGGCAGAAAAGAGATGTTAACTATATGTTCCATACTTAATTAAACTTTCAGACAGCACTTTCTGCATTTTGATGGGAAACTACCAATTCATGAAACTTATTTCCGAGATGCATTACAGTGAAGCAGGGCCACCTGCAGACATCTACAGTCACAACAACTTTGGGAACTTAAAATATTATTCTTTTCCTGAACACTATCAGCCCTTTTTTGTTGGAGTTTAATTTAAAAAAAAACAATAGTTTTGCTAGCGGGGCATAATACAAGAGCAATGTTGTGCTCTGTTTTCACATACAATGCAACATCACTGTTTAAATTTTTGCCAGAAATAACCAAGTATTCATGTTTAGGACTGAACAGATTGAGTCCATATTCCATTACCCAGAATCTGCTTTAGGAGTTGTTAACTCTAGCAGCAAGGATGATGGGCTAGGTTGCTTCTGGTTACTACCAGATTTTATCTGACGGTGCTGTCAGGCATGCTGTCACATTCCCATGGCTTCCCAGCTTACTGTGTGTTGGCTGAATGGCAGAAAGTTGCAATGTGCATACCCCACAAGGCAGTAGGGTTTCACCTTAAGTCTTTGAGTGCAGAGTAGCTTAAATCTCTTTCTCTGAGAGGTTCCAGCAGATTCTCCACTGTGCCTGGCCAGGGTGTGTGCAGCTGGAGAGCTGGCACATTTTCTACTCTGTAAACTGTCATCACTCCATTGTGTGTTTGAGCCCAAGCAAGATCACAGGACAGTAATCTGATGGACAGTGTCTAAGTGTCTAGGTTATGAGACATTCAAGATCAAGTACTGCTCTGAATCATACATAGCACAAGTTTGAGCAATGTCTCCTGCAGCCTAGTGCCCATTTTCTTAGCTCATCTTTAGAAATATTTTTGGAAGAGTGTGTGTAAGCCTTCAGAATGTCTCTGACATTCCCTTGGTGTAGCATTGCATCCTTTTTTCTTTGTAATCTTGAGATCCTTGTAATGACAAAACAAAATAGTGTACAAACCAGGTCTGCTAACAATGATAAAAATAAATGTGGATATTTTCTGTGTGTGTGTATACATGTATTCTGATTTTAAAGATTTTTTTTTCTTTTTGTCCAAAGTTATCTTCTTTTTAAAAGCCTTTAATGATTTATTCTTAAGCCCTTCAACCAGCAACAATATCCCATTAATGAGAGTGGTTCAGTCTGTGAAGCACACAAAAAGGAGAAGTAGCACAGTAATGAAGGAGGGTTGGATGGTTCACTACACAAGCAAGGACACACTGGTAAGAATTGTTATGGAAGACCTGTCTTCCAGTCAACGTTGTATTATAGTATAGAATCAAATTCTAACAATACTCTGATAATTCACAGTCACTCATGTAAGGCATTTTTTGCAATTTTTATGATTCCTGAAGTCCTAATTCTTACCATAACTAAGACTGGCACTGCTTGTAAGAACAGGAGACTGTTAAAACATGCAAAACCCATCTGATTATATCTGTTGCATTATTATGGGCAGCCAAATGTAAAATTGTTCTTAAGGAAGTGAAACATAATGTTAAGGGGCTCTGTAAAGTAGCTTTGCTTTCTGGCTGCACTTTCCCTGATACCTTACTGCCAGTTGAATTGAAACTTTTGTAAAGTAGATTTAGTGTAGAAAAAGGCTATTTTCATTCCAACCTGCTAAAACACTAATAAAGCCTTCAGTAGGTCACCTTTAGAAGTGAACTGGGGTGTTATAAGGGATACAAAAATTTCAATTGCTTTAGGATCATATATATCAGCAAATCATGCTGAATATAATGCAGACATCAGAATGACATTTTAAATTTTTAAAACTTGTACAATTTTAACAGAGCTATTCCTGAAATAACAGAGCATAATAAGATTCTAAATTCTAAATTCCATTATAAAGTCTTCGTTAAAATCTTGCAATAGTAATTGGGTCTTTATCATTCACAGTACATCTCTTCAAACTAAAGAAACATTTTGGCAGTTGTGCTTTTCCAAAATGAACATTTCATTAATTTACTTGTTTTTCGTTGCAGAGAAAGCGACACTACTGGAGGCTGGACAGCAAATGCATTACACTTTTTCAAAATGATACTGGAAGCAAATATTACAAAGTAAGGAATATTTTTCAACCTCTTTTTATACCAGTAGAATATAAGGACTAAATTGCTAAATTGTTGCTTACTGAAAGTACAATAATAGTATAACTTCTATCTAGGTTTTGGGTTTTTAAAATTTTTTCATTATTTAAGCTGTGTATGTATGTTCTGCTTTTCACAAACAAGTCTCTGATCAGAAAGGTGTCAGCTAACGAGGTTTTATATGAGAAATAACAAGGTTTTATTTTCTAATGGAGTTCTCTTGATATATGGATGGCCCTGCTTTTTTTCTGAAGGTACCTCACTACTCTCTTTGATAAGTTCAGTTAAATAATTAAAGTTCTATTTAGTCTTGGAGAGAAACATTTAGTATTTTACCATCAACAGTCGTCTGTGTCACGGAGTTTCAGGTTACAAGAGCCTTTTTGTTTGTACTATAAGCATGTGCTAAAAGGCAACAACTGATATCATAAATTAATCAAATAAAGCTCATGCTGAAGTTTCGTATGTTGATAATCTTTACACAGAAAGTAAAATATTTTTTTTCATTTTAGGAAATCCCATTGTCTGAAATTTTGTCCCTGGAACCTGCAAAAACTTTCACTTTGCTGCCTCAAGGCGCCAATCCTCATTGTTTTGAAATAAGCACAGCAAATATAGTCTATTATGTTGGAGAAAACATAGACAACCTCTCCAGCGTTCCGCTGAATAACGGCGTTATCAGCAGCGGCGTTGGCATAGACGTGGCACGGATGTGGGAGATGGCGATCCAGCACGCCCTGATGCCCGTCATCCCGAAAGGAGCTTCGCCGGGGTCAGGACCCAGCCTGCACAGTACGTCTGCTCATTTCCTCCACTTCTGATAAGGACAGGCACAGCTCAAATGACATTGCTCGGTCTTCTGCACACATTGGAAGGATGTATTGCACAGCTGGTAAAGGCTATTCTGTCGTGGCTTGTCACTTGTCTTCCACATTATTTTAAACACCACAGTTTCTCATCCATGTGCTTTCAGTTTATAGTGGGACATCTGTATTGATATACAAGATGCAGATATTTTAGTAAGCAAATAGTTATGAAATTAGAAAGGCTTCTAATTCAAATTTGCATTGCTGGTGTGAGAAATAGCCTCCTTGTGCAGAGGGATGAAATTTTCTCAGCTCCACTTTGGAACGGACAGATTTTTTCCCATCCTGACTGTAATTTATGTTTCTAGCTGTCTGCAGAAGCAGCTCTTCACTCTGGGTCACTGCAGCATAGATGATATGCTCCCTTTCATCATATTTGGCTGTACAGCCGCCTCAAACATTGTCCCATGCTGAGATGAAAAGAGCTCAAGTGTGAAGAACAGCTATTCTAAGCACAACAAGGCATTTGTGTTATCCAGGACCAAAAGGACTGAATATATCTTAGCTTCCAATTTACATACCTTTGTGTAATTCTCTAGCAAAGGTGACAGTTTTTGTAAAGCAAATATGAGACCTGTTTAAATCTGTCTTGGGTACTGATAATAAAGTAGCACAGAGCAAACAATTCCCCACTACTAGCCATGTGCTGCTCTGTACTTCTGTTCAGCCTACTCAGTGTAAAGAGAATTTGGATATGTCTACATAATTTGGATTAGACCTTTTGTTGCAATATATACCCACTTTAGCACTTGACATCTGGATGCTATTAATGCAGCACAAAATGCTAATGAGACCACAAGCCCTTCAGAAACCAAGTAATACAACAGGCTGTGGCATTGCATCTCCAGGCACAAAAGCTCACATATCAGATTAGATCAGCAGTGTCTTTTGCTTTCTCGACTGGGATCTTGTGTAAAATAGTGTCAAATTCTGGATGTCATTTCCATCAGACTAGTTGCCTAGTGCCCCTGGTTTGAGTCCAGTGTAGCTAAACAAATCACCTAAAATACTGGACTGGGCATGACAGCTGTCTTATCTCCATCTTGGGAAGTTTGAAAAATTTCTTTACGAGTTAGTAATTATCTTCGGGTTATATGTGCAAAAATTAAGGTCGTCTGAGACCTTTAGAACAATTTCTTGTGGACAATGAGAATGATAGCAACCTTCTTTCTTTTGCTCAAAGTCTAAGACTTGTCTATGTCTTTGTCCACGCTTTTTTTTTCATGTAAATGCAGCGGTACATATAATTGAAAACAAATTGGCAATGATTAAAAACCTCTCCATAATGAAACATTCTATGCCAAAAGCAGTCCTCCTAAGGAAAGGGAATAAGCCATGTGAGGCAGAAGTTACTCATGTTAGTTACTGTAACTAGGATTAGTGCTGATGGGTAGTAGCAAGTGTCTTCAGTGTGTAATACAGGCCTTACAGTAGGGGACACTGGTTTTGAAATTTCTACTTAAATGGGAAGTCAGCATGAATGGCATTCTGCACAGAAGTAGGAGACAGAAGTGACAGTGCTCCAAAGAAGCATGCTTTCCTTCCCAAAGTATTGTCTTTGTGTAATGCAGTTAGCAGTAGGCATTTTCTGAATTTTGCCTCAGTAAGTTTGCAGTTCAAATGCTTGTGACATGCTTATAACATCCTAAACTCCGCACTGATAGAAGTTGGATCTGGTGTTTGTTGTATTAAAATGCAGGTGCAGGGTTTTGTTTCTATTATGTCTGTTTTAATTTTTAAGGTTTAATAATGTCTGTTAAGCCAGTTGAAATATGTATTACTTGTAATAGTATGCAGTCTAATTTGAATGTGTATTTGCCTTCATCTGAATGGCATCAAATATGTTGTAGGTGAATAAATAAATCAAAATTATTATTAAATCCACTAAATAAAACCAGTTTAGTTGCAGTTGTTACTTGAGATACAAAGCCTCAAAATAGAATGGTAAAAAGCAATAGAAAGCTTATAAATGGGTATTATGAGGCTCCACTATTAAAAAATTATGAATGAATTGTATAATTCTGGTTTTTCCCTATGCTGCAAAGCTGTTCTTCAATTCATGTGTTTGTGTGCTGGTATAATTTTATATTAGCTGGTAGACAAACAAGCTGACCTAATTGGTCCAATTTCTAGAGCTGTCAGTAGATACTGATGTAATACGGATGTCATTTCCTATTACTGCATGTTTGAACTAAAAGCACAGCAATCTAAAGTATATTTTGCTTTGTTCCCCAGGGGATATATCCATCAGTATTTCTGTGTCAAACTGCCAAGTCCAAGAAAACGTGGTGAGTGTTCTCTGGGTGCTGGTGCTAGACATGCTGTGATTAAGCTGGCAAAGTCATTGATCTGCTTTTCAAGAGGAGTGTTCGGGGAGTTCCCATCAGCCATTTCTCACTTACTTTGAAGAAATTAAGAAACAATTAGCTTGTTTAACTTTTGACAAAAACCATCTTCGTGGCACCTTTTCTAGAGATGCAGGAATTATGTATGGGTAATTTCACAGGCTTTAACTGTGGATCTGTGTAGGATGTTAATTACCAAATGGAAAAGTAAGCTGTAGAAATTACTAGTTCATGGAATTTGTCAACTGAACTTTGTAAAACTGATCACAAACCTTGATAAATATACCATTTCTTGTCATATCTGAGAGATCAGATATTCTCTGTTGTACAAAGATAAAACTCAATCCAAAAGAAGAATTGCCTAAATCATAACACACACATAGAGAATTCTGTGTTTCTTTTACTCTAGGACAGTTAGACATAGGTCATGTGGTCAAGCTAAGCAGTCACACTGCTTGCTTTCTATCTCATGGCAGATGGGAAAAATAGATACTCTCTGCTGCCAGCTAAAGCTTTGGGACAGCTCTGGTAGTTGTCAGAAAAAGATTGCAAAAAGATTGCCTGCTAGGGATGTGCCCATTTGTTTCCTAACAAAAAGTAAGACAGCCTTTGTTATGAATTAGACACCCTTTTACTCTTTGTTGTGTATGCTGCTGGTTAAATAACAGGAAAATAAAACTGAGCTGCAAGATTTGATGTTTGTTTGAGTCTCCTAAATGAATCTGATAACAGCTTGTGCTTTAGCCTGTGTTACAGCACTGAGAAATAGTGAGACATGAGACTGCCTCTTTGGCACCAATGTAATATTTTACCCCTCTCAGTGAACCTGTTGAAGAGTCATCAGCTTTTACAGCAATTACAGTTACTATGGCTTGTAAGAAAATACACCTGAATTTTTTGGCAGATAATCTATTTTAAAATGTACTAAAAGAATGCTACTTCTGACTAGAAAAAGCAAATTAAATAGAAATTTTCTTTCCATATCGTTAGGGCTTAATATCTGTTGTTTATATAAACAGGATATTAGCACTGTATACCAGATCTTCCCAGATGAGGTATTGGGATCAGGACAGTTTGGAATTGTTTATGGAGGTAAGGCTTTGGTGTGTTGTACAATTGTGCTTAAGATAAACATTTTCTTGAATGGGGAAAATATTTGGACTCTGAAATGTTTTGTTGCAGAAATTAGCTGTCTGCTGTTTCATTTAAGCAGTATACATTCAACAAAATATATGTTTATGTTTTGTGTTGATGAAGTCATTTTGTAGATTTAAGTTTTCTGCCCAGTAGTGGGTCAGTGTATATCAATAGCTTCATATTCTCTGTAAGTTCTAATAAAGAAAGCCCTGAAGTGCAGAAAGCTGTTCTTTTTGAGAACTGTAATGGATGAAAAAAATATTATTCTCCCTTCTGTGTTTCTTTACATATTCCAGTGAGGCATTTTTTTATTGTTTCTTTAGTAGCTTGTTAAAATTGTTTCTATTTTATTTTCTTATTAAGTTTTCCTCTCTCTTTTCTCCTTTTATCAACAGTTTTTTGGGGGTGTATTTAGGTACAGCTGTTGTTTGAGACAGTGCAAAGTGAGAACTAAAAACAGATTTCTCACTGATGTATCCCTTGACTCTCTGATAAACCTGGGACATGCGCTAACATGCCTAAAGGCTATCACATATTTCATTATTTGCTAGTGTGGAGCTACCAGTGAAGGATTAAGCCTACAGCCAGCCAGTTGCACGGAATGCAGCAGCAGGTTACGTGTCTATGAGAAAATTAACTTTGCATCTGTACTGTTGAAATGTAGAGTTAACTTTCTCATATGTTTGTTTCTTACGTGTTTAAACAGCTTTGCCAGGCAATAGTAAGAAAAGTTCTCTTGTCAAAGGGTAGAAAGAAGAGAAATGACAGAAAACTTTTAATCTCTTATCTGCAAACCAGCTCTGAGAATTACTTGGTTATGGTCATTTGTACAACCCATGAGAAGGGAACACTTTTCATAATTAATCATGTTAATTGATAGAGAGCTTTTGTTTTATTAATGCAGGAAAGCATCGCAAAACTGGAAGAGATGTTGCCATTAAAATAATTGATAAACTAAGATTTCCAACTAAACAAGAAAGTCAACTTCGTAACGAAGTTGCCATTTTACAGGTACTTTTTTGTTCTTTTTTACTGTATTAGCTCCATTATTTGTTTCTATAAATACCAGATAATAATATAATGATTTTAATTTATAATTATTTGTGGTTTTGCAAAAATATTAGTGTTTTTGCTGCTTATTTTCCATAAAAAGACAAAACCAAATGTATCAGCAATGTCACACTAGGAATTAAAATTTCTGCAGTTTTAAGCACCAGGCACAAGAAGGAAAATGTAAGTTAAACTAATTTGAAATTCATACATTCTCCTGTACTTCCCCTAGAATTTTTGACCCTGTTGCCTACAGGGTAGGCACACAGTTCAAATTATGAAACACTGAAACATTGTCTAGTTTAGGTGGGGGTCTGAAGTCTGGTTATGTAATGACAAAAGCTACTGATCATATTGAGAAATGTAGTGCTGTATTTTTCTTTAATAGAATCTTCATCATCCTGGGGTTGTAAACCTGGAGTGTATGTTTGAGACGCCAGAAAGAGTCTTTGTTGTTATGGAAAAGCTCCATGGAGACATGCTGGAGATGATCTTGTCAAGTGAAAAGGGCAGATTGCCAGAGAGAATAACAAAGTTTTTAATTACTCAGGTAAGAAATCAATTATAGAGCTAGAAGGAGATTTGAGGTCAATTATTATCACTGTTTCTTATGTTTTCCTTTTGACATAATTTACCTGACTGGTTTATGAAAATCTGAGTAAAACAGGGGTGGTAAAACAGCTTTCTTTACATTACTGTATGTTATCTGATAGATAGTAAACAATTAAGAGGACTTAAAACTAGACACATGTAGAGCTGTTGGCTGCTGGGTGGAGGGGACATCAAGCTACAGTTTCTCATATGATGGAAGAATTAAGCACAAGAAAGGAAAGCACTAAAAGCAAACTGTTGAAGAGTTACAAAAAGAAATTTGAGCCTCTTGAACTGCCCGATATCAAACCACTGCAGTTCATACTATGCACTGTGAAACCTCTTTTCTGTGCTGAGATTGGATCTCAGTGGTACCTGTGTCTGAGTCTGGATTCCATTATTACTTCTATTAACAATTTGATATGGGATTTATTTGAGCTTTCTGTTGTTGTATTCCTCCAATATTATCATACTGCTTCTTTGGCTGCCCAAACTGGTTTAAATTTAGATGCACACATCAATAGTGAGCCAGCTCACAGTCAGAGAAGCCCATGTTTCAGCAGTCAGGAAAAGAGAAAGTAGCAGCAGCAACAGTATTATGGTGTTTATTATTATAAATTCCTTATTTGGGGTAGAACTTAACAGGTTTCCTAGTTTCCAGGCTTTAATGGGCAAAACTGCCACCAGCTTTAGAATTTGATTTCTTCTGTTCACAGGTTCATTCAGCTTCCCCAACATTCACTGCTCTAATACAGTGGCCAATCCTGTCAGCCCCTGACCAAACACAAGGAATTGAGTTAAAGCCACACAAAAGGGATGGATATCTGTTACACTGTCACTATATTTATGTGTATGTAACATTACAGAAATACATGCAACACTCTCTATTCTTTCTCTCATCAAGATAACATTTTAATTGGATCATATAAAATTTCTGTGAAATGTTTTTAGTTGAATCTAGGTATGAAAGGTCATTCTGCAAATGTTACTACATGCAAAGATTTCATGCACAAAAAAGTAAACAAATACTTAGAACCCAGTTTTTAAGAGATATTTCTAATGTAAACTCTTGGAGAGGGAAAAATCATATTCGATGCAGTGAAACATCAAGAAAACTTGAGGCACAGCATTTTAGTTTTTGTTGGGTTTTTCTTTTTCATTGTTGACATTCTTGTAAAAGGTGCATTCTTGTTGGATTGTTTTTCTTCACACCAATCCTTGCTTCTCTGGTCACTGATACTGTTCAAACAATACAAAACAACCAACCATAATTTGATTTGTTTATTCACAGATCCTTGTTGCTTTAAGACATCTTCATTTCAAAAATATTGTTCATTGTGACCTCAAACCAGAAAATGTATTATTGGCATCAGCTGATCCTTTCCCACAGGCAAGTAGAAAATGCCCTTTCTTAAGATAAATTGTTCTAATTAATAAGTGTTTATGTAAACAAGAAAATTATTAGTGACCTGTCTGCACAGAATTTTTAGGTAAGAAAAAGTTGATCACTTATTCAAACTACTTTATTAAGAAGTTACGTTTGAAAATCTTTGACTCTTGTCATTTGGCTAAAATATTTAACTAGATTTTCAAGGTGACATAGCTACTTGTGTGATCATTTCTAATTTGCTCACCATTACAGCTCAAAGTACTTGGCTGGTTGATTTGCTCCAGAAAGAAAGTTATTTTTCTGAAAGTTCAGGTAGGGCTTATGAAGAACAAGAGCTTCTTCTTTAATTCAATGAATTTAAATGCCATGTAGATCACAGGATATTTAAATATACATTCTGACTGGTTATACTCCTCATTAAAAGGTATTTTTATCAGCTTCTGTTACCTTCAGTCTACAGAGTTCATCTACAATGTCCCTCAATTGCCCATATTCAAAATGAGTACTATTGATAATTTTAAAATAATATCAATAATTGGAAGGAAAGGATCTGTACTGAGTTGTTTTAGGTGAGAATTTTCAAGCTGCTTAATCTGTTACTTTGTAGAACTCAGACAAGTAAGTTTGCAGAGAGGCAGAGTATAACTAGATCCACAATAAAATAAAAGTGGAAGTTTAAGAACTAAATTTTTTAAAGTTGCTTGTTTTAGGAAAAAGCCATAGGTAAAACAATTTTTCTGTTTGCTGTGTTCTTATGCTATGAATGAAAAGTATTACTATTTATTGCTACTTTCATCAGGGACCTGAACTGTTAAGTCTATCCACAACTGTGTTTTATTCATGGAATGAAGGAACAGAAGAGATACTATGGACTGGTATTCCAGTCTACTGTTTCAGTGGAGTAAGAATATTCCTCTTAAAGAGCAGTTTTCAAAAAAAAGTACCCTTGAAGGAACAGTAGAGATGGATCTTGCAACTAATTGATGGTAAAAGTTCCCCAGCTATGTATTTGATAATAAAAATAATGTATGTCTTACTGTAGCATTTTTCATTAAACAGGTAAAACTTTGTGATTTTGGCTTTGCCCGAATCATTGGAGAGAAATCATTTAGGCGTTCAGTTGTAGGAACACCAGCCTACCTTGCTCCAGAGGTTCTGAGAAACAAAGGCTATAACAGATCTCTGGATATGTGGTCAGTGGGTGTCATCATTTATGTAAGCCTCAGTGGTACCTTTCCATTCAATGAAGATGAAGACATACATGACCAAATCCAGAATGCTGCTTTCATGTATCCACCTAATCCATGGAAGGAAATTTCTCTTGAAGGTAATACCTTTTTGCATCTGTTCTTATATAAGTGCTAAAAAGAGTAGATGTATTTTGCTTTTATATTTTTTTCCTGTATGTAACAGAATTTTAAAAAAATTTCCAGTAATATAATGTGTCTGTTCTGTGCTATCAGCTGCTTTAGACATTTCCTACAGAGCATTTATAGACTGCATATGGCATAATCTTCTAGCATGGGATCTCTCCAGGAGGTGTTGAAGGAGGCACACAACCACCTACAGATAAGATTGCTGTGGAATCTGTGGAGAGCTTAAGCTGCTGTAATTGGTCTTGTGTATATTTATTCATGTACCTCATCATTCAGCTCTATTGCATCTGCAGTCTGTTTCTTGTTCTACTTGTTCCAGTAATTGAGTTTGGTTTCAATAGGATGCTGTACTCTGATACCTTTGTGTGGAGAAGATAAAAGTGAACAATTCTGTAGATGAGATTTCAGGAACAGTGTGAGAAAATGTCGTACAAGAGACTTTATGCACGGGAAAAAGGCTTGGAGATAACTGTGAGACCTTGAAACTTGAGTTCTGGTCAATGGCATCAAAGAGTTTTGATACAAAACAAAAGAACAATGTGACTAGTTCACTAGGAACATTTTAAAGAAGGTAAATTAGTTCTATTAAAAATGTGTCTAAACACAACTAAGTAGGGCATTTAGAAAAATAGGCACTTTTGGTTTCACTAACATTTTCACGTACATAACATTTTCAGGCAACTTGATTTTCTTTGGGTTTCTTTTTTTTAGTCCAGAATTCTTCAGGATTGTAAGTCTTAAAGCAAAGAAACATTAGAATCATCAGAGTCTTATATCCTTTTATGAATTGTAATACGTGCCAAACTGAATTACAATATTAGCATTTATAATTTCTGGTATTTACAGTACCATTTTTCTGGTTTTCAAGAGATATGTTTAACATACCTGTTAAACATAGTTTAGAGCAGTGTGCCTAATACTTACTATAATATATATTACAGCCATGTGAGATTCTCTTCTGAAAATGCTCTGAGAGCATTGTTTGTTATTTTATCTCAGTGGCAGATGAAGTTTGAAATCTGTTGGAGGGAAAAAAAGCTATAAATCTGCACAATTACACACTGAAGTTCTCCTGAACCTCCACACACTTTGATATGTAAGCTGACAGAATCTGTTGGCAGCAATGCTTTATCTGTCGCTAGAGATAAGCAAACAGCAATCAACACAGGGGAAGCTGCAAGAAATTGTCTCCCACAAGTTTCTACTGTGGTAGACAGAAGATCAATTTTTGCACTCAGAGGTGAAGATTCAGTAGAGCACCTACAGAAAACTCACCTACTTGAGTGTTATCTCTCCATTTGTAGAATCACAGCCTTCATTAAGGGTTGACGGATACCAGGCTGCAAGCATGCAGAAGGGAGGGAAACATACTTTAACAAATTAGTAAATTAAAATCTGCTTATACATTACGATTTTATTATATATTTTGGATTGCTAGGTGGTGAGCCACTCAATTGTGCTAAATGAAAACCTGGAAAATGTCTGAAGAGATTACATTACGTCTAACACAGGGAGTTGAAGTCTGGATCTCCGTCCAAGTATTGCTTAATAAGGCTGATTTTTAGAGCTCAAATTTGAACTCAAATTCCATATTACTTAGGGAAAATAAAGGAATGTTTTTCTCATTCCTGCTCCTCTCTCCTGCACAGCTTGTGAGAGGGCAGGAGCTGCCCCTGTGGACCTGCTGGCTCCATCCAGTTTCTGTTACCTCTGACAGTGTAGCATGGTTGAAATGCAAACCTGTCCTGGTGTCCTAATGAATCTAATCTGGATTACAGTTCTGAACAGTGCTGTGTTAATTAATGCCACAAATGATTGGATCATTTAGGGGACAAAGATTATTTTAAAGGTTTTGTGAAGGAACTTCTGCATGCCTAATGCAAAGATTGGTGCTAAGGAAAGGCGAAGGGCAGTTAAACCTTTCGTGTCTTGTCCATGATTGTTACTGTGACTCAGAGAGCCAAATGTCTAAAACTGCTTGCAACTGTAGCTATTCCAGTGCTCTCTTCAGACCACTGCTCATGTAAAAAGTTTAAGAATAGCTAAACTTAGTTATTGCCATCTTCTATGTTTATTGTAATCAGAGAGGGAAAAGCATATATTTCTCTGAATTCAATAGATGGTGCAGAGTGAATTATGCTGTGTTTAGCACCACTTTGGTTTTAGTGCACACGAAATGTTTTTCCTGATACTTGCTAAACAACAGCACGTTAATTTTTGAGCTGGAAGGCAGAGGGTAGCAAAACTTGAAAAGAAAAAAAAAATGAGACTGATCATATGTAAACAATGTGTCTGGGAAAGCAACAACAATAGTAAAGTAGCCTAAATATTCCCATTATACGTTACTTAGTCAATTACTGGTCTTTAAGTAAAACTGGCTTTTAAAATTTTAAATTGCACTGATGAGGTGATAGATTCATAAAAAACACATGACCCATAATTTAAACTGCATGGTAATATAAATAATATACTTAAACTCTAACAGATTGAGAGGAAAAGCACATGGAGAAAAGTTGTATTTTGGAGGAAAATTGTGTCACATTGGGCAATATTCTAGTCTGTGTTAGTTTATTTTCTTGATAGTTACTTTTTCTGTAGCATTTTATAGAAATTCTTAAAATCTGCAGTCACAAGACAAGACAAAAGACAGAACCTATTTGAGGATAATATTTTTTGAGTGCTTAATGTTTTTAAGTCACCATCAACAGTTGTCTTGTCTGCCAGTCATTTATATGGTCTAGTCATTCACTGAGTCCTCTGTTTCCATACTGTGTCTGATGTCATAACCCCTGGATTAATTTAATCAACTCTTCCTGATGAGAAATTTAGCTTTTTTGTGTAATGCTTTGTCCTTCCTTTTCTCCATTAAAATGTAAGTTATGAAAACTAAGGCCTTTGAATTTTGTAGGTCTCAGATTTCTCCATAGGGAGTTCTGATTTTTACCTAAGTGGCTGCATTTTTCCATATTTTTCTGGTAACTTCACTCTTTTGAAAGAACACATCCCAAAACCTGAATTTGTTCTTGGATGTCTAAATAGGATTGTAACACATTACTGGAGATAGGTAGTTTTGTGGTAGACACTTGGTATGTTTTAGAAAAACAGATTTTGTCAGAGCCGTTCAACATTTCATTGCCCAGTCTATTTCTGCTCTGTGTTCAATGTTTGTCAAGCCAGGCTACATTTCTAAATTCACTGAATTGCTGTTTGAACTTAATTCAGTCTTCATTGTGGCATTTTGCTAGACACTGATATAGAGGAATCTACTTGCAGAATTCTTATCTATTTTATAGCTTTAAATTTCACATGTCTCAAACATGAAACCTGTTTTCAGCAGCTTTACTGTTTGTTTCTAGCTTTGACCTTCCAGTCTACCAAATTTGCATAATCTCAAGAGATTTATTTTGACTTAGCTGCATGATACAAGAAATAAATACTGCTAAGGATAAAGATAGAACTCCATGATGGATTTTGTCTTTCTACCTGCTAGTGTATTTTAGGTACTATGTCTTCACTGTGGTAGGTATTCTTCTGAACTGTATGGTCCTAAAATGTGCTATGTCAAGATTGAAATTATTCATGGAGTGTTTCCTTCTGCTGTTGTATTTTCATAAAACATTGTATTTATTACTCTTTTTCCATCAGCTACCACCAGCACAGCTATTACTACTATCCTGATGGGTTATGTGATGTACATCACACATCATTGATTAGGTGCTTCACATTATTTAATATTATTAAAATAATCTGGGAAAAAGCAATGCAATTACTGTCATGCATTAAATTTGGTCATGGTGGTGTCCCTGTTACAATGCTTTGTAGTCATAAATAAATACCTCGGCTGCCTTTGAGCCATTATTTATTTATACTTGTTACAACATAATGTGAATAGAAACTCTGAGAGCTTCACACATTAATGATAGAGTCACATGAAGGAGTAAGCATTGAGTACAAGGAGGTCAATGCATGTTATAGCTCAAAGATGCTCTCTGCCTCTGTAAATGTTTAGCTAGCTGTTGAAAAGGATGTTTTGGCACTACTTACACATTTGCTGGGATAAATTAGTATTAGGAAACCTCTCTTGTAGGGTACAGCTTAGAATTGCCAAGGATTTCTTCTGAGAGTATTGCTGAATCTATGTCCCTGAAAATCTCAGCCAGCTGAAGATCATTTTATGCTAAAATAACTGCATGTACACTAGAGCGTTTGTCAACAAAGCTGTATTGACTAGCAGCAGGAAAGGGATTTGTGTGTATGAAAAAATTATAATATTGATGACCTCTAATCAGTTAACCTATTCTTAGAAAAATCCAGGGCCTAGGAAGTCCTGGGCCTCCTATATTAGTGGCAGCAGCTTAAATTTCTACAATTGATGGCAGTAAGAGTAGGTAGTATTCTAGGTGTACTTTAAAAATTCTTAATCAATTATAAATTTATCATTAATTTAGGACTGCTTTTTTTAATATCCTTAAGGTGATTTCTTGTTTATAACTTACGTAAAAAGTTTAAATCTGTAGGGAAGACTAAATGAATGATGGGTTTTGAGATCTTTTGTAAACTTTTGCATTTATGTGAAGGTCACATCCTAATTGAGTTAAAGCAGTCATTCATGTGAAAAGTAATTATTGTGTTAATTTGATACTTAAAATGAAAATTGTGACTTTGTCTGTACTACAATTAATTATTTGCCGTATTAATAAACTTGCATAAGCAGTAGAGAGTCATGAACCTCCTGACTCTAAAGGTTCTTTCCAGTGAATTGAATCTATAGAGCCATCTTTCCTAAAATAAAAGGGATACAGAGCTTTCTAAAGTTTGCATTTGAATTTTTCTGTTGGGGATTCTGCTGAATGATCACCTATCTAGAAGGCCAGTAGTCATTCTACTGGAGTAGTTAGCTAGTTTATTCCCTTTAACAAAGTCTCTAGCTCCTGGAACTTTATAAGTCCTCAACTGACTGCTTACACTATCATGGAAGGTAAGCAGGAGCCCATAAAAAGGTAAACAGGAGCCCATAAAAGTGTTAGAAAAAGCACTTCCATAATCCTTTCAGAACTTTCACCCACGTTGCCTTCTTGGTGATAACCTGGTGCATTCCCATAGATTGTGTGCAAACCATAGGCGGTCTTTCTTAATGCTCTGAATTTATTTAATTATTGATTTTACAGAGGAATACTATAAAATCTTTAAAAGCTCCTAAAATGTTTGATAAGGATTACTTTAAAACCTGATCAAAAAAATCAGTGAAAATGCATAAAAATACTTAAAAATACTATGTAGTAACTACCCTCTTCTCAAAACTGCTTTATCATTCTAGACAGAATATTTAATTTTGTAACAGATGATGCCCAAATTTTTTTGCCCAACAGATGAAGTTGTATGTCTAAAATAATTGTTAATGCCTTCCAAATTTTAATCTTCAGTGTTTTTAAGCAGTACAACTCAAAACTTAATCATCAAACAATTATGTGATTTTTTTTTTTTTTTTTAATTCAGAAATTGAGTCAACATGAATCTTACTGTTCATTCATTTTACATGAATTGAAGCCAGATTAAGCTTTGTAAGGTAGTGGCTGTCAGGACACTGTCAGAACAGAATGGGGTTTTTGTGAGTTTAAACAGAGAGAAAAACTGTGAACTTCCCACATGTCTTTTAAGCATTTTAATTCCAGCACTCTCAATGTCATTATTAAACTTCCTAGATTCTTTGCTTTACACTGCACTGTTCTTTTGTTGCCCTGCCTGTATCTATCACTTGCATTTTGGCTTCTTTTACTCAGATATAACTCTTACAAGTTCAAGAAGTGGCATTTCTTGAATTGCATGATTTCCTGATAAAAAGTAGCAAAGACTCTTCGCTGTTAAAACTCATGTTTTCTTCCTTCAACTAAGTTTGAAAGCTTTGAGTAATAAAGCACATAAAGTTGTATCAGGTAGTTGGAATTTCTACTTCATGTGTACTTCTAGTAGTCATATTGCATTTCTGCTTATTTATTTATTTATTTGTGCTTATTTCTTAAGAGGAGAGGGAAAGGCAAAACTTTCCTGGCAAAAAGAACCCTAAATAAAAAACTAAAAACAAACAGCAAAACTGGTTACAGAGACAGCAATATTCCAGTGGTGAAACAAGCAGACTGTCTGTGTAAACTGTTCTCGACTGCTTGATACCATCCAGGGAAACTGCCTTTTCACTCTCATCCTAGTTTTCTTCCCTGTCGTCTTTTATGCACCCTCTCTAGTGATTTTTTCTAGACCAGTGCCTTTCTGATCTGTTCAACAAGCCATTGGCAATTTCCCCCAATAATACAAAGAAATATGTTATTACATGTAATACATCCTTGTCCTGAAGTGAAAAAAGGAGCAAAGGGGCCCCTCATCCTGTTGTAACTTGAGGGAGGTTGAATAGCTAAATATGATTTCATCACTTGTGAGGCTCACAGTTGTATCTGCTTCCAGTGGGTTGCACAGAAGGAATGTAACAGAGACATGATCAACCCTCAGTGGCAGGAAGAGCATTCAGTAGGTACTTGACAGTTACCAAGGCACATGCTGGGATATGTGCACCTACATCGCAGCAGTTACCTGGACAATCAACCCTTTCATCAAGTTCTTGACCTATTTTCCAAACTGAGATTCATAGTAAATGATTGGAAAATGAACTCTGAAGATCATACACACCCAAATACCACTGAAAATAATAAAGAAATGGTAGCCCTACTAAATTCACATTCAGCACTGGCTTATGTATCAAAAGATGGACTGAAGTCTTACTGTAATTCTGCTGAATTTAAGGGGTAGGTTGGACAGTGTTGCAGAAGATGCTGATGTTTGCTGATACCCAGCTATACTGCAGTGGGTAAGGGACTATGTTTTCCTCTTTGAAACATCAGGTAAAAACAATGGTCACTACTTTTTGATAGGTGATATCAAAACTGTCATGTATGACTGACTTTCCAATCTCTTCCCCATAGCTTGGAACTGGAGAATGTCTCCTACAAATAAACAGGAGGAAGATTAACCCCACTATTTTGGAGAACAAATGAGTTTTAAGAATGATGCAGTCTGTCAGTAATGGTCCTACTGGATATCCACTGTCTTTCTTATCCCACATACAGTTCACCAGCATTTTGAGAGGCAACAAAATAAACACAAGTTAGAGAATTTAGCATTAACTGTGCTTGATGCTAAAAGAGTCAGTAGATAAGAATCTGTTTGTCCACAACAGAGAAGTAAAATTAGGACCATCTGTTCCAGGAAAAGAATGGCTTGGCGCCTCTGGCAATGCTTTCTTTGTGAAAAGTCCTGAGATCTATTTTCTACCATTCCCAGGATTGCTTTGATTTCCAAGACAGTATTCATCACCAGGAAGTCAGGGCTGCTTTAGTGATAGTCTCCTATTGCCAATAATAGGCTTGTCTGTCAAACTAACTGCATAAATTCAGATAGACTGCCATGTGCATTCCCGTTTTTCTGGACATGGTTTTCATTGTGCTCTGCCCTATGGCAGAAACACACGTAAAGCCCTAGATGGCAAATCGAGCCTGCAGAGAGGAAGTCTCTGTTAAAAAAGAAAAGCTTTTCCATATTGTTGTACAAAATACAACCTCGGAGATAATTGGTTTAAAGAATTCTGTCCCATCTCATACTCCTAAAACAGACAAGATTCAGCTTCTTTAATACCCAGCTGGCAACAATATCCATCTGATGTGTTTCAGACCCAGTGCCCCTCAGTGATGCTGTGTGTCTGTGTTACTTTCAAGACCATCTTTCCCTGTCACCATGATATAAACAGAGAAATAAAGATGTAAACCAGCACACTTTGGACATGCCAAGGGATAATGTGATGAAATGGAAAAAATGCAGGAATATTACCATTCCTTGTGGCTAGTCAGTTATTCTGGATAATAGTAACTTTCCACCAGAACAAATGCTGAACATTTAGCACCACCTAATAGGATTTAACCTTTCATTATAGCCTCTTTTTGTTTGTTTGGGTTTTTATAATGTTTTTCTGTAATTGCATTCCAAGCTCATCAATCTCATTGCAGAGATTTTTCCAAATGGGTCACTCATTGCAGTTCAGGCACTGATCATTGGCTCATGGGCCTCATCCCTTCAGGCACCGCAGCACACATACCTACAGGGTGAAAGAGTTGGGTTTGTTCAGCCTGGAGAAAAGAAATTTCCAGGGGAGACCATATAGCACCTTGAACTGCCTAAAGGAGGCCACAAGAGAGCTGAAGGGAGACCTTTTACAAGGACATGTAGTGATAGGACATGAGGTAATTGCTTTAAACTGAAAGAGGGTAGGTTTAGGTTGGTTGTCAGGAAGGGGTTGGATATTATGGAAAAATTCTTGTGAGGGTGATGATACAGTGGGACAGGTTGCTCAGAGAAATTGTGGATGCCCCATCTGTGGAAGCGTTCAAGATCAGGTTGGACAGGGCTTTGAGCAATCCGATCTAGCAGGTTTCCCTGCCCATGGTAGGAGAGTTGTATCTTTAAGGACCTTTCCAACCTAAACCATTCTGTGATTCTATGAACCTTAGTGAATCATTGACTCCAAAACCATGGAGATCATGAAATTTGTAAAAGAAGCCCTCTTACTTTTCTGAAACTGCTGACTGTTGACTAGCAAGTAGAAGCAATGCTCAGTTCGAAAGAACAGTACTGCAAGACTTGGTGACTTACAAAACCTGATTTCTCCACTCAGGGACTAGGAAGGTGCTGCTGTCAGCTAAAAGTGACACTGAAAGTCTCAGAAGAATATATATATATATATATATTGTTTACTGTGGTACCTGAAGAATACTGTTCTTGGCAGGAAAAATGTTAAAGCTGGAAGATTTGGCAATGAGGGAATATTTTCACTCAAAGTGACCTTGCACCTTGCTGCTAAAAATGTCAGTGTGGGAAAACTCCATTTATTATGCCTAGTGTTGCTCATCCTCTGCCTCTTTTGAGAAGCAGAATTCCCATGTAGAGATAACACACTCTCACAGCCAGGCTTGGGCCTCGTGCTGGGAGAGAGATCACAGAAGCACAGCCTGGAGATGAACTGCGGGTGCACACAGCCCTTTGGTGTCTCGGGGCAGGCAGTGCCCCCCTTCTGCCAGGATGAGCTGAGCCTAACAGAGCTGGTGTCCCCGTGTCTGTGCCGCCCGGCAGTGTCGGTGAGGTAATGGAATAAACCTACTCCTTGCACTTCAGCTGTGGCTTGGTGGTCGTCTTGGTTGCCTCTATGTGTCAAATGACACAGCTGTAGACCTCACTTACATGAGTTTTTTTCCTCTTGAGGAGGATCCATATGAGAATTATTTTCAGGCAACTGTTCAGTAAAACAGTTGTAATCCCATTAGGAAGGGTTGCATGAGTGCCTTCAGGTACATCAGCATTGACTACAATTTGTAAAAAGCTGGAGTAAGAAGGGATAACTGCCCTCTTTTTACAACTACCATGTCTGTGTAGCTCTCTGTTTGCATGTCCTAGTTGAAACAAATACGTTTAAACTAACATTTTCCAATATTATTTCTTTTCAGCTATTGATCTCATAAATAATTTATTGCAAGTGAAAATGAGAAAGCGCTACAGTGTGGACAAGACGTTAAGCCACCCATGGTTACAGGTATTTCTACAAATTCCATGTTTTTACTTTTGCATTTAAACTCTAAATATATAACAAATCTTCATCTTTAAGCACAGTAGAATTGAAGAAAATCTACAAACCTGAAGATGTTTTTAGATACTTAGAACCGCATGCTCATTCACTGATTTACCTATGGTTTCTCATTAGTTTCGGAAGTATTAGATTCCAATACTAAACAGTCTTGTGCTTTCAAAATACATCACAGAAATTATTAAATTTGAATACTTTGGACAGATGAGAGGCTGCAGTGCATGATGGTCTAAACAGCATGAGACTCAAACTAACTTCCATCCTTATGTTTGACTCATCAATGTCAGCATGGAGTTCCAAACTACCTTAATGTTTAGATATATATGTTTCTTTGAGCAAACCAGTAATTGCCTAAGTTCGGAAAAGGAGTTTCTTCTAGCCCAAGCTGAATTTGTGTTCTGCATCATTATACTGAGATGCAGACTCAGCTGTCTTGACTGATACAGATCACTAGAATGTGCATGTATGATTTAAAGATGTTTCTTCTTCCTTATTCATCTTGTGACTAGAGTGAGGAATTGCTTTACCACCATGCCTCAGATATTATGGCCATCTATACATATCCGTACATTTTGCAAAACAACCTGTAACATCCCAATACTATACTTGTGACAATTTAATAAAATTAATTTATCAGAAAATCCTCTCGAGATTAAATTTATATCTTTAGGTGGATTTCACATTTATATAAGATTTTTTCTAGTCTAGAGCAATAGGGATGACCCTTAGATAGCTGTGTTAATAGCACTTTGAGTGTTACTGATAGCAGAAGAGAATATAATTTATTTAAGGAAATCTAAAAGTAATACTGTTATTGTTTTTCAGGACTACCAAACCTGGTTAGATTTAAGGGAACTGGAATGTAAAATGGGAGAACGTTACATAACTCATGAAAGTGATGACTCCCGGTGGGAACAGTATTCAGAAGAACATGGATTGCAGTATCCAGCACACCTTATCAGTCCAAGTGCTAACCATAACGAAAACACCAAGCTAGAAGAAACAGAAATGAAAGCCCTCAGTGAGCGTGTCAGCATCCTTTAAGTTGCATCCCCTATAATCTGTCAAAACACTGTGGAATTAATAAATACATACGGTCAGGTTTAACGTTTGCCTTGCAGAACTGCCATTATTTTCTGTCAGATGGGAACAAAGCTGTTATGCTGTTACACTGTTGATATATCTGAGTTGCCAAGACAAATCAACAGAAACATTTTTGTGTGACCAACTGTGTTGTATTTACAAAAGTTCCCAGAAACACTAAACTTGTTATTGTGAATGATTCATGTTGTATTTAATGTATTAAAACCTGTCTCCACGGTGCCTTTGCAAACTAGTGTTTTTCTTACTTGAGCCTCATTTTGGTAAGAGAGAACTTTCCCGTGAAGATCTCGGGGGTATTTTGTGCATCGTTAGTATTGTAATTGTAAGCAAACTCTTGAAGAGTAGATTATAACTGCTGTTCTGTGAACAACTTCTACCATTTGGATAAAAGCTTTATTTAGTGTTCTAAAAATAGAAAAGGCAAAAAATAATGATTTGCATAGAATTGTACAGTTTCAGATCAGATAACCTGTGTGTGTATTTGTGTGTTTGTGTATATAGATACACATACACACAGTATAACTTGCTCTTAAACCTAAATGCCTTAGTAAAATATAAACTGCAGCATGTCAGTTGTATTTCCCCTTTTCTTAAAATATTCTTCTCTATTATGAATATTCTCTAATATGTACATTCAGAAGCTAAATAACATGTTGACTTTGTGTATGTTTTCAATAAAAGTCTTGTTAAAATAGATTCGTTGATGAAACTTTCTGTTTAAAGTAATCCTGGAGTTCAATCAGAAGTATGTAGAATAAATTAATTCATTGTTAAGAAGACAGCGTGGAGGTAGATGGGAAAATGCTGCTGGATTACCTCTGTACCTATCACACGTATTTTATAAGGACCTAATCAGACTTATTTTGTTCAGTCAGTTTTGAAACACACTGAGGGAGTGGGGAATTTGAGGATGCACTAAAGGAATTTTAGTTTTTTGAGAAATGTGCTGCTTCTGCTTTTCCACTGAGTTCCACTGAACTGTCAAGGTATTGCAGATCTTTCTTGCTCTTCTTCCCCTGAAAACTTCAAAGATACTAATTGTCATTTCTAACAATTACTTAGTCTACCAATGCTAAGGCATTGAGTTTTAACAGAAGACGTTCAGGCTGCACTATAAAAACACGTGACTAACTCACTGAAAAGCTGAAATTTATTCTACGCTGTCATCTATCTCAGAGGAAAAACAGTTAATGTATAGGTATTGAAGACTGAGGTTAAAAATATAAAGGTACATTGGATGAGAAGAAGTAGAAGTACTACTTTGCAGAAGTATGCAAAGATAAGAGCTAATAGCCACATATGGTAAAGCTCTAGTGCTCAAATATTGGCTTTATGTTAGAGTCATGAGCTCTTCAGTAGATAAATCCATTCTTTCATTGAAGAAGAGCTTTGTCTTGAGAAAATTGTTGCCAGATACATAACATCACTAAAGCCAGAAGAATTTTTCCTCGGTATTTTGCACCTCTCTTCTCCTTCCTCCCCACCTTCTTTCCCTACTCCCACTTCCAAAAAAACCAAAATCACTTTCTGCTTAAGGTCTCTCATAATCATGGCCTTTTGACATGTTCTGAAGCGGCTCTTGTTGGGCAAGGTTGAATGTGTTGACTATTCTGCCATGCTGTATTTTCTGCCATATCTGTATTTTCTGTCAGGATGTTCCTACTAAGACTAAAAATTGGCTAATCATTGGCCATGGTTTATTTTTCTTTCTAAGCTTAATCATCAATTGACTGTAAAGTAAACAAAAAAATAGATTTGGGCTGATTATCAAATTTTCTGTGTATGTGCTTGAGTCTGTATTCTTGAGTGTATTTAAAAGTAAGTCCACTTACAGGTGCACTGGTGGACTCATGGATATAGAAAAATTATATATATTCCATTCTGTGAGGACTCCAGGGGTCAAGTCAAATAAACTAACTTTTCTAAAAGGAAATTAGGAGAATTACTAGAGTCATATGGACTTTGTTTAGATGCTGATATCATGACTGGTCATAAGGAGCCTGGACATCACAGAAGTGCCTTAATTTTGTTGTGTCATTCCCTTGGTATTGACCAGTAACAGATTTAGAGCTCTGCTTTCATATTGATTAATTTAGGTGAGTTGGGATTTTATTAGTGGCTTGGTTTCATTTACAATTAGTGTATTAACTCTTGAGCAAAGGTAGTTTTCAACAACACAGGTAAATTCTCAGAAATATCAAATAGCATACTGGCATTCTGTTCTTAAGCATGGACAGTAGTGTAGAAATTAAGTGAGAAAGCAAACCACTGCAACTTTCAACAGCATATCTAAGAAGCTGGGTGACAAAAATAAAAACTACAACTTTCAGTGAAGGAAGAAAAACATTGAGTACTTCTACTAAACCCCAATGTCTGCTGATTTCTTCTGTAACAATGCTTAGCATGCATATGAGTTTGCTAAGCACAGACCTATGTTAATAAACATTTTCAATCTCATGGAGCATTTTCAATAAACTGTTTGCCAATGGAGCAGAGACAAAAGTATAGATAAATTTCTATCCTAAGAAACTTCCTGACTCGCTACTAAACATGATTTCCAAGGAACTCTTATTACTAGGGGCACATTTCATTTTTTTCCTCTCTGTGCCTGTTTTGTTTTTGTGGGGGGTTTTGAGTGCTGAAGCTTGCTTCATCACTTTAAGAAACTTGTGCAAATATTCACTGCTTTTCAAAAAATAATCTGCCATTAGCCAATATAATACATTAATTTTTTCCCTGCTGCTGTTCAAAAATATTACGCTGTGAAATTTGAACTGTTTGCATTTCAGCCAGACAGATGAATTCACTGATTTCCTAACTCGGAGCCTAAATGGAACAGACACATCAGCATCAAAGTGTGAAGCAAATCTGGGGTTGTGCTGTCCTGTATAATTTTCCTTTGTTTTTTTTTTACTCAGGAAGAATGAATGGTAAGCTACTCTGTGGTAATATTTCCATGGCCTTTACCATTTTCCATTAGGCCAACAGTTCCTGCACATGCCTCATGGAAGCAAAACCAAAGAGGGATTATACTGCATATAAGTGTTGACCTGAGGATCTGTTGATGGTATTTCCTTTTCTGCTACAGAATATCCTATGCATATCAAGCACATGTGCGTGTACGGGTAATCATGCATCTGAAGACATGTTTATTGTGTCAAAACTTAGCTGTGGAATGCAGAGAAGTATCCAACACATACTTGGAAGTCAGAAATTCTGATTTATGTGAAGTTGACATTTTCACTTCTACAGTCCTTGGTAATTCAGAAACAGTATATCCAGTGTCTTGCTCAGTTTAACTAAAACAAGGTGAGCAAAAGCCTGCACTTGTGTAATTTGTACACCTCAAGTGTCATGCAGCTGCTCAGCCACATGACCATCCATCCATCCATCCATCCATCCATCCATCCATCCATCCATCCATCCATCCATCCATCCATCCATCCATCCATCCACATCTTANCCATCCATCCATCCATCCATCCATCCATCCATCCATCCATCCATCCATCCATCCATCCACATCTTAACATCATAGGATGGAAAGGAATTCCCATCAGTATGCCTTTTTCTCCCATTGTCTCAGATATGTATCAGACCTCCTCATTCTCATCTTAGCAGGATCTCTTCAAAACCAGTTGGATATTCTACTTTCTGTGTTTTTTCATCCTCCCTCCTCTTACCCTTCTACACCTCACTCCTGAAAAGCCTTCCTAGGGTCTCATCTCTCCAGAGGTTAGAAAATAGCAAATCCTGTTCTCATGTCAAGGCAATAGCTATCTGATTTTTGTCTTAATAACAGTCTTTTTTGTTTGAAAGATTATTTGTTTTACATTATTGAATAAACCAACACCTCTTCTGCTCACCTGAACTTATTCTGGACAATGAAGTCATAGACGTGATAGGGAAAATGCTAACAAGCTGATACAGATACTTTCAAATAAAGGAGAAAGAAAAAGAAAAAAAACCTACTAGGCAAATTTTAAGAATTAATCACTAGGCAGGTTAACCCCCATATACTACTTCAGTCCATAAGACTGGGCAAAAGATCAGAGTTGGGTAATTATGCTGCAGTATTATTAATCTAGGTGTACCAAAATATTTGGAAAATATTTTGGCATCCTGGAAAAGCTCTACTTCATGCAGATATTCCAGAGACTAGTACCTGTAGTTGTTTAGCACCCCAAACTTAGCTAAACTTATACTTTCCAGAGAAGCTAGTTAGTTTTTTTCTCCTAGAAAAATAGGTCATAATGAATTCCACAAAGGAAGTCGGGCACATACTGCACTGGCCACCTTCTGCCTCACCAGACCTGTGGCATCTGAACTAAAATCTCCTATTTCTGGGGTTTCCCATGCATATGCCAGGTGGGAAAGAACTCAACCAAATCAAATGTAAACCAGAGGAATTCTCTCGGTAGATCAAGCACTTTACAGTGGTGACAAATTTGACGTGTGAGTGGGATGCAATTTCACCTTGCTTTTTGATTACCTTGTTTCTAGCAACTGGAGTGAGTCAATGCTGAAATTGGAGTCTACTGGGTGAGCTAATATTTGTCTGTGCCTCTTGATGGATCACTGCTTTATTTCAGTGAAGAACAGGGAACACACAAAAGTGTAAACTATTTTGCTTCCTTGCTAAATACATCTACAAACTTGAATATCAGGTGTTCACAAATAAGAATTTAATAAAAGTCTACTTCAGTTTCATTCTGAAAAGTTGCTCTTTTGAAAGGCTCCATGAAATTAAATATTTTGCATGGGCATCCGAGCACTAAGGCCCTAAACTAAGGGAATCTATCTCTTCTGTGGGTCTGGAGAACCTGAGGCCTCACTCTGCAGAAGTCTGCCAGGCAGGGTGCCAACCAGGGGAGCTACAAGGAAAACAGGCGTGATGAAAATGTGCCTTTAAGGCAAATGCCGAAATCTGTAAGCATGTGTGTGCTGCCAAAGTTTGACAAAAATTGGCAGATTCTGCTGAAGTATTTCTATCAAGACAAACTATTTTTCAATATAAGTTTACGATACATTTGCCAATTATAACTTAAATAGTTTTCTGTATGACTTCCAAAATGAGGAGCAACTTGTTGGTAATGACCTCTGACACTTTTAATGGGGACTGTTTTTTCAGAGAGTCCTAATAACTACCCTGTAAAAAGCAAGTAGATGTTATGTTTTTATATGCCTAAGTCAGCAGATGAACCATGAGTTATTTGAGCAGTTAGGTCACTGAATTTAATGCATGGAAACTTAACTGACATATTCTTAAAAAAAATAAAAATTGACTCGAGGGACCGGGCTCACATTTACCAAGTAAACAGCTGCAGCAGTTTAAGATGTTACTGTCTCAGCCTCCAGCTGTTTGTTACTGGCCCTATAACAGAGCAAAAATAGAATATTTCAACTCTTCTGGCTGACACTCAGAAGAATCTAAGCACAGTTTTTATCTTAATGTTTAAGTTAATTTGTCCGATTGTGAATTAGAGCTGTGATGCTTCATTCTGCCACCTCTGGCATCTGGAAAAGGGGCAGGAAGGAGGGTGAGGGCATTCTGCTGCTGTAGCTGAGTTTGCTCAGCTCGCTTTGAGAAGTCACAGGTCAGAGTGCTTAACTGTATTTCTCAAAAGTGAATTATGCTTGCAAGCATGAATCCCTGAGGGTTTCTAGGTGTTTCAGGCTTCCTGATTTCTTCTGAAATAGGATTTAATGTCTTCAGAGACTAATTAGGCATGGCTGAGGTTTCTAAGCTTGCCACTCTTGCTCATGGCATCGTATCTCAATGCTCACCACAGACGACCACTATGTGTTATGAATAGGAATCTTAATAAAAACAATAATTAAGGTGATTTTAAAAGCCCATGCTTATGTGAAATGTATGTATCCACAGGCTTTACTCTGTCATCTGCCAAGTGGAAGTACAATCAAGAATATGCATAGCACTAAGTGGTGAAAAGTTAGAGTAGGCATTTGGCTCACAGCTCCAGACTGGAAAACCTCTAATAGGCAAAACGAGACCTACTAGTAAAACATAATGACTGTTGTCTTTCTTAGGGAAATAAGGAGATCTAAATAAGGAGCACTTTTAATGTTCCTGGGTTGAACTTGACTTTGCCTTTATCCTAACAGGAAGTTCTGCACATCAAAGTTCCATGTGGAAAATGGGCCAGTTCAAGATTAACTTGCTTTCACTCTGATAATGGCCTTTTCATATTAATTGTGGTCTGAAAACAGCCTCTCTTGGCTAAAAGTGCAGATGTATGTATATGCAGATAGACTAACATTAAAGTTGGAAGAGTTACTACTAAACAAACAGAGTCATCAGAAAGTATTTATTTAAAGCTCAAATACCCCTTCTCATTCTCAGAGCTCAGTAAAACATGAAGGAAAAATTCCACCAACTGTTGCTTTCAAGATCACTGCATTTCAGGAAATTCAGAAAAAGTTTTTTGATTAGGAAGCTGAATGCATACATAGAAACTGGGAAAAGAACAAAGCAAAACTGCTAGGTATCCAGTATACCTTTCCCCTTTTTGCAACAATTGAGATGCACAATATTTTTACATATTCTAAAAATTTAGGACTATTAGCCCTTTGCCTGTGAAAAATAATATAACTGTTTGAGCTTCACTGCTGGGGTAACATAAGTTTGCATGCATGAACTGGCTTGCTCCAAACAAGCTCACATTAATAAAAAAATCAGTCTCAGTACAAGAGTATCTACACAAACAGATATTATCCTGACATATCATAGTCTTCTTATGGATTACTGACACTTGGAAAATGCAATATTCAAAAATATGCAGGAATGTACAATATTCTCAGTCAGCTCCTCATTATGTTTCTGTATTTAACTACATTTGCAGATGGCAAACCGACAAAGAAAGTAAATCAATGACTTGGGCACAGAGACCAGTAACCTTGAACCCAAAGGCAATAAAAGGCAGGCATACTAAGTGATATATTCTCACATTTCCAGTTAACTTAGATGCATCCAAAGACCCTTAGATGAGATGTTCTGTGGGAGGCAAAGGGTACACTGTGTCCATAAAATGTGAATTATAATCCATTTACAAAAACCTCTTTGTCACACATTTGAAGTACTTGTAAATACACAGACTCCCTGTAACCACAACCACAGTTGCCTCAGAGGTCACAGTGTCTGTAGGCTGGCTGCTGAATGAAGGCACAGCCTTTGAAGTCCTAATGACAGGCACTAGTTAGTCATGGCAGATCCATGGATTTCCAGCCTTGTTTAGCACAAATCTCTCAGCACATTGCTAACAAAGGACTGTGACAAAGTACAATATATTTTCATAGTATATTAGATTAAACTTCACCTGTGCATATCCTGTCTCTGTGCAAAATGCGGGGCTCAAGGTAGTAAAGAATGCACACACAGAGACTGGTCTGCCAATGATTGGTGACAGCAGAAAAATCCTTTACAGTCCTATATGAAGAAGAAGAATGGTTGCATGACATAATTTACTCTTTTGATCAAGAGGACAGAGGTGTCAGTGACTGTACTAGAAATATAATTTCTTCTGTGTCTTGTTTCCCAGCCTTCTAGTAAAAACTGACCTTGTTTGTCCCTGGAAGCATCTTGTGACTGGGCTCCAGTTCCTGGGTTCAGGGGGGACTGCCTGCCCTTCCTTTAAAAGCCTCAGGGCTTTGCCCTTGCTCAAGCCTTTGCTCAAGCCTTTTTCATCTCACAGACCCACTGTTTCCACATTTACTGTTGATCTGCTGCCCGCTTTTGCTTGTGAAGAGGCTCAGGCAGCTCTCGCACCAAAGGAAGGAGACTGTCTTCCAGCTCTTCTGCTCTTACAGCAGACAGCATGTGAAGATAATAACTCCATGACTCTGAGAAGGATACAACAGAGGTACTGCAGAGGATGCAGGACTAGTATTAGAAATGCTGCAATATTCTGCATGCTTAATAACTCTCCTATCACACATATTTAAAATCTTGATTCACATATTCCCCATCTAATTTGTTTTGACCAGACTTATTTATGTATTCATAGCCTTAAGGGTGATGAAATTAATTTATTACTCTCAATAATGCTCTCTCAATATTTGTACTCTTTTGTTGGCTAAGCTGGGGCTTTTACCAGTAAAATTATATTGGCACAGCTTCTAAAGCAGACATATTTATATGAGCACAAAGGTATCTAACTATAGTGGTTAAATCCCTACTCATACAAAAATAGATATACAAGTATGACTAGATCCAGACAATGTTATCACTTGAACTAAATTCTCATAAGTAGCCCAACTTTACTGTTCAGACAAAGCCTTAGCCTCCTCTTTCAAATTGCTTTGCCAAGTAGCTGTCATCATTTTATGATGCAAACAACCATGCTTTTGCCTGAAACCACCAAAGCAATCTCTTTTGAGCCAAGTGAGTAATATCACAATTCTAGATTAAACTCAAACCAGTGATCAAAGACAAAAATGCCGGGGCTTTGCCAATTTTCTGAGCCATCCTGTAACCACTAGCTTATGTGCTCTGATTTACATGATAATTGTAAAATAAGAGGCTGTGCGATTTTACCCCATTACCAATATATTTTCATACTTTGGGGTTTTTGAGGTGTGGTTTTTTTTGTTGTTGTTTGCTTTTGTTTTTGTTTTTGTTTTTGTTTTGTTTTGGTTTTGGTTTTGGTTTTTTTGTTTGGTTGTTTTTTTTGTTTTCACAGCAACAGCCTGTAGATACGTATTAACAACTTCTTATTCCCAACCCCCGGCAGACTTTAACTTTTAAAGTGTAATATTCAATAAGGAACCGTCCTCAGAGGACAAAAGGGAGCGGCGGGATCCGCCGGGACGCCCCGGCCGGAGGCGCTCGCAGCCGAGCCCGCGGCCGCGGCAGCCCCGCGAGTCCGGGCGTGCCTCGCCACCTCCTGGCCAGCCCCGGCACCTGCCGCGGGCGGCTCCCATCTCGGCGCCGCTCACCGCGCCGTTTTCACAAAGCCTTAGGCATAGAGGAAGGGTGTAAATGCCAGCCTACCGGGATATTTTTAAGGTGAAAACGCAGTAATTCACGTTAAGATAGGTACTAAGTCTCCTTCTGTCTGATGTCAGGATGTTTTGGAGTTTGCACTGCTGCTAATTACTCTGCGTATCAGAACAATAATGTTCCCCCTGCATTCTATTTGCATAAAAAAAGCTTTAAGTTCTTCTTAAATTTAGAAACAGACGCCAACAGCTAGAAGTGGATAGAGTACTTCTGGCAGCTTCTAGTCAGCAGAGGTCACGGAGCGGTGCTGCCAAGCAACTTCCAACTGAATTATAAAATAATGCTGCATAGGAAGGGGGCTGAATGTCCCACTTTCAGTTCAAAAGCATTAATCCATAAGACAACAGTAAGATATATTCATTGAAATGATTAGCGGGTTAATTGATAATTAATGTTGGGCAAGAGTGGCTATGAAGGAAAAAGCTTAGCTTGCATTAAAAAATCTTTAAACAATTTGAATATAAATAAGATCCTGAAAGTTCCTTAGAAAAGCTGGGCAAAGAAGAAAATGTATTCATGAGTAAAAACTATTCTGGTTTAATTTCATCCAGAGAAGGCAAACACAGTATTTTTATGTCTAGATCAAAGTGATTTATCTTTGAAATAAAGAAGCATATTTGGAAAGGCAAGTTAAAAACCACAGCTAAACTGTAATGAGATACACTTGTGAGTATAGAAAGGAAGGTAGGATATTCAACTACCTACAAGTAGATGGGAGCTGATAATTGCTCTTAGACTTCTTTTACCAGGTTACTTTTTACTTCTTGATATTCTTCCTGTTTAGTCTCAAATCTCTTTTGCCTTCAAACTCTTCAGTATCTGGCATCTAATATATATTGAAAATGTTGACAGTTTACTTCGTTAGTTACCATTCTGATTCTAATATCTCCCTAAGTATGTTTGGAAGTTCTTCAGCTGTTTTTTGCACAACTAGATACCCAACTATATTGAGTACCTTAATGTGTACCTTGCATCTGTCTATCATTAGAGTTCCCCAAATAAAAATTCTGCTACTTACATGATTTGACTTCTCCCAGTAGATGTACAGTTCACTTCTCCATTCCCTTGCAAATTGTTCTGTTGTAATCCACACACTACTTGTGGCAACATTTTCCCTATTTCTTTTACTACCATTTCAGCTTGTCTGCACATTAGGCATCACATGGTAATAGAAACAGTCTCTTCTTCTGGAATATCTTCCAGAATGATTCTCGTGGCTGCTCCCAAGACTGGCCATGGATGGGTTCTTTTATGAATTTATCGAATAGGAACTTCTTCCTGCAAAGCCTTTCTGCTGGAGAGTCTTTACACTTGTCTGGACGTGGCTGGTTTGGTAGTGGATTACCTTTGCATCTCCTTCTTTTCTTTGGTTGGGAAGATTAAGACGATGGCAACAGGATAGAAGCGTGGAAAAATATGGGCAAATAGGCGGCAAATTAAAATGCAAGACTGCTTTCCTCCAGTCAAAAAGACAGAGGTTTTGGCTGATTAAACTTTGGAGTATGATAACACTGTTCAAGTACAGGATAGAGTAAGTTTAATACTGGTTTCTGAGCATAGAAATGTGAAGAAAAACAAATATTACATCAAAATGGAATCTGCAACAGTGTAGTCCTTACACAGAATACATGTATATTCCTGCTTGTAAGTGGAGGTTACCCACCCATTCAGGAGGCTGTTTCTGCAAGCATTCCTGTCATCCTACAGAAGTTTGTGTATAAAATCTAAGGACAGTAAAATCCAAATTCTCTTTCACTAAGAAATTTTCCAGTTTACAGACACTATATCACAAGTTACCTACTGTGTGGTTCTGAACTTTATAGTATATAAGCCCTTTGCGAACTTTATTTTATTGATCTTTACAGTAGTCATGTGAAGATCACACTGTCATCACTCCTGTTACATATTCTTTCTGTTTTTTAAAAGCATTGAGATGCATCTCAGTTAAGCATCTTTTTTTCACAGCAACAGCCTAGTCTGGCAGAACCAGAACAGAAAGAGAACTAGAGAAAACAAATATACAGTATCTTTGCCACAGTGCAACCATACTAATCCTTCTGTGTTAGTGAAAGAAATTACTGACTAAGTTCAGGAAAACAGTTTTCCCCAGTGTAGCATCATGGAATTAGATCCATTACTTGTATATTTCACTTATCCCGCTGTGATGTCTTATATTTCTGAGTCAAACCACACTTTATTGCTTAGATCTGAAAAGTGAGTCCTTGTAAGGCTCTGGACACAGCATTCAAACATTACTAGTCCCACTTGAAATCTGAACACATATTTCTTGTTGAGTTAGGCATGCCATCAGTCTCTTCCAGTGTACAGTTCCTCTGTTTGTCAAATATTCTTAACCCACTGTGAATTGCACTATTGCTTCCCCAAAATGTGGTGGTTTAGGACCTGCATTGGTACGCAGACTCATTGTGTTCTGTCAGCATCATCTAGCTTGATTTTATATAGTTTGATACTTATGAAAGAAATAAATGAAAGCAACTTGAGCAGGAAAGAAATAATCTTTTCCTAAAGCACTGGGTCTATATCCTGGAAGTTCTGTTCTAAAATACATTGCTGTTTCATAAAAACTTGTTTCCTATTTGAATATTCCTTATTAAATACAAAAAACTAGACATTAGCAGGCAAAGTGGTCTAATTTACTTTGTTTACCTCTCTTCAGGGGTATGGTATTAAAATAGAAAGTGTAAGAAATTTGTGGGGGCAAGGATTAGCTTAGCAAATTGCTACCAGGAGATGGCACCATTAACAAAATAATTTGAGTGCCACATACAAGTTCCTCGCGACCACTTCTATGTCTGAAAGCTTTGGCAACTCCAGGTGCTGTCTGGGTGTGATCCTGCACACCCTGCATATCATTTATCCAGGCAATCCTCGCATGCCAGCGATCCCAGGAATGGTGAAAGGGTCCTGCACGCTGCATCACTGGTGACTTTTTTGGTCCTGTTGGCAGATCAAGACTTATCAAACACAGAAAGAGGCTAGGAGATTCTGGGCAACATTTTTTTCTCTGATAATTATATACTGATTTGGAAATAGGATTGAGGGGATATAGGGGTATAATATATATCCATATGTAATAGCTAGGGGGCTTTATTTATTTATTTTTAGATTTTATTTTATTCTGTCACATATAGGCTGCCACTAACTTGCATGAAGACCTGAATGCAGTGTCAGAGAAGGGCTGATGTGAAGTGGACTAGCTCCAATCACAGCTGCAAGAGCCAAATGCAAATATTTAAACACTTCTTCCTAGAGGCTGAAGGTATGATATTCTTTGTTATCCTTCCAAAGTCTCTAGAGAATAGGATTAAATGATTTTGTATTTCCAAGCCCGCAGGGAAACCCACTTAAAATGACAAGACTTTAAAGGCTCTGAGACCTTACCCTACCCTGCTCTGAGAGCATCCCTGTGGTCGAATAGGTTCTGTGAAAGGTGAAGGAAAGATTTTGGTTGATGAAAACCAAGTCAGAATTTCACCTGTTAACTGCAGACAAACTGGAGCTTTGTACTCACACAGCTTGCAGGATCGAATCCCCAGTGTGACAGGAAGCAAAATATTTGCCATGTGTTTCATTTCAGTTTTAAGCACTTCAGGTTTTGAATCCTGTTGGTTAAGTAATTGATGTTTGAATGCCCTGTCTCCTGCTTGGTATTTTAAAATAAACCTTGCTACAGCACAGATTATGAATCAAAACAGCTGCTGAAGCTGAAAGTGTACTTAAGCAGCAAGATGGCTCTTTGTGAATCACAGTAACTAGTCTTACATATATTACTTCAGCATCCAGGGAGCTAAATTTCATGTACTTTGGTTTAAAAAATTCCTTATATAGATCTGGTGTTTACAGATTTTTTTTTCCTTTTTTTCTTCAGTGTCTCCCCCATCACTTTCTGCCAAAAAAAAATGAACTAAAAAAATCCCTTGTTATCAATATCTGTTGTCAAATTTGTGTTTTTCATATGCCACAGCATATGAGATTATGAATAAATCTTTTGTCTTTTGCAAATACAACCAGAAGCTATCAAAAATCAATTTTTAGAAGCATTCCAGTGAGCTGTTTGCAAGACAGTTGAACTCTGTCATAGAAGCCCCTCCAGGCATGGTTAAAACACCTATGTTATCACTTGTTCATTGGTTGCATGGTGAACTTTTGCGGGGTTGAATAAAGAAAAGAAAATGAGGGCTCAAAATTTGACTTTCTAATGGGGTTAGGTTAGGAGCTGTGTGAACGTTTCACTGTAGAGAAGCCAGGCCACGAAAACATGCTGGAGTAATCAATTTCTCTGCATTAAAAATTGTGATGGAAATATTGTTGTAAGACTGGATACAATTTTCTTGAAGCATGCAAGTGCCCATGTAAAATCTAGGTACAAAAACATCACTCTTCCACTAAAACAGAAAGGGTGGTGATTCTCCCTTTCTCCTCAGCCCTGGTGAGGCCTTGTCTGGAGTACTTTGTCCGGTTCTGGGCTGCCCTGATCAAGGAAGACATGGAGCTCCTGGAGAGGGTCCAGCAGAGGCTACAAAAAACTATTAAGGGACTAGAGCATCTTTATTATGAAGAAAGGCTGAGAGGGCTGTGCCTGTTCTGCCTGAAGCAGAGAATGCTGAGAAAAGATCTTATCAATGCACAGGAATATCTTAGGAGCGGGTGTCAAAGAATGGGGGCAGACCCTTTTCAGTGGTGCCCAGCAACAGAACAAGGCACAATAGGCACAAACTGAAACACAGGAAGTTCTGTCTGAACATGAGGAAAAACTTCTTTACGTTGAGGGTGACAGAGCACTGGAACAGATTCTCCAGAGATGATGTGGAGCCTCTTTCTCTGGACATATTCAAAATCTGCCTGGAGGTGCAACCTGTTCAACCTGTTCTGTGTGAATCTGCTCTAGCAGGAGGATTGGACTAGATGACCTCCAGAGCTTCCTTTCAGCCCCAACCATGCTATGATTCTGTGAAATCAGAAACTATAGAAGCCATTGCTCAAAACACACAAAATCAATCAGAAGGTATAATACAAGGAGCATAATAATTGAAAATAAACACAAGGCACTGAAAGCAAATTAATGTAGAAACCATCAGGAGTCCAGGAGGCAAAATTACAGTATGGTGTTATTTTATTCATCAAAGAAACAGCCTAAATGAAGTAAAAGGAGTGTAATGATGTCAAAAATTAAAGATGGGGCAAAATTCAACAGCTGGGTAAGCAAATGGAATTATGAGCAAAGATGTTCTCAACTTCTTGTTACCTACAGTGAAAAGGGAAATAAAAAATTGTGCATGGTCTTTGTAATCAGCCAGAACTCAGAAAGCATTTTTCATCCTAGCCAAAAGCAGCTCACGGAATGGTCCCTAGCTTCTTGGAGTCATTAATAAATGTTATAGTATTAATCAGTCTTTCTACTGCACAATGATGAGCTACAACAGCCCTTGTCTTTCCTAACTTATATTCTTACTGCTGTAGCTTGCTAAACCTTGTTCTCTGAGCTTCAGCAAACCCTCTAAACTACACATTCTGAGAAGCTATGTCCTCTAAAAAGTTATATTTAGTGCAAAATATACCTTACTGCACACACTATTGGCAAAAGACCATGGAGTCAGAGCTCTCTGTACATGCACTGGGTTTATCTGTATTTCTGCTTGCAGTTCAATATATCAGGAATAATACTCAAAGAGAAATGAGAAAATAAGAGGGTTTTTTTCCTTGCATATGACTTTTAGCAGAATTACACTTTGATTATTACATAAATTTAAATGAATAAGGGAGGGTACAAATCACACAGTGGAAAGCAGGATCAGTTTTAGTTCGTTTCTACTGGCCATTCATCTGAGTGTCATGAGGGAATCCGCCACTGAATGCCTGGATGTTTGGAGTCTCTGGAACTGATGGGAAGCCTGAGCACTGCCCTTTAACCTCCTGGCCTCTTGGCTTACTCTTAGATTCCCTCAGAAAAGCTGAACCTTGCTGTTCAACTTCCTATCCCAGCAGTAAACTCAAACTCCATTGTTACCTGAAGTCCTAGAATCTCTCTGAAAAGTGAGCTCTCTGCTTTACAATTTAACCCTTCAAGCCCCAAATTAATGATGCCATCATCTTCCACTGGAGAAAAAGTTTTGTCCTCCTTTTTTAAAATCAGATTGGTTTTTACTTAATACAATGGAGGAGATTATAAAGTTATGGAAAAAGAACAAATACCCTAAATGTAATGCCTTTTTTTTATCTGTCCCTATTTACGAAAATCTTGGAAATTCATCTGTCTTCAGAAAGATGGGGAAAGACTCTACGTCTTCCCTCACCAGAAGGGAATGCCTCATCAATTCCAAGCTTCTCATTCCACCTGCTGCAATTTGCAAGCAAACTGCTATCAAGTAGAGATTCCACTGGTAGAGCAAATAGAGCTTATAGTTGTAGGTCTTGTGTCTGCAGTCCCTAGAATAAAAGTAGAAGAGTGAAAGTAGGGAAGCACATCTTAGACTTGAAAACAAGGTGGATTTTGCAATCTGATTTGATTATGTTTACATTCTGGAAACTATGCATTGATAGGTTCACACATTATGTGCATTTTTTCCAAGGAGAATATGGAATTAATAAAACACTCCATCAAAGCAGCAAGTAATTGTAACTAGACAAGTCAAATTGAATATTGTGTTGCATATTAAAAGATCTGGAAGGCTTCTGAAACAACTAGGACAGCCTTGCTGTGAAGAGACTTCACTGTGTTAGCCTGAGTTAAGATGGAACAGAGAGGCAGTAGCGTGCAGAAAGTGCAAAAGCAAGAAGGCAGATTCACAATGAGAAATCCAGAAAACAACAGGATAAAAGAACAAGGATGAGGCTTATAGAGATGACTCAGGTTTTTTTTACTCCAGAAAAAATGATACATATAGCCACTCTAATTTCTTCCACATGATAGATGTAGAATCTCATCCTAGTTATCTTCCCTATCAAGTGCAAAACCTTTTCATTGAATGTTGTAGAAAGAACTTCAAGCCCCCCCATCTTCATCAAGAGGCTGGAAGTTGTTTGGCATAGTACCTATGGAACAACTCTTTTCTACGAACTTCAGGCATTAACTTCTGTCCGATTCATTTTTCCATTCTCATGTTTCTGTTTTAGAGTTGATTAGAGGAGAAAAAGAAAAAGAGAAATATTCCTCGTGCTGGAATAGAACTGCTCTTCTGCTGAGCCTGATCTTCAGGTCCAACAAAGCAATCAGCTGTGCCCTCAATCATCTCCCAAGCTGAAAGCACTTACATCCAAGAGCTTCAGTGTAAAAAATCAGCTAACCAACAAACAGGCAAACAAACAAAATATTTATTGGTTAACAGTGGACTATTTTTCTACTAGGTCTCAGTCTTTGTAGTCCTGGCCAAAACCTGATTTGGAGACCAATCCAACAATCATGAAAGTCTCACCAACAGTAGTGCAAGTTGTACGTGAAAGCCATTGAGGCACACTTTGATTCCAGGCTTTACACAGACACACTGTGAGGCACATTTCCTTGTACTCCATAAATGTACCAACAAGCCTACTAAGCTCAGTTTATCTCTAATTTTAGTGAATTGTCACATTTACTACTGCTGCTCCTTGCTTATATTTTGATGTAAATTTTAATCTGGATTGCAAAACTTTCGGTCCCTCTGCCCATACAAGGTTACAAAACCCTATGACTTTAAACAGAGCTGCCTAAAAATAACAGAACTGGGGTAATGTTGAAAGGCTTTCCTCTCTCCTTCCTGCCCAATTCACTGAGAGAAACTGATGACTATTTTGAAAAGCAGATCACCAACATCTAGAACTCTGGAATCACAGGTCAAATCTCAGCAGGGTTCACTCAACTCTTCATCCTTCCAAGGTACCTAATGTAAGTAAACCTGGGGCATCAGGATGAAACCTTGGAAGAGGAGTACCTGCCAGCACTAAGTTAAAATATCTCCTAAGAGTTCAGCCATAGGCAAGTACTCTGCTGGTGGTCCTGGGCAAAATTTCCCTTCCAAATTTCACAGTCTTAGTAAAGCCCCCTTGGCCCTTGTAGGAGTCTGTATGAATGTAGCTCTCTGAAGCTGTAAATAAAAGTGGTCAAATATTCAACATCCAAACAGCTTTTTGTGCAGAATTTTGTTTTCAAGTTTTCAAGTTTCCAGAAAAAAAGAAAAAGCCAAACCACAAACAAAAAACTGACCAAAACAAACAAAAATTATATGAGAGTTTAACAAACTTATGTTTCTCAGACAGATTTAAAAAAAAAAAAATCAGTTTTCTTTTCCAAGAAAAAAAAGTTGAGGCCTAAAACACTACAGTTTTTGACAAGCAGTACTTCATGCTACCTTTAGGTTTAGTTAGATTTCCTCTGATTGCTTTAATTAAAGTAGACAGGCCAATTCATTAAAAGGGGCAAGATCATGAAAGGCATATATTGTATATCTGATAAATACCTAAAATATAAACAAATTAATTATTAGGAAAAAATTCTTCACTGGAAGCATGGCCTAGCATTGTAATAGGCTACCCAGGGAAGTGGTACAATTACTATCCCTGGAAGTGTCCAAAAAATGTGAAGATGTGTCACTAAAGGACTCGTTTTTGTGGTGCACTTGGCAGTGTTAGTGGTTGGACTTGATGATCTTGGACATCTTTTCCACCCTGAAAGATTCTATGACATAATCTTCCATAGTTATTTGAAATGGGGATGGCAAGACACACCTTTCTAGTCAGTGTTGTAGTGGGACATCAAAATGCCATTTTTTTCCCCTAAGTTTACCAATAGGATAAAATTAGAGGTGAGAAAAATAAAAACCTTTGATCATATCAGATCCAAGTTATCAGAATTGTTTACCTCTTATAGACAGCTGAGATACACTAAGATCTGAATAGCTTCCAGAGAAGTGACCCTTCTTATTTTTACAAGGTTCCAAAGCTGTATATTTTTTTTTAAGTACAAAGAAAAGCATAGAAAAGAAAAGCCAAACCACTGGGATAATCATTCTTCTAAAACTGGATTAAAATCGCTAAAGCAATCAAACAAATTGTAATTGAATCAGTGTTTACCAATAATTTTGCTATATTGTACCTTGAATTTAATTTCTATTCTCTACCTAGAGAGCTCTCTCTTTTCTTTTTTCCTTTGTTTTGTCCACAGCCAATATTTCATTCTTCTTCATGCTTTTTATCCCACAGTGTGAGGCCTAAAAGATCCTAAACCACAAAGGAGCAATGTGTACGTCATTTCCACATAATTTTATTGAGAATATTAAAATGAATATTTATACTTTAATCATCAAATTGTACCTAAGATATATCTAAGAGTACATGAGTGATGTAGAGTTCTGGGAAAGGAAGGCATGGTGAGATAAGGCAAGTAGAGGAAGACATGGAAAGGTAAGGCAAGGCAAGGCAAGGCAAGGCAAGGGTATTCGTTCACAACTTCAAGGTCTGAATGTCCACCTTTTCTTCTTAAAGCTGTGTTATTATTTATCATTGATATTGCATTAATATTACATTATCACCTTTTACTCCACGAGTTAAGGATCAAAATGTGCAAATAATACAGTAGGGCAGCTGATCAGCAGAAAAATATTTTTTTTCTGGAAGGGTTTGAAACCCTTATTATAACAGGACTATTTTAAGTTCCCTCTGCACATTTTCTTTGCATTTGAAACACCTTGTATGCAGCAATTCTGTGATGGAGGTTATGGTCTGATTCTCACTAGTTTATGATATTTCCATTACTCCACAGAATCTGGAGAAATCTGCGCAATGCTTAACAACCAACCATCTTTATCACTCTTATATCAGCACAATTTGTTTTTACCACTTTACCCCGGGAATTAAAAGTGAAGTAAATTAATAAAACTCATTACGGACAGAATTTTGATAACTCCAGTCATTAGCATATCCGAGTTTGTTCTGTGTATTAGCACCACCAATGCTAGCCTGACGAGCAGCAAAGAGCACCTGTCAAAACAAAAGAGCTTCACGCCTCACAAGTTTAAGCCCCAGGTAAGAAACTCGGCCTTCTGGATAGGCTGAAAAGAAGATGTTGCAACCTGAAACGGTATAGACTTGTAAGAGAGAAAATGAGATCCCTCTGGGTGCCAATAGTCCTCTGTTTGCCATGATTAAATCCTCTTTGTTTCATTACATACATCAGTGGAGAAACAAACAATGAGATCAAGATAAAGAGCTTGCAACACATCTTTCCCTCTTTTTCCCTCTCCATCAAAATTGCCACCCTTTTCCTTGGACAGGCTTAAAAGAACTGCCTTGCTCAAATAAAATTGATGAGACCTCTGAGCAGGTGTACAAGACAGCTTCTGGCTTTAAAAAAGTGCGAAGCACTTATGTCAATGACCTGATCAAATGATAAGCATGCTGGCTTCCTTTGCTCTCTAATTAATTTTGTCTCTTGAAGAGAATACCTAGTATTGCATGATGCCTAATCTAAGTCTTTAAGTCTTAACACCAGCTGAAAGTCAATAAAATAATGCTTTTCTAGGAAAATAAACCACTGTGGAGTATATGCACCTCACCAGAATTACAAGAGTATTGTAATTCTCCAGCTTGGACCAAAGGTTTATTTCAGCAATTGTCTTAAGTATTGTTAAAACAACATAGAGTTTCATTGTTAATGCCACACAGAGTTTCTTTGTCTAAACATAACAAAGATGCTGGCAGCATAGTGGCTACATAAAGCTGGCAGGAACTGGAGTCAGATAGACATACATTTTAATTATCTCTTTGAATCAGTGACTTCATTCAGAGATATTTATTACCATGTACTGTATTGTAAAGCAATTACAAATAACTGTGCAACTTCACAAACACTGATTTCTCCCTGTAGAAGTGGTATAGTCCAGTGAGGGAGTGACTAGATCAAGTAATGAGTATACACTGAAATAATAAACAACCCTTTGCACTTTATTTTTGTTGAAGTGGAAGGAGTTAGCATCAGTACTGTTCAATGGTAATATGCATCCTATAATGTTGAAGCGCAAAGCTGAATGCTAAAAACGAATGCTTCTTTAGCAGAGGTTGATTGTGAAAGAATAGAGTTAACAAGCAATTTGTACTTAGGGATATTATCTTTTTGTTTCATAAAGTTAAAGTAGTTTGCAAAGCTTCCTCCTCCTTAACCTGTTTATATGCTACAAATGATATGGGTGTACTACTTCTGTTAGTAAAAATATATACAGGACAGACATCACTGCCGAATTAGTGTAGAACTAATTGCAGTAACAGTTTGTGTTATTGAAGTTAAACTGATACTCAGCTTAGGTATCCTCGATGAGGTGAGATAAGGGTTCACTCAGGTGCAGATACACAATACAGCTGAAAAAAAGAGAAGCTAAGCTAGTCTGATAATTACACTTTTTTTGTTGATGACTTCCTCTCAATGGAAGAATAGGATTCCACAAATGAAGTATGCCTTACTGTGTTTATTTACCCACACACACAGACACACCCCCCACAAGCACCTGGATATAAACAGTTCTTGCTTTTGGACTATGGAGCCTTTTCTTGCTTTGGCCTCAGCCTATGGTTACTGTTTGCTGACTCTAAGGAGCTTAGATCATTACATATTGTTTGTAGAAACATCACCAACAACAGAAGAGCATGCTGCAGAGTTAAAAGAAATACACGAATGAAAGAATAAGAATGGAAAGGGGGCTTCAAAACTTAACTGATGATAAGTAAGAAGAAAATTGTCAGTGGACTAAGCTGAGCAAACATTTGGTCTTTCATTACTTTAAATGTCCAAGTCTGAAATTGCATGTTTATATTTCATGACAAATAAATTTTTAATCAAGATTTTCTTGTGTCCTCAACACAGTATAAAAATCTTAAACTTCTAAAACCCACCTACAGTTATGATTTTTGAACTAATATAACATAAAGGAAAAGGTTGTGGTGATCCTACGAGTGTTATTTTATATAATTTCTCTGATTCACTGGAACAGCTACTGCTGAAATAAGCATTTCATGGTGAGCAAAAGTAGGGCATGCATGCTGAATCCAGTGGGATGTGGCACTTTCTTTTCCTTGGTATGTTTTGCAGTCTACCAAGCAACTAGAGATTCAATAGTTTGTGGCATCAAATATTTGGAATTTCAGCTTCAGATTTCAGTTCTCATGGAACCCTGAACTGACCCAATTTTAGTTCAAGTTATACCCCTGCAGTGACTTAGACAGCAGACAACCACTTACGACCAGACCATCGTCCAGCTGCATCACTGCTGTGTTGAGATGTACAGATAAGAGTGCTGAAGCAAAAGAAATACAGCATAATTATGTGTTTTCTTTATTATTGGAGGGTATTTTAAACTTTCAGAGGGAAAGATTAGTTGTTTTGAATTCTTAAATACTGGAAATACAGGAAATACTAATCACACAGAAGAGTTTTAATTCTGCTGTTGCCATAGTCAGTCATGCTCAGAATTCACACTTGATCTCTTTGTAAAGGCATAAAATAAGAAAAATTTAGATTCTCTCTCCTTACAGCACACACTTAGCCCCTAGTGCTGTCCTGCCATAGACACTCCCAAGACATTAGGCAAAAAAGGATAAAATACTTCAGTGTGTATAAACTAGAAACTTTTTCAGTTAGGGAAACCGGTTTTAATATGGCAACCAACACCAAACCACTCCAATGAGAATCTGATGGATTGTTTTGTTCCCACAGGATGATCCAACAAACTGGTGTATCCATTTCTTTTGCATGATCCTGAATGGTCAAGGAAGCTTCATTGTTCATTTTACAATTCCTGTTTGTTTTACTGTATCTACTGTAGGGATAATCTATTGTAGAAGTGAGCACTTCATTTCAATTTCTCCATGAAGATGTTGGTATTAATACATACCAGAGAAAACAAAGCTTATGTAAAACATGGCATGAGAAAAATAAATAGTGAAACATGTTTTTAAAAATGAAAAGAATATCAATCACTTTAAAGCAGAAAAGGACCAATATTTGCATTTGTAACAAGAAAAAGTTATGGGTTTCTTGCTTTGCTTTTTTTTTGTGTTTTTTTTTCCTTTGAGAAGAAAGATGCAGAAAAGGGCACTGTATTAGCTAAATATTGTACCTTGGAACATCAGTCATTTTCTACTCAATAATACAGAAAGGGTCTAATTTATAAGTTTTTCCATTTCTCTGTTATGCTGGTTTGTAAGTTCTGACATTGCTACTGGTATGTTAATGAGAAGCTAGTGTTCCATTAAGAGTAAACCATATGCTCTACCGCATACTGTGAAAGAGAAAGCATATAATGTGACTGTTGCCTTAGTAACACATTAATTCATTTTGTCAGTGTTGGCACAGATCATTTCATTTATAAGAAAACAAGTATAATAGTTTACCACATCTATAATATTTACAGTGTTTCTGTTACAAAACAGTGACAAAATGAGTTTAAAAAATAGAGTTGGGATAGTATTATTAAAATATGGAATTTGTGGTAAAAATGTTCCCGTGCAAATTAAAAATAAGATTGGTGTAAATTTCTTTTCACATTATAGCACAAAACTGTTTGGTTTTTTGCATATTTGTATTCCACTAATAATATGCATAAAAATATAGTCCATGAAAAGCCACAAGTACATTAGCAGTTTTTAATGAATGCTAAACAAAATATTTCATACAACAGTTCTGTTAAGTTACAACCATTAAAACCTAATTGTATGTTAGTGTGTTATTCATAACACAGCTAAACATTTATCTCTTTTATCTGGTCTTCCAGATGTTTCTTAGAATTTTAACACCACTAAAATGCTGTAATTAAAGTATCCTGTTCCCTTAAGTGATCATATCTTACATTTTATTCATTTAAGACATAAGTATATATGAATATATATATGTGTGTGTAGACATAAATGGTACTTAATGTGAATTGAGGAACTGCAAATATTTGATAAGGCAAAGAAATACAGAAGGAGGCAAGGTAACTCCTCTTATTATAGTCTGCACCTTCAGAATGGTCTCGGCCCTATTTCTTGTTCTTAGATCATTGTACATCTGTAAATGCATGTATTTAACAACAAACCTTTTACATCTGGAATGCACAATGAAAACCCTATACTAAAATAAGCAGCATTGTATTTTAGATGCCACTGTCATGAAAAAATTATTTTTCTAGTGCAACTACTCGCTGTTGCACATCCCAAAGAAGCAGTTAAGAAGTCATCATTAATGTTTACAGCTCTGTAGTTATTTGGACTAACCCACATATCATATAAAGGTTCAGTACAATTCTAGTTCTTGTCACAGTATAAATAGTGGGGCAATTTTTTTTTCTCAGAACATAAAGAAGAAATAATTCTAAAACTGTTTTTGGACCATACCTAGCAAACCTGTAATGCTGGGGGTATTGGGTTTTTTTAGGAGGATTTTGGACACACAATTATGGAACCTTCTAATGTATCTTAAAAGTTATTTCCATCAAATCTTATTAAGTCTTCTGAACAACTTTGGAAAAGTTAAAAGGAAAAGCTCATGGTAATATAATGCAGAATAATTTGCCTCTGGAATACAATCATGGAAAAGAATTAGAGTCATAGAAAACAATGTTGGAATACTGTATCTAATTTTTGTAGCTACTTAATATTTTATTTTATTTATTGAAGAATAAAAATAAATCTTTTAAGCCTGAAATAAGACTTCTTTTAATTGAAGGCACTTTAGCCATTAAAATGCATTGGTCACCTGTACAACCAAATTCCATTTCTAGACTAAGATCTTAATAATTTTAGATTAATATTGTTCAATTCAAAGATCAATGGATATGATTGCTCATATTGGATGGTTCTCAAACAATATAGGTAGTATATTCAATAATCTCAAGATATAGCAAATAAACCAACTATAATTATAAAGAGCTAATAGAGTAGCTAAAATCTCTTGCTAAATGCAATACTACAAGCCCCGTTCTGCATTATTGGTCGCTTTTTATAGATGTCTGCTAACATCCAGCATGTGGTTAACTTGGCTGAGGAAACCAAATTTTACATTTTCTTAGCTTCTAAAATGAAATTCCATGCTGGATGCTATTTGTTGTACTGATATAAGATCACATGGTAACACTGAACACTTCATATTTCTAAAGACCATATCTAATAAGGAAAAACAAGAAGAAGAAAGGCTTGTGAGCTGAGGGTTGCAAAACTTTTATGGGAGTTATGCAGCACATTTGATCCAAAGACTGTGTAGTGTATTCAAATTTTCTTTCACCTCATGATCAGACATCACACCACCAGTATGACAGGAGAATCAAATCAATAATCTCTTCATGTATACACAGAAAGTATGAAATAAGAGTTGTGACTTACAGAATAAATAAATAAATAAATTCTCTGCCTACTGTAGAGTGTAGTATCAATTACTTTCTAAAGTTCTCAGGACTCTGAGCTTTTGGAATACTTTGGCTCTGACTGATTTCTGACTACTTAAGATAATAAAGAAAACTCAACATACCTAATTTATAATGTTTTTCTTTTGACCTAAGTATTGAAGAAATTTTTCGTTATCTGACAGAATGGTGTATCCTCTCTTTAGATGATTTTGCATGTTTCACAACTGTTATGGAGAAATATGATTAAGTATGATTAGAAACATATGTACTAAATACATACTGTATTAAACCACTACCATAAGCTTTCTCTGTAGAAGTTACTATGTTAATGTATATGAAAGCTTAAATCAATGAATGAAATTTTTCTAGCTACACCATATCACCATTTATGCAAGGTTTCAATATTGATTACTGTTTCATAAAAATAATATTTCTTGGACTTTCTGTAACAGTTATTATTGTCATTCTCTTTGTACAAGCCAAACTGACTAACTTGGAACATCTATATAGATGTTTCCAAGGATAGACTACTTTTCAAAAGTGGTTACTGAAGTTTAGAACATAAGTGTGTATTAGCACATCATTGAGGAAAACTATTCTCAAGAAATGTGCTTTTCTGAGCGTGCACTTTTAACATGCAACTAAATTCGAGTGTGTCTATATTAAATTGAATGTTAGATTCTTATCTGAACCCAGACCTGGGGCAAACTTTGCCCTGATTTCTTCAACAGCATGGACATGAAAGATCTCTTGCATGTCTGCTGGACATCTCACATTGCTTACAGTCTTTTAAAGAGGAGTTAAGGACAATTTTAGTGTCCTACTTCTCTGAAGGAAACATGTGGCCAGGTAAGTAGATGGAGCAACGCCTTCTGCTGAGTTGCTGATGCTAAATCAGCATTTAAATCCATTTAAAAATATTGGATACTTTTGAAAATCTCTGTCAGAATTTTAATTTTGTTTCTCATTAGTCAGTAGCAAGCAGAATTTTGACCTGTGGAGCACAGAGCAAATTCAGATTCATGCCAAAAGGTTTATATACAAGTGCATGTTTAAGTGCACCAAGGTGTTCTCTCCAAAATGACAGTCTGCCCCTTAGACACAGTCACTGCTAACCAACACATCTACTTTAGATTGCATGTTCCCTGCTAATCTTTTTTCAGGTATTCTGGACCTGACACTGTGTATAACACCATACACTTTACGTGTGTATAAAAGACCTGGGCTAATGTTTCAGCATTCCTGATGGGGCACAAAGAACAGCCAGGAAAAACAAAGAAAAGCCAAGTTTTGTATTGCATTCTCAGGGGAAACATGCAGAACCTAGTTCTTCTCTAGTAACTGACCTAAGTGCTGACAAATACCATTTGACAGCTGAAATTCAAACAAATTATTTAAAATTCTTTAAAACTAAGGTACAAGCTATTATACTACCCAATAATTATTGTCTTAATTGTTGGACATGTGTCAAGCAACATTCACAGCAGCAAAACTTAGGTGGCTTCCTGCAGCATTGGCCTCAGTATAATATGTCATTTATGAAGCACATTGTGAACAAACAGTGGTGTTCTGCTGCCTTGACACTGTCCCTGCATGCTGGAGGGACAGGACAACCAGCTATAGCAGCTACTCTGAGAAGAGACTCTGATCCTTAAAAGCAACTCATTTATTTTCAATCTCCTTCTACCGCTGCTTTTGTCCAGAGCTCACCAACTAGATAAACACAGCTTATGAAAAACAATTAATAAAGAAATGGGAAGCTCTCAGGAAGGATAAAGAATCTTTAGTGCAACATATAACGTTAGAATGTTTAAAAGCTATCGTCCTCTAGTCAGTGGCAAAATGTTTAGCTTGTGGCAACCTTGCAATATGTCCACGATAGCATGTAAACACAGTAGAGCTAGTTGTATCTGGCACACAAGCATTCTAACTTGCTTCTGACAGCCAGATCACCAGAAGCTTATTTAGATTTAGGGGGTGGTGGTGATGAGTCTTTGCCAGTTGTAGAAATAGTAGCCTAACAACTTGTAATACATATAATTACTCTCCATATCCCCTGGTCAGCATATCTTCTGATATGTAAATTAGATGGAGCAAGCAGATGTATAACCTAGGAAGCATTCCAGATTCATCTTGATAAAAGTATGGTATTCATACTGGGCAGGGTTCCTTTGTCTTTAACAATGACACACCAAAAATACATGCAATGTAAAAATAAAGCTATTGATCATTTCCAGGGGTACAGTCTACATGGAATATTTTTATTCCACCTGCCATATCTAATAAGCAGTATTATTTGTCAGCATCATACTAAGGTAAATATGTGACAAAAACACAGGAAGAGATGTTAGAACCTGAAAATATCTTATGAAGAAATTTCTACAACGCGTGAATTTACCTAAAACTGAGAAACTAGGGAAAGATGAAGATGAAAGTGGTAAAATTCATGCCTAAAGGGGTTACTTTTATGTGCATTTGAAAGATTTAGAGAGCCACCTACCTACCTACCTACCTACCTACCTACCTACCTACCTACAGTCTGTTACAATTTTCTGCTGCACAAACACTGAATCATAGAATCTTAGAATGGTTTGGGTTGGAAGGGACCTTAAAGATCATCCAGTTCTGCCTATCTAAATGTCCCAAGCCCTGACACTAGATAACACAGAGAGTCCTAAAGAATATTATTTTTATTTCTTAGGGAAAGGAACAGCCACAGGGCACTTGAAGCACCTATTTTCTTCTTTTCAATCAATACTAAGGCTTACTGAGTCTTTCTGGTATTTTAGCTAACTTCTAAAATAGTGAAAGTTAACACACACAATCTATGTTACCACTTGTACTTACAATAGTATAGGCACAGGTTTAGGGGTTTGGGTCTGTTTTTGGTTTGGGTGGGCTTTTTGTTTTGTATTGGGTTTTTTGTCTCTCATGACAGTGCTTATGCTTGTGAAGCAAGCTAGTTTTCTGGACATATTTGGACTCAGGAACACTGAGTATAGTAAATCCTGTATTTTAGGAAACATCATGATTTGGCATATTGTCACACACAGGAAAAAGCAAACATTTTTCTTAAGATTAACTTGTTGACACAGCTAAGATATCTTTATAAGACATGATTTTCACTGTTTAATGATGCATTTGAAATAACGTAGCAAATCAAATCTGTACTCAATGTGACTGTTGAATGCTGTTATTCTCTAGGTATATTATCAGAGCATTGTAAGAGAAGAGCATTTCTTTGCTAACTCATGGAAAAACAATGGGCTTTTTGTTCTTGGCCAGATTCCCCAAAGAGAACTGAATTGCAAGGTATGACTTTTTCTTTGTTTATGTATTCATTCTATTATATAAGAGTGTATTATTGCAATGGGGTTAAGGCTATCATAAATTTGAAATTATTTTTCAACACAGATATTTGGGATCAAACCAACTACTGCAAAAGCATTCCACAAACTTGTTGCTGGAATGTTTCTGGATGCACTCAGGCTATCTTGTTGTAATCTCAGCAAATTCAATGCATTTTATATTGTTTTAAATTACATGTCTAATGCTCATTGGGAAAAATATTAAACAAGGATAGAGTAACCTGATTTTCTTTTCTTAGTTTCTATTAGGGCATGCAGTGTTTGGTTAGAATGTTTCTAATGCAAGCATAAATCATATATGTATTTATTGCCCTGATCCCTTCTACTGAATGTCCAAGTGAGTGGTGGGAACTGGCACAGAAAATTACATTTTTTCTTACCATGCCATCAGGTGGGTAATGGCATATTTTCCTTATCTTTCCAACTTCTAAAATTCTTAGTTTTCTTAACTACTGACAGGTCTGAGCTATTGCCTTCATTCTGTGCATCTTCAGACTAACTGGGAGAGAATACCTTGACCTTCTCTTAGAAATATTTCCAGAACTCCCTTGAATGAGATGCCAAATAGAGGAACCCTTCTGAGGAAAATTTTCAATTGAGTGAGCAAATTAAATAGTATGCAGTGCATATTTACATGCTGGAGGGTTTTCTACTGTTCCTATAAGCTTTACAAATTAAAATTTCAAATATTTATTGATATTAGGTTGATAAAATCCTGGAGATGAAGTATGGACAGTCTGTAAGAACAAATTATAACTTTAAGTTCTCTCAATGCACTGGTGATGAAGTGGTATAAAATTCAGTAATTTTGTCACAACCTAAAGAACAATGATCTAGAATACATAGGAAAATGTATTAGATAAAGAAATAACTAATAGGCTCTAATATGTGTAAATAATTTTGTAGTTTACCTGAAATTTTGGGGAAAGCACTTTCGGTTCAATTTACTAGTCTAACCTTTATATAAATCTTTTTATAGTTCAAAACATGTTTTAGAGTTCATTTTATGGACAGTTTTTCTGATTTCTAAATTCTCAGCATTGCTTTCTCTTTGATATGTTGGCTGCATCTCTATTTTTCAAATTGCTATCTAAATAAATTAAGGTTTTCTATCATTTCTATCTATTTCTTGTGAACTGCATTTTAAATCCATGGGAACCCGAGTTGCATCAGGTCAGTGTTGCTGTTTCTTCCCTTAAAACCTCAGGCTTGACAAGCCAAACAGAAATTAAAGAAAGCCTTCTATGCACAGAAGTTTAATCTCTAAAATTTCTGTTTGCTTATTTTCTGTTATGATCTCAACATTAGTTGGCTGAACTGCCGTGCTGATGATTGAAAAAGTAATATCAAAGGAAAACTGCTTGCATTTTTTGAGATAGTCACCAGAGGGCATTTATGGACTAAGTCAAGATAAATTTCTGCATTCACTGTGGGAATGCTGTGAAGTGTTCTGAATGACACCATATTGCTATCAGAACTAAATCACTACTTTTATAAACGAAAAGCTTTGATTTAAAATGAGATCTTAATTACAAAGGGGAAAGAAAGAGAGATGACCAATATAATTTTTGGCTTCTCTAAAATTGTTTGACTGCATTATAGGTGTCAGATAGCATGAATATTCACACCACCATGGAAAAAAATGTAACAGGAAAAGGAAAAAAATGTAGTAAACATTGTTTTCTTTCTTTCATCATTTTACAAATATGTAGTTGGAGGAAGAAGATAGTTCTTTTTAAGACTACTACAATGGAATAGAAGTAGAGCATTGTTGTTTTTTTTAAGAGATAGTTTCATCTTTTATGTTGGAAGACGTGCTAATTATTATAAAATAGCTACCTTTCAGTGAATATAATAATAAATATTCTAATAAAATGATGACAACTTTGAGAAAATACTTAGAGATCAGATATTAAAAATATCTGTGATATTCAAAATGTAGGGGCAGGTCCAGAATGTAAATTTACTTAAATCATGATAAATTCATTATTAACCAATTTTGATTATCAGCTTCTGTGAATATGTAATACTCTGTATTTCATGTATGGCTATATTTCATGATGAAATAATATCTTTAGAAGTACCTTCCGTATCAAGAGGAATGTATTTTTGGCCCAGTTCTCCCAAGACAGAGGTCTTGTCAGTATGAACTGTATAAAATAGAACTGAAATCCTTAAGAGACATGCATTAGACAGGAAACCATATAAAAAGTAAAGCTCAGCTTTGATAACGTAACCAAATACCGTGGAAACTGAGGTCTTATTTTTCAACAGAGAAGTAAATGGAAAGAAATTGCAGGGTGAAAAATATTTGCAAAATTAAGAAAAAAGTCCTAAAGATCAGTTAAAGAAAAAAATGTTCTCTTTTTGTGGATATGTGCACTCTCCGGAGTTCAAAGTTACTAGGATTCAGTGAACATTATTTTAGAAAACACCTGTTTTAAATTTCATATTGTTGTCCTAGCTTTATTATCCAACTTTTATTCTAAAGAGATCACAGGCATTGGTAAAAATAAATTTGAGTGTGAAACCTTTTGGAGAGAATTGCCCTATATTTAGTAACAAACAAATCATGCTTTTTTTGGTAATGTGGGTATATTGCATGCTCCATCTTTTCCACACTTCTTTTTTTTCCCCTTTGAGAAAGGCTATACATTGTTTATACATTGCCTATTTCAAAGCAGCATTTTCACATGTATTTGTAAGCCATTGCTTTCGGAGTGTAACTCAGAGCAACTCCAAAGTATTTCCGTGCCCTCCATTTGTATGGTACAGTAGAGTAGTCCATGCCATTGCACCATGTTTTCAGTCACCTTTCATCCCTTGAGAGTGAATACAGATATTCCTCCAAAGGTTCTACATTGACTAAAAAAATTTAACTTAAATAGTGTAAATCAGATATTTCCAAGTTAAAAATCCCCCACAATAAATATATTGACTATGCAATAGCAATGAAAAATAACCAAAATCATATACTTGAAATACTCTAGTTGCAGCTGGAACCTTCATTTGTATGTCTCAGAGAAGCTTAGAGTTAACTCATTTAATGGCTCGAAGTTCAGGAGAATCCTCCTGTTGCAGCATTGCATGAAATACCTCCAAATAAATGGTTACTGCTGGCAATGCCTTGCTCTTCTATGTCATCCTGAAGATTCAGGTGTTTTATGTTTTCAGTAGCAAAAGGGGAAGGCTGCCTTGGTTGTTTACTCCAAGTTAACTATAGACCAGCTCATCAACAGTGCTGGATTTAAGCTAGAATAATGAATTACATGGTAAAATGATACCTGCTGTATTGCACAAAACAGCCCAATTCACTGGCTCTTGCAATGACATTACTGGCAGCAGAAGAGAGACACGATTTCTGAATTGTCTTCTTGATGACCATGCATTTCAGTGGTAAAGATTTAATTTGAACTATATTTAAATTACTCTTATTAAAAGTATCCTCCCAGAGGCTGGGTCTTTAATAATGCAACTATATTCAACAGATAAATAATTAAAATTAAAAAGACATGTTAAAATTGATCTCTTCTTTCTTTGGCTACATAATCTCTCAGAGCTGTGAATTATATAGTAGTCTTATACCTAGCTCTCTGAAAGCAGTGTGACACCTCATGGAAATCTGCATTATACATGCTAACTGCTTTGGAGTAACTAGTTCAGGAATATTACAGATTTATCTACATATATATTCATATGTATATGTATGTGCATATATATATGTGCCCATGCATGGAAGCATTGCCTCTATATAAATATATGCTGACAATTGCCAATTTGCATTTTTTTATTCTTCATTGTATATATCCAAGAGGCCAAAGATTTACTGACTTAAGAAATACCTGGGAAAATATTTTTTCAGAATTTTAATAGCATTTACGATTCTTTATAAATGACCTAATTTTTATAAAATTATCATAGTCCTAGAATATTTGTGCCATAAGGAGTTAATCACACTCCTAAAGGACCTTGAACACATGCAGTCTTCGGGTGTATCACTTCATGAACAAAATTCAGGTATCATCAGTGTCAGAGGAGAAACTTGGTGAATATTTGTTTTCTCTGTGATATAAAAAAGCTTTTAACCAGGCTACTGTGTTCAGAAAGAAAAGGTAGAGTCTAGAGATTGCCATGGAAAAGAAATGTGACTACAATCAGGAAGAACAGACTGAGAAGACAGAATTTCACACTCTGGAAGAATGGGAGAGATCTAATGAGAATGATATGGAAGACAATGGAAAAGAGAATGTAGAGGAAAGAAAACAAAGAACCAATGGCCTCTAGGACTTGAGAAAACAAGTTAAACTCTTGTTAGTGAGACACAAGGGCAGTGCAGAATTTCTTCAACCCATTGCATTTCAACAAAGTAATCATCATGTTCATTTTCACTTGGAAATGTAGCATATTATATAAACAACCTAAGTGTATCTTAACTAGTCATTAACCTAACTGGACAGGCATAAGAGGAAAATGAATAAAAGTGATGTAGGATTACTAACAGAGTCATTCTTGTCTTGGACTGAAAACAAATTGTTAAGCTATCAGATTACCCATTTCTCCTGGGATTTGAGCAGGATCTGATGCTACTTAGCATTTTCATTAATAACACTGACCAAAAAAAAATTGTTTTGAAATTTTCTAATGACACAAGAGAGAGATTCATGATCAAAATATTCCACAGGACAGCATCAAGGTACTAAGGAGTGAAATTAGAGAAATATGAGAAAACATATATGATAAATCATTATCTGGAAAAATCAGAGGAAGAGAAGCATTTCTTATATTTAATTGATTCATATTCATTACCAAGGGATAGATAAAAAAGCAAAGACAATCCTTTACTTTACCAACTCTGGATTAATCAAGTATTTCCAGAAATGCCATGTACCTGCACAAGAAACTGGTAGGATTATTTTACTTTTGTATATAGCTGTGGTCATCCATAGTCACGGGAGATAAGCTCATACCAAAGCTGGTGAAGAGAACTAGAATGATTTGAGGCGGATTTTACAGGAAGGGATTAATAGAGATTGCCTTGGTTAGTATAGAGAGGTGAAGTACAGAGAGATGTCCCAAACAGTTCAGGAACATGTGTGAATATCAAGAATACCCTGCCTGCAGTGCAGGCAAGCTGCTTAGCCAGCTTTAAGGGCTTGATAAATGTGCACACATATATTGCTTGTCTGTGTGGCGGCACTGTGACGGACAAAGTGATTCTGAAGCTCCTTTCCAGGAACAGCAACAGAACTGATTACAAACTTCAGCACGAATGGAGACAGAGCCTGTATAGGCCTGTAGGTGAAAATTGTTTGTTCTTTTTGTGTGTACTAGAAGTGCAACTGCATGGAATTACACAGCATGGCTAAAACATACAGCGTTCAGATGCAAAATAAGCCTTTTTCTCATCTAAACTCTTCACTTAGAGGAAACTGTAAACTGTAAGTCATGGCATTTGTTTCTAGTCAGACATGCTCTAATCCCCATGATTATGGCATTCCATCACCACCATTAGAGATTTATGGTGGAATAAGAGGAATTTTACTGTACGAAGTGCTAAATGCAGATTTTTATTTATATTGATTCAAATAAATATTTTTAAAATATTTTTTTTAAAATAATAGTGAAGAAGCATGAACAGAAAGAGTTTTTGGATGCTGTAATTTATGACTTCATAGCTGACAGATTGGCTGACAAAGACTGATGATGCTATGGATAATAGATCTGTTCCCATCTGTGGGGAGAGAAACACTTTGAATGGCAGCTTTGGAACCTCTCTGCTAGACAAAGGTAGCAGCAGAATGCTAGAAATATCTGAGGTTGGAGAGATGAGCAATTGAAAGCTTTAAGAGGAGTTATTGTCCTTCCAGATAAGGAAAATAACAGTATTTTTTTTCTTTTTCTTCCCCTGTCTATGAAAAGTGAATATAAATTGAATTGAAAGATTTTTGAGTGCACTGATTTGTTTCACAGGGATTCTCACTCAGTGGGTCAAAAAGAGAGCAATATATCCATGAATGAATTCAAACTTACAAACTTTTTTCAGCAAAGCACGAAATACCTGTAACTAATTGCATGAGCTAGAAGCTATTATGGACAATTACTGAGTACAGGGCCTCTGAAGATTGTCATCAAACACTTAGGTTTTTTTTTCTCTATTCTCTTGCAGAAGTTGCAGTGATGTTTGAGAAGATATACCAGACATTCTGACATTGGTGCTGCTGAGATGATCCTCTCTTGTAAAAGGGCATTTGTGGACAGCAATTTCTCAAACACGCACCCATGCTTGCTGGAACTTCTCTACAGTCACTGAGTGTGGCATTCACCTGACCTAACATCTGCTCTGTAAATAGCTGTCCAGTGGGCCTTTTGTTGTCATCTGTATTCTTTTTCATAGCAGTGGAGAAAGGAAGAAACCCTATTGCCCCTAGCTTGCTGCTGTGTTTCTCTGCTGGAGACTGCCACCCCATCAGGGGAGCTTTGCATTCCACATCCCAGTACATGTACTTCAGTAGCCACCACCGAGTTAATGCAGCACGTCGTGGTTTGGACAGTGGGCATGCATACTGGCTCCTCTTCCATCTCTTCTACAGTGGAAACAACCAGCAAAGAAACAAGATAGCTGTGGACTGCAACAACACAACACAAAATATCACAGTACCTGTACTTATGCTGTACAAAACATATGTTTTCACTTGTCTGAGCATCTGTTTTCCAACGCAAAAAGAATGGTCAAAAATATTTGTCTGGTAAGAATGACTCTAACGTGAAAAAACTTACTGGCTCCCACTCTCCATAGAGCTAATTTGGATTTTAAAGTACTCGTGAGTGCAAATATGGGTATAGAACGACATATTTCTCAAGTTTCTGAAAATAACTAGATAATGAATAATGAAATTTCATTATTTTGAAAATGTCATTATTTCCTTATGAATCAAATGCAGATTAGAAAATAGATTTTTTTAAAAATTTTGCTGTTGTTGAAAACAAATAATACCTTTCTCATGAGTATTTTGCCCAGTTCTAATGTTTCAGAAGCAGTGTTGGATGCTTAAAGCATTTGTCATATAAAATAACACTGCTTCAACTTTCAAGCCTGCAATGATAATAATTAATACTTTCTATCAGTACTTTATATTCACTGCAAGTACCAGTAACATTAGTGACATTGTTAAAAGTTCCTCATCTGAATGCTGCTGAGATAGATGAAAGGCATGATTTTGGATAATAATGCAGTATCATTTAAACCTGGATTTACTTGCCACCATTTTTCCTGGCTTCTACATTAAATGGTGCTTTGTTGAGATTATTTTGGGACCCAAAATGTTAACTATTCATTGGAATGCACTGTACAAACTTAGAAACATGATGAATAGTATTTTAGGCATAAGCATTTTAAACATATCTGTTCTGTGTTTAAATGTCAGAACAAAGCATATTACAGGAAAAACACCTACAAATGCAAAAATGCAAAAAAGCCACAAAATATGGGTTAAAAATTTCCATATTTGATCTGGGTAGCAAATTATAGAGAGAGCAAAAACCCCCTACGCATAACCAAAGCTGCCAATTCTGGATCTTTCAAAAAGCAAGGGCAGGATACCAAGTACATGATTCTGCCTTGTGCCAAGCAAGCATCTATGAAAATGTCACCTTTATGCAAGTGAAACACAAAACGAGTAGAATTTGCCCTTAAATGTGAGGGGGAAAGTGTTCTGAAAATAAACAAATTGCTTTTTACTGCTAATTAAAACATGAATCAATAAATATTTTCAAAGTTAAATAATACTGTTCCTCTCAAGCTGAGCACCAATCTGCTGGGCTCCAGCCAGGAGAGAATCTTTTCTAGCATAGTTACAAACAACTGATGAGTGGAGCTGAAAACAGAAACATGAATACAACTTTCACAGTAATTTAAACAAAACTGCTTGACTTTTAACATATCATTTAAAGGTTCTTTACTCTTTCCACCTTTCTGTATAGTGGTCAGCACATTGCTGGTGAGATAATGACCTACAACGAGCAGTCAGATTATGGGAATTAAGATGTCAGTTTCAAAATAAACACCAGTTGGTTCAACAAAGCCTGCAGCTAGGATTATGTCAGGACTAGGAAGACATTTAAAACCCAATTGAAAGAGACTTACTGTTTCTGAACAGAAAACATGCTGTAGCATCCTGTTTTACTGTAGACTTACAAAACGGCTGTTGCTGACTCCCTGACACTGATTTCTTGGCTGGGAAGGTGGTCAAGACAAAGTCCTTGCTTTGGATGTGGAGTCTGATCAGATTCTTGTTTCTGGTTCTCTCGTACTTGATATCCTTGGTTTTCCCACAACAGTTTTCCACAACTGAGTCTATGATCCCAGAAAGAGATCCCCAGTTAATACCATCTACTCTTGTTGCTTTGCATCTTGATTATGGGATAGCGTTCCCAGCAGAGAAGTGTAGCAGGGACAACAAGGGTCATTTGAATTATAGAAATGCTGCTACTAAGATTTCATAATTAACCCATGATGCTTACTGACTTCTCAGGAGTTAAACCATGTCATGTTTGTTAATGACATGAGAACTTAGCTTAAACTGAGAGTACTGAAAATTCTTTGAAAAAGTTTGTACCAAACATGATTAGACAACTCTACAAGAAGTTCTTTTTTTGCTCTTGCAGTTATTTTGAGCATAACAAACAAATTAAAATCCCCCAACCCTCCTATCCCCAACTAAATTTTTAAAAGAATGAAAAAGGTCTCTATACTTGAATTGGAGGAAGTTTTAAGGAACACTATATACAAAGTATACACCATTAAAAAAAAAAAAAACAAAAAAAAGCAGTTTATGTTATCCTCTAAGCAGCACTATAATATTAAGAAAGCAAATATATTTTTATTAATATTTTCTGTCTGTTCTGGGATATATTTGCTAAAGTCCTAATCAAATAAATGTATATCACCTGTGAAACTGTGATGTGATATCCCTAGAAACTTCCAGTTGCCATAGATGTTTTAGCCAAAACCCTTAGTAAGCAATTTCAATTTAAGTGCAGATTCCTTGAGTTGCAGGTTCTGAATTTTTGTGGTTGGTCTAAAGTGTTAGGTCTTACAAAAATGTACACACTCAACCCCTTTGTGCCTCTAAACCCCAAAAGGTAGCTGTATACCAGCTATTCTGGACAAATTTATCACATTATATTTTATGTCCATTAGAGTTTAGACTAAGCAACCTCAATTAGTGGACACAGGACATTAAACTTCCATGAAATATATTCAACAGAACAGTCTGACCAAATTATACCTCAGTCTTCCAAGTCACTGCTGATATTATTTCAAATATCTGGATTTTATAACAAGCCTATTGATTTAGGACTACCTACAGTACTTGAAACTTTAGTCAATCAGTTGGAGATAGATTTCTAAGTCCTATTACCAGGCATGGAATGAAGGTTTCAATCCTATTCAGCAATACTGGACAGATTTCCAGCAAGTACAGGAGAAAGAATGCTCTTACCACAGACTGTCATGGCCAAGGATTTACCTATGGCTATGTCTGATCTCTGCATTCAAAAAGAATGTTCTGGATTCTTACTCTGCATCCCAGCCTTCCGCTCAGTCACTCTGTCTTGGCTGTCTCAGTTTTGCTTGTCTACAGCTCTGCTACTCCTTTGTGGGTAGCGTGGGGGTATATATATGTATACTGCATATATATTTTGAAGCACTTGGATGGTGGGTTTTACAGCATTTGGATGATGAGTGCTAAAAAATACTGAGCAGTATGTGAAGTCAGGTGGTAGGGAAATATCAAGAACAGTAAGTGGTAACGATAGTAGTGTCGGTGGTGGCGGGGTGGTGGCACAGGCTTAAGGGCCCTGGGCCAACTCATGGTTCTGAGTGTGTTTCTGGAGGCAGCACAACCTCTGCTTTGGTGTGGTTATCAATACAGGATAGGGGACAGCCACACAGGAGCACTCTGGGAGGTATAATGGATGGGACAGCATGTGTCCTGCCAAAATACTCGAAAGTCCACTCTGTGGTAATCTGGATGTGACTGAGAAAGGTTGAGATTCAAATAATCTATTGGTTAGTGAACCAAAAGATTATGCTTGCTTTCACACTGCAGTCATTTACATTGTCTTTGTGAGAAATTGTGGCAGGATGCAAAGAAGATTGCATTATGCAAGCAAAAATAAAGAACAGTAGAATTTATAGCAAATAAGATAGTTAAATCCTGCATTAACAAAAATTTCAAAGGGTTGCTGTTGCTGTTGCATGGCAGTAGGAGTAGGCTGAAGATGATAATTTTAAGAATACAGATATATTATTAGAAAGAGCATTGCTCTGCTTACAGCTGCATCACTTTAAACATACTTAATGGTGCACTTTACTATCTTTGTTTAAGCATAGGGCAATGGCATATAGGTAAATAAGCCTACTCTCACTCTCCCTTTTTCTTTGCTGTTAAATATGCTACATGCATGCATGGACTGGAACACAGGGCATTACCTCACTTCCTAGGTAATGCACAGGGAATACTTTACAATTCCTACACGATTGTTCCTTGCTTGATATTAGTACTTTACCTTTCAACCTCCTATTTTCTTTTACATGTTACTTGTTTTTACTCATATAAAACAGGAACAAAATGTGTAATGTGATGGATTAAATGAAAGCTGGAAGACCAGACTAATTTTTGTGCTTTTAGAATATTCGCATGAAACTTTAAACAATTAAAGTCAAACTTCTGAACTCAGAGGAATATGATGTAAACATATATAAAAGGAAAATTTCAAAACATTTTTTCTACTATAGTGGGTCATATTTGTTCTTCATACAGAGACTGAGATACAGAATAATAGCATTGAAGTTTTAAAGAGAGTATAAAAAGGAAATCAAAATGTTGTAATGCTGAAACTGTAATAGTTTCAGCACTGTTATTTTGGCCCCTTTATGCATGTATCATGATTACAGTTCTTTACTTCAGTCTATCTTTTTTTGTACAGTCTCTGCCTCATTTGATGAATGATTATTATTCAAATATTTGACTAGTTATTCAAAGTGTGATCTTTTTTTTGAGTATTCACCACAGATTTGTTCTTGTGTATTTTGATACGCTCACTGCAGCATCTGAATGCTATAAAAAAATTAATTAATTTATCTCCACAAAGTTCTGTGAAGATAGATGATGTTATTATCCCTGCTCTGTAAGTGACAATCTGGTTATAAAGCAGTTATTGGTTTAACTGAAAAGGATGTGGCTACTCTGGAAGAAATTTAATAGAATCATCTAGTGAATGACTGCATCATTATGCATTTATATCAAAGTATTAATTGCAACATTTAGGAAATAGAGCATATTTAGTTGTTTTGATTCATTAACTGAGAAAACAAACATCTCATGTCTAGAACAGTTTCTAACTTTAAAAAAAAGGACTTTTATGTCAAAAAGAAGACTTCTGAATCTATGGAATTTCTGGTATCAAACAAGACAGTAGCTACTCTTTATGTAACCAACCTTGGTCCATGTATGAAATGATTAACATCACAACTACTTTTTAACTGCAGAAGAGTGAGGCTCTCTGGACATCTCTTTTTAACCCTGATTGTAGAACATAATGATCAATTGACTCTGCCTTTGTCTCATTGCTTTCTACATTCTTGCTTTTTCCTGATCATGCCCAATCCACTTCTCCTTTCAGCCCTGCCTCTGCAATTATCTGGTATCCTCACACAGATCCTACTCCCATCCATAAATGTGTTGCTCAGGCTTCTGCTACTTCCTCTGTTTTTTGGCTATATTTCTGCATATTTTGAGCAAATGTTTACTTTGATCAGGCCATACCCACCTCTGCCCACATTGCCTGCCAGCCAAAAGGGACAATATGTGGAGATCTGGAAGGCCAGGTTCTTTTCTGTGATTGGAGATGGACTGCCCAGAGAGAAGAGCTCTGATTACGTGTGAACTCCAATTTCTTTCACAGTCTTGTAACAGTGTGAATTTTTAAACAAATTTCAATATGTACCTTAAATGTACATGAGGTGCTATGTACTGGATCATCTGTACAAATGAACTGCAGTGATTCAGTAATTTTTTAATATGAACCACATTCTGTATGGGTGTGTTTGGTTTGTGGTGGCTTTTTTTTCCATCTAGTAGTTTTAGAAACAGCGTCTTTTTTTTTTTTTTTTTTAAATATATATACACGTGGGCATGTATGCACACACAAATTTAATTAGCTTGAAGTAAAATACTGAAATGTCAAATTTCAGGTAGAAATCTGGGTAGGGTTCAGGTAAGTTTGCTAAACTTTGGCAAAGTAGTTATTTTAATGGAAAAGAATTTAACAACTTTATTTCTGGGAGTAGTACCTGGGACAATGAATCATACAATTTAAGCCACTACATGGAAATTCCAGTAGTAAAATTCTCTGAGAGTCTCAGTCCTCTTTTTTTGTATGCTTGAGTAGCCCTTCTCCTTGCAAAAAATAACAGTAGACCTGCAGATATTATTTTTAAGGCATGGGCTTGTTTATGACATTGGAAACTTCATTGTCTTGCATCACATGTTACCAGTCTATCTATATCCCATCTTCAATGCCAGCGTTTTCTGATAAATTCTTTTGAAATTATAAACACATTTTAATTAACATTTCCTGTACATTAATTTACTTTGCAACAGATTTAAAAAGAAAATATTTTAATTGTAATTTTCTATCTTCATTTCTACTTTAATGACAATTACACATTTTATTTAAAATATTTGTCTGTCAAACCAAACACCTTCCTGTCTATTGACTTGATTGATATCTTTTATTGTTGTTAAGGCTTAAAGATTCCAGGGATGAAGAAATATTTAAGAAAATTAATGGATTAATGTGTTTGCCAAGAAATGTTCACATTACATTTTTTCCAAGAAAATTAGCAGGGTACTGGGCATCTAGAAATCATCTGCCTAAGAAAAAAAAAGTACCAAATGAAACATTTTCTTCATGGCCCATTTTCCATTGAGGTGCTCCCACCTATAAAAGAGTTTTCAAAGAAACTCTTTATTTTTTAATTTAAAACTACTTTTCAAATTAATCCCTTTACCTCTGTTGATATCTTTCTGACAACCTCCTAATCTCTTCAAACTGTTGGTTAAAAAGTGCACCACTAAATCAGCCTGTCATCAATTTTGTCTCTCGCCACAGTGACTCAAAGAGTTGCATCAGATAGATCATTTAAAGAAACCACAACTTTTTAAAAGAACATCTGCTGCTGTAATTTATAATGTATAACATAATCTGACATCCAAATTTGACAGAGTTTGGTAATGTCTTCCAATAACGGGTTGTGAGAGATTCTGTCCTGGGATGCTGCAAACAAAGAGGCAATAAATTATTAAAAGATGCAGCTACCAACCTAATAAGAAAAAGAAAAATAATAATCTCTACTTTGAATACTGACAAATATGATGCCATGCTGACTCCTTTTTAAACAGCCTGTTTTAAATTTAAGTATGTGCCGGTTTCTCAGGACATAATTTCCTGAGATTAGTGAATATGAATGAAAGTGCTAAGTGCTGACAATTTGAATTCTCACTTCTTTTAACACTCAAGTGCTAAATATTGCCCAAACTTTTGCTAAAATGTTAAGTATCTATCTTTTTTTTCACTGGTAAATTACCATTGATTTGAAGATCTGACAGCTACAGCCATAGTATAGTAGGAAGAACAGTTAGTGTATGGAAGAGGTAAATTCCAAATCATGATGAGAAAAAAACATCCAATTTTCATGAGGAAGCAGAGATTTCTGAGAGCAGGAGAGTAAGGCAATGTGGGCTCAGTCTAGGCAGAAGCATCCGAAGAGCGGAAGTAGGGTGGGTAGTGAGCAGTAGTCTGCAGAAACGATAGCATTTCCAGGGACGAATTCTCACTAAAACTCTGCCATTAAATCAGTTACTTTTGTAACTAAAATTCATTGGATTGTTTCATATCCACGTGCTGGGTGTGCAGGTACTGTAAGGAGATAAAATTGGGATGGGAAGCCTAGAGGAGATCTGCAGAGATAAAGTGGATTAGATAAATACTAGTTGCATTTAGAGAACTGCTATTAGTACCATCTGGCAATGAAAATATTGGTTGCTGTCGCGCAATTGCACTGGAACATGGGTATCTTTTTTTGCTAGCTTCCTGTAAGTGGTCTGCTATGAAAAGTCGCTTTCGATGCTCATGAACAATAATGAAAAGCAGGAAAGAGACTGGTGGAAAGCAGGTTCATATTTTTTAATGGAAAAGTTATCCACTCAGCAACAAAGGTGGTGAAGTTCCCAGTTTGAAAGTACTTTACAATCAGAGGCCTCATCAAGAGAGTCATTTTCAAAAAAGCACCACACTCCCTCATTGCAAATGAATAAAAAGCTGAGAAAACAAGCAGAGAATAAAGCTACTCTCAGCCTGGGGTTGGCTCCGTAGTGCGGCCTAAATCAATCCCCATCCTTTTTTATGCAGAGTGCACTTACATGCTGATGTGATGGCACAGATTTGTACAAGAGGTCCCAGGTTTGGTAACTTAAAAGAGGCTTAAACAGTTCTTAAAATACTTTAAAGGAGAAGGCATGTTGTCTGTAGAAAATACAAATGTATACTGCAATTATAAGCCAGCATTTCTTCCCATTAGAAATAAAATATTATTTCTGTTTTTCATGTTGTATTGATTTTAAAGAAACTGTACTCTCTTACAGAATCTCCAGATCATTACTCATTTTTATCTTTGCAGCATAAGACACTGTAGAAATAAATGGTGTCTTACCAATGTGAGCTATGCAGCAGATTGTGCAATCTTCATTTTCCAGGACTTTGTACCCCTAGTACACACTGTCAATAATCCAGTACTATGATTACATTAAATTAAAATTATATAAAAATATTTTGTGTGAAACTAGAAAGTTTTGGTTCCTTTCATGTGCCTACTCTCGACTGAGTCTTTTAGGACTTCCAGCACTTCACCAAAACACTTTTTTTTAAATGACAGTTTAGTGTCTCTTATATTTAAATGTCTCCAAAATTATGCTTGAAGAAAAATACAAAATATTGCGAAGACTGTAACAAATGGAAAAAGTGTCATCACAACTATGTGAGTCTATTTTAATTTGCATTTCTGCACATCATTTTAAAAGAAAGTTATCTTTTCAAAATACAAAATAGATGGCCAATGCCCTAACTAACCATGAAGTGGGTACTGCACTGGTGGATACCCTGAATTATCAATCTGCATTTCATGTAATGGGACCTGACTGGTAAACCTATAGGAATAAAAAGCAGTTGTACTGGGTGGGATGTGAAACTGAGCGTATCATGTTACATCAATATCCTGAAATTTTCCATCTAAACAGGATGTGCAAAATTGGCTTATCGATTAACAGATAGGAATTCTATTAAAATATTTTAAAGGATCCTAAAAGATCCATCATTTAAAATATCCATCTTTTAAATGTGGCAGTACAGTACCATAACATGACACTCCTACATCATGATTTAGATGATGTATAAAACAGATAATGACAAACATCAGCTGCACTGCATGTGTTCCTCATGATGTTCGTAAACCTTAGTTTAGGAATGCACATATTCAAGAACTGGCAGAAACTGTGTAAACTAGCAGAGATTAATGTACCACAAAACAGAATAAACTTTGTTTTCTGCTCATGTACTTCTGCTACTAGAACTAAAAGATGCATATATTTTTTTAAATAGTCTGCTATCTGTGTGGAAGTTACAGCAGATCCCCTTAAGCTAGATCAGAAGATATATTCATATTCTGAGTGAATTTTGGTGAATCTAATTTGAGGCTACTAGTTACCAGATTAAGTGATAGTATCATTTTTATGTTCATCATTACCAAAAAAACAAAAGAAAAGCCCCACAAAAAGCAGCTTTACCATAAAATCTACTATTTATTTACCATTTATCTACCTGCTTTTGGCGAAGACCAAATCACCAAATTTAAATGCCATATTTGGAACTCTTGAAGAACTTCATGTTCGCAGATGTCATTATGAGGACTGTAAATTTCAATCCTAATTTCTACCTCTGAATCTATCTGTCTACTCTATTGAAACACGGTAATTTAGGAAAGAATGGGAAACAGGCAGTGAAGATCTGTTGCTTGAATGTCATTACCTGTCACTCCTTGCTTCACTTACATGGCCCATTTTGAAGATCATGCTGCCTTTTTATACTTGCTGGATATCCATTCCTTAGACCTCATTTGCTTGGGTGGTTCAAGCTGTCAAGTGCTCAGAGTGTGTGGCAGCAATTTTGCAAATTCCCTGAGGCGCTTAGCCCCTATTTCATCTTTTATACAGATGACTATTCCTGCTTACCTACAAAAGCTTTCTATTCAAGAAGAGATTTTTTTTCAGTTGCACTATTTAAAGTCCAACTATCTCAAGTGACTCTAACTTAATGTAATTAGCAGAATCTGATTACTTACATAATTTTTGATGTGTGTTGTAGAACAGAATATTTATGGTAGCAAAAATAACATCATAATTGTGCTAATAAAGCAATATTTTATACTTTTATATTCAAAAGTGTAACTCTAAAAAATATGATACAGGTATGGGCATAAAAAGATATCTATTTGAAAATTTGCTATAAAAGCTATTGCTGAAATCCCACAACACATTTCTAAAACTCTTTTAGAAAAATGGTCTATTAAAAAAGGTTCAAATATTTCTAAGTTAGTAATAAGCTAATGTCTGGCCTGGGTCATACTGCAGGACACACAAATGAATTAAAGGTGTGCAACTGGAATTCTTCTTCTGGAAATCTTCTTCTGAAATGTCAGATATGGATTATTGAGGGGTAGTATTTGTGGGTCAGTGACTCAATTTCAATTCTTGAATGACTGAATTTTAGTAGAAAGGCTCAGAGTTCCAATTGTCAAGATTAACAAGACATCATTCCTTTACGAAAACAAGGATTGTACGTCCATCTCTGGAATATACCTATTCCCAGTCAATGCCTCATATGACCTACTTGTGATGCACTCCTTGTGATACACCTGCCAAGATTCTCTAAAGTCTTGACATGGGTGCCTATGAAAGACTCAGATTTACAGCTCATGCTCTCATTCTTGACTGACTCTCAAATCATCCCTTTCTGTTTTGTCTCACTGTTTGGCCTCTAGAGACCAAAATATTTCTGATACATTATGTTATAATGGCTAATATATTTAACCAGAAGACAGAGAATATAGGTTCTGGGCTCCTATATTTAAACCTGCATCTGGCAAAAAAGCAGCCTTTGGAGGGACATAATTTAGTCCTTACTGCTTCAGGTTCAGGCACTGAGCAGCAAAGAATTCAGAGATAAAGTAAAGACAAAGGGACACATTAATTCTCAGACCTGTGATGAATATTTCCTGGTAGAACAGTCTGGGTAACCTAGTCCTAACCTGAAAAGGTTGAATATTTTTTCAGACACAGACATGGTCCTTTTTCATCATTATTGTATTGGGTTTTGAGAACATTGTTCTAGTCCCCTACCATGTAAGAATTTTGCGGGAGGATTGGTATCCACTGTTTTGGGATAATTCCAAATTTACTCTCTTCCCCATATAAAAGGATAAAGTTCACCTCTGGGTGAGAAATCATAATGGATTTCTCCAACTCATCAATTTGTATTGGTTTCTGTGAGCTTATATGAGTTTGAGCATGTTTTCAGGGAAAAATATTTTTTTTAGAATTTCAGGATGAAATCTTATATTCCGTCTAGTGTCTCCAAAGAACAGTTATCTTTTAAGAGAGCCTTAATAAATGAGTGGGGCAACATTTACAAAGTACCATTTGTTCATTCTGCAGCAATCCTCACACTGTCTGTTAAATGAAATTGGCCTTCACTTCTGTTTCTCAATGTGATGAATGGCATCATTCAATAATATATGTTTGTCGAGTTGCAATCTTGTGCAGTGTTAAGTGAGGTTCAGCCTGCATATAAAGTATATTCTCTAATAAAAAAGAAAAAACCAACAAAACAAGACAGGAAATGATGGGGGAAAACTTTGATGCCATTGTACATGCTATCAAAATTACAGAGATGACATTAGTCATTGGGAATATTGTTTCACATTGAGTTTGCTGTGCACAAACTGATAGCACAAATTGTACCTTGGGGTTTAAATTTAAAAAAAAATATCCTTTCACATGCAAAATTCCTTTTTTACTCATGAAAATAGATATTTCAAGGCATGAGTGGAAAGGTAAATATTATATACTTATATCTTCTAAATAAAAAGATTCAGGGCACACATGCACAAATGCCTGCTTCTGGATGAGGAACCTGTTCTCTTTATATTTTCAGAAGAGATGTGAAATTGTAATTTCTAATGTAACAGTAATTTTTGTAGAGTTTTTTCTTTCCTAAAAAAAGAAAAGTGACAGGCCATATACTATCCAGGAATTCCATGTTGAATCTAATTTTTCAAAAATATTTAAATAAGGTTGTGGTCTTCCTTATTGAGTGATGAGAATCCATCAATACTAATCACAACTGTTTAAAGCACATTCACAGTAAAGCACAAAAATTTTAAAAAGACAATTAATGGCATATTGAGTGGATCAAGTTTTATTTGTGCTAAGCCTACTCTCTCAGGAGCATTTTCTATTAACATTGCTTTCTACAAGTGATAGAAGTTTTAACCTTGGTGTAGCAGATAAGCCATTGATCTGTCAGCAGACTTTTCCCTACCTCCCACAGTATGGCGCTTCAAAAGTTTGTTTGGAAATGAAACCAAATTCTATGTTTCCTCTACAGATGGTTGACCTCTTTCAGTTAGTGGCTGCATTACTCATTTAAACAATTATACAGGTCAGAATGGTGTAATCTAAATTATTTAGTCTCTGAGTGTTTTTCAGACACCACTGACAGTCCGAGAGGATCCAGCTGCTGGTTGTACCTGGATTTGAACTCCAGAAGATAACAGAGCTTTGGTTAGGGGTTTTAGTCACCATACATTGTTTCATCTTCGAAAACACATACCAAAAGCAAACTGCTCCTAAGGGACTGCAACTGCTCAGGTATCAAAACATGCCAAAAGGAAGACTAACGTTTCCCAGACCAAAAGTTCAAAACAGTTTCTACTTCATCTGAATAAAAATACCTGGATGCTCCTCCAGCATGCAAATCTTAAAAATACCTTTTCTTGTTTGTCCCCCACAGGGAGCAATTCAAGCCTACCAAACAGTCTAGCAAAATATTATGATAACCTTTTCTATCCTAATTTGTACTGGAGGCTGTGTGTGTGCTAGGATCAACATTAATTACTGTATAACATTTCAGCTGTGTAGTTCATAGAAATGTCAGGGAGTTAGCTAAAGGGGATGTGGGGTCCTGATATCAGCGGGGGGTAAGTGGCCTCAACCATTGTGCAGCATGTGGATGATGGGAATTTACAAAAATAGAATCCATAACTGAGGTGTTAAAGCTAACTAACCTCAATAAAAAGTTCTTTTTCACCAAGAAAACCATCACATAGATAAAGTGTTCGCAAGCAATTACTTGCATTTTCTAATAAAATCTAAGTTAATAAGTCTGGAATCCAACAGTTAGCAAAACAGACTGTAATAATGATTCTACATAATAATTGATCTACTTTGTTAAAGTTAATATATCAGTTTGAATTAATGCATTTTAAATTCAGATTCCTTTTGCAGCTTGAATCCAAACTAATTACAGGTTTTAAATTGTCACTAGTAGGAGCTCAGCCAAGGCATATTTCCTCTCTTCTTTAGTTGCACCCTGAGAATTCATGAATCAATTTTTTTCTGGGTCATGACTTCGCCCCACCAGGAGCAGAGAAAACCCTTCAGTGTGAAGAAAATTTAATGGCAGAGATCCCAGTACAGGCAGAATTTGCACGCAAATGGCTAGGAAGTAAATGGCAGGGGAACTTTCCAATGTATGAGAAAGAAACCTTAAAATCATTTGTAGTAATCCAAAAGGCAGTGAATTAAATAAATAGTTTTAAGCACAGCAGTATCCATGTCTGTCTTGGCAATTTAGGATTGTTGGATGATTTAAGAGAGGGCTGCGTTTGCAAGCCTTTTTTTTAAACAGTAGAGGTCACCTTAGTACAAGTCTCTTCTAAAAAAACAGCCCACAACAACAATAAAAAACCCTTTTCTACCCTGATAAATTATGCACTTAGAAGTACTCACAACTTCCTTCCAATGTTTTGTATAAACTTAAAAAAAACCAAGATTATATTGTCAGTTTAATTTCATTATATTTTGCTATAGGGATTATTCAATATGAGAAGAGGATTTTTTTCTAAGCACGTTAACAGTTTTAATCAGTGATCTACACATACAATTCATTCAAATATCTGAAAATTGGTTTGTGTTTTAAGCTTTACAATTATATAAGGATCTGTCAGGACTACATATTTTTTTGTCTTTTATATTTACCATCGGGAAAAATGTGACAAAGTAATTTGTTTCTTAGGAGGAGATACTCAGACATAAATTGCATCTATCAAAATTCACTCATCTTCATTAAAAATAAAAAGCATTCAGAAGCCTGACAAATCAACAAAAGATTTAGTAAATTAGCATAAAATATATCCAGCTTAATACAAATTGACAAAGCTCTTTCTACAGTATTTGTTTTCATGGCATGGCTACCTTTTATCAACGTTGTACCTAACATCACCTTGGAAACTGCTTTGTGGAAAAGCTTTAGCAGACACTGAGAATGAAAGCAGAAAATTATTTGTTAACTACTTAGAAGATTCTATACATAGTGAAGGAATTTTTATAATAATTTAAGACCATTCAGAAGTAAATGCTTTCCAAAAGAAAGTCTGGCTGTTTAAAGAAATTAAAGGAATTCTGGAAAATGGCACACAATACCTTCTTGCCATACATACAAATATATTCTTAAATGTTAAAGTGGTATTTTGTTTGCACTGCCAGTATTACCAGATTTAAATGGTGTAAAGTAACTGTTTTGGCAATCTTCTCTACCAGATTAGGTTATTTAAAGAATGCACATTAAAAATCCTACTTAATATCTTGAGATTATTATCTTTATACATTATCACTTCAGAAATGAAATGTCTGGGACATTCTTAAATGCTATTTTACTTCTAAATCACTCTATTAGATTTCCTGCTTGAGTGATTTGTGAAGAAAACATTACATATATATTTTTTTCTGATTACCAAACCGCATTAGACACAAAAGTCTACTTGAAACTAGTTTACAGTTTAAAAACAGGTCTAATAACAGGTGAATGCTGAAAAATATGCAAACAAAATGGCAGACATGAATGACTTCATTTAAGGCATAATTGCTTCTCATCAACCCAAGAAATCATGCAGAAACAGTCCCTGTTTCAGCCAGTCAGGGAGAGACTGGAGAAATCACTCAGGCATGGATTCTAAATGGAAGGTCCACTCCTGGGTCTCAGCCAGGGAACTGCTCCACACACAGATCCAAGCCTAGGGACAATAGTCCTTAGAATCACAGTTCATCATAACAGATAATTATACAGCAAGTAAAACAATAAGGTATTTTGGCCTTTCAATAGATAGACTAATTGTGGACTAGGGAGTTCTGCCTGGGAGGCATAAAACACACCCCTCTGTGAGTCATTTTATTGTGGTGAGGAGTGGCATGAATTTTGTGGAAAGGGATTTTAGGAACTGGTGAGTTCCATATGTTGTTTTTTGCTGTATGTCTCAGGCACATAGCCAGAGTTTCCACGCACACAGCTAGAAGCTTTTTTTTTTTTTTAAATTCTTCCCACTTGCCCATTTAAATGTTTTAAGGAACATTATATTTTTTTTCCCCCAGCAAAGTCGGTAACCGCAATTATTTTCCTCTTTTAAGCATAATAACATTTCAACTTGGATAAGGTGGAAAGAACTATATTGGTATTTTCAAAGGGAAAATATGTTAAGATTACATATTTTATATATGGTTTTCATATCAATGAATTCATAACACTGGGTTAAAATATTCCCTGAAACTATTGTGTACCATTTGTTTTCTGGATTGTTTGCAGAGACAAAAAAACGAAGAAGGAAATACATGTAGTTCAAGACAGAGCAGCTTTTGAATCTTTTTAAATGTGTCATTCTGTTTTATGCTCAGCCAGTTCTTTTTCTTCTCCTTAAAAAGATGACAAGCAAGCAAACTCTTTTCTAGCAAATAAAAGTGTTAGTTCTTGGATGCCATGCAAAGAGTGCAAATGCATAAGAAGGCTGACCTCCTGCACTAGGAAACAAGTACTCTATCTCTGCAATTTGTGCAGCCCCACTGCCAGCCAATTAACTCGAAGTTGAGTTTTGACTCAAACTCATGACCCTTCAATCCCCACAGTCATGTGTTACATCTGGTATCATTGAATTAGTCCTTCCATTTTGGCTTGCTTTTTTTTTTTTTTAAACCGTCCACTTTCTTTCTGCCAATTTTTTTTCTAACCACTAATGATGATTCAAGAAGCTTTCTACAGTATCTGCATATTTGTTTGTTTTTGAGTAGAGCTCCCTTGGAAAAAATCTGGCATACATTTTTTTTTCTAAGAATACCATTCAATTCTGCATTTCATGATACCCTTTTTTCCTGTTCTGTACTATAATGGTGACCATTACATCATGTACCCTGAGGGCTGTGCTTAAAAAGAGAAAGGATGGTGAAATTAGCAAAAATAAAAGGAACTCCCTGACTTGAATTCACAAACTGGGCTTGTTTTTGTTAAACAGAACAAAATCTGCAGTGACGGTAGCAAGTTCAATAACGTGTAGCGCATACGTTTTTCTCTCAGCTAGAAAGCACCTTCCTTAAGAAATGCTTTTAAAATATTCAATGTAAACTACTGAAGATACTCATATTAAATAGTACTCCCCAAGCTGTGAGTACGTTTCTTGTTTTATTTTTAGTGTTTTTTAATGGAATACAATTTATTATCTGGAACCTGTTTGCCTCCCAATTATCTGTAAAATTTTGTTTTAAAAATTCTGATGAAATGAAAAGGAACAGTTGATTTATTCACTTTTTCAGAAGTCAGACCTGAAGAGTTAGAGAGTCGAAAGTACATTTAGACATTTTTATTCAGTACTGCTTTTCTAAGAATCTCTCTTACGCTAGCAAAAAACAGTGAATGGTAGCTGCGGTCGGTAAATACAGATAATTCCAATGGTGAACGTGTAATCAGTCTTTAAGGGTTTAATACATTCTTTTTTTTCCTCATCATGTCTACACTGGATTTTCTCACTCAGCTATTGTATGTGCACTGCTTCATCCTTATGTCAGTATATCTCCATGTAAGTCTTCTGCTTGCCTTTTGAAACTGGTTGAATGTATCATCCCTCATATATATACGCACACGTGTGTATGTGTGTGTGTGTATGTATGTGTGTCTAAGTGTATCCAAAATCAACTGAAAAAAAATTATACCCATGTCAACAGAAAAACTACGTTAGTGTTGTAAAAGTGGTCATATTTCAAATGCTTTTGTGCACATGAAATATTTTTGTGGTTACTGTATGAAAGTACGATAACATCATTGTATCATATACAGCAAGTTTTATAACCGTCACTGAAAAATAAATGCATTATTATTGAATGATGCGATATTTAAATATAAAAGCAGTTGAGTGCCCTATCAGTTTCCTCTTAATATTTTGCTGGTACGAATGTTTTTCTGACTTCTAAATCACACATTTGCTAAAATGAGCTCTGCTAGATATCAGTTTGAACACAGGCACAATGTGTCTCAGTCAGATTCATAAAACAGATAGCTGAACTAGAGTTTGACTTTTGACATCAACAATCTGACTTCAATATTTCTCCACAAAAAGAGACTTCTGACTCTCATCGCTGTTTCAGTGTGATGGATAGCTTTTCAGTTGCTGACAGCAGTGAATGTAATAAATGTAATCATCCACACTGGGGGCTGAATATTTCTATTTTTTAAGATTTCTGTCTTGTGCATTACGAATGACAAAGTAACACCTGCACTATTACAGTCCCTCCTTTCCTACAAAACTGAAATACAAAAATATTATTATAAGTTGTCTATGTATTAGTACTTCAGTGCTAAATAAGCTTTTAATTACCTACATTTGTTTTTTTTTTCTCTAAGAAACACTTGCAGAAACAGAGCTTAATTTTAGCTCTGTTTGACTTCTCTGATCATCTGGGTTTTCATTGTCATTGCTTCATAATAATTTAATGTCATATATAATGACATAAAACCAGAGAAAACCACAGAAGCTGCCAATCTGAACTGATCTAAGTGTTCACTAGTATAAGCATAGAAAAGCCTGATTTGTTTGTGCCAACAACATTCAGCGTGGTCTGTAACTGGGCTAGTGTTCCTTTGCTATTTAATTTTCAAATAGTCTTTCAGCGTACAGTGTAGCTGCTTAATCAGAGTGTTTTATCTACCACAATTAACAAAATGAGTGAATGTATATATTGGCAATACATAAAAAAAGTATTAAATTTATGTTTACCATTTTGTCAGCTAAACATTTTACCATCCTGTTTTTTCCACTCGCTTCATCTATAAGCAACTATTATTATGTTTGCTACTGAAAGTGTAGAGCTGAAACACATGCCTAATTCAAAATTAGTTCTAAACTTTCATTAAAAAGCTTTGCAAAGAAATATCTTTTGTTAATGAAAAACTTATTTGGAAGCATATAAAGCCACAGTTTGCATTTTCCCCAGTCTCTGAAAGCAGTGACTTATTTTACTTTACATCTAATTAAAAGTTTATGGAGATGCAATGGATTTTTGTGCAAATTAGAATTAATTAGAGTTATTAAGAAGCCATGAAAAGAAGGATTTGAGAAATAGTGAGAAATATTATTTAAACCCTAATGGAATTCAGCGAAACCCACAGGTCTATTACAGGTCCCTGATTTGCCAGGATCACTGCAGGGAATCTAACATTAATAAGCACACTGGTAATTAAATCATTTGTTACTTTGTCTGTAATGTTGTAATGTTTCACTGATACTCTGTCAGAGCTCTTTGTGCAGATCAGAGCTAATCAAAGGTAATCAATTTTCAGCATTTGAAAAATCTGTAAATGATTATACATTCATCAGATCATTTAGTGGAGTGCAAGGAAAGTGCAATGCAATTAATCTTCCTGCATGAGGAGGAATTACCACCACAGAATTCAACAGTTATAATTAATTTCATTGTCTTGCTGTGAATTTTGATTGCTTTTCTTTGGACTGTATAGTACAAATGATGATTCATTGCAAAGTATTTGCAAAGCAAACACACCAGTGTGCTATGCAAATTAAAGTAGCTGTATAACAGATAGGTTTCAAACTTCCTATTTACTCAGGGTTGTTGAGTACTAATTTGCCAAATAATTGCTTGTTAACTTTATACACTCTTCCTCTGAATATTGAGATTGGTAACCAATATAAATAGAAAGCACATGCTGTTTGATATCTCATGGTAAGTGTTTGAAATACTAGTTAGCACTTAAACTTGTACTCAACTAGAAAAAAACATAATTTACAACATATTTTTCTAAAACCATTCATTCTACCTTCTATAGTATTTTAATTCATTTTTTTCAGTGTGACGTTCACTGAAAGACAAAGAAGGAATTTTATGGCTGTACCACAAACAGCATATAAGGTTAAATCAGAACATTTTTTAACCATTATTGCTTTAATACAATTTTTCCTTTATTCACATTACTGAATATCAAGTAACATTTTCAGGATATTATCAAATTATAGTAGGCAGTATGGACATTTCTAGAAAATTGGTCTAGGCGCCAAATACCAGTGTCCAAACCAAATGTTGTGCTCAAGATTCCCATACCAAACTAGAGCCTACTTGAAGGAACTGGAGTGCTGAGCAGACACATTAGCTGCTGTAAATTCAGCAATAGGTCTGGAAGTTAATTTTATACCTTCGTACAAAACTAGAGGCTACAATCAATGATTTGCTTGGTTTGCTCATTGCTAGTAAAATATCAAAATAGAGATGTTCAGATTTGAGAAATGCCAAAATTTCATTCTAAAAGTGGCAATTGATTTCAAAAAGTGTTGAATTAAGCATTGCAAACAGAAACATGGGCATAAGAATTTATGGAGAGTGGTAAGAATGTGTAGCTCCAAGCTGTATATTTAATATGCCCATTGATTTTTAAGTAATTTCAAATTTTATTTTAAAAGCTGTAGTACTTAATGAATATTGGGAATTTATCAGCAGATATCTGTCTAGTCACTACTGGCAGCATTATATGTTAGGTGCTGCTTCATTTATAATCAGCTGGAAGTTTTTCATTGAAAAAGGTAAAACTCTACAATACTGCATTATATTGCTCTGTACAAATGAGGTTTGGTAATAGTAATGTATAGTATATGTACATATGTCTATGCATGTATATATGATTATGCAGCATATATACAATAAATATTCTTCGAAAGCCAGTTCTTCCATTGCTGTCTTTATGACATCATGAATAACACATGATTTATTTAAATTTAAACACATGATATTAGAAAAAAGAAAGACATTTCAAAGAGAAGGTGACGATGGAATGACAGGCTCCTTTCAATAATAAATAGTAAAATTTAAACATTGTACAGTTAATTAGTGTAAGATACTAACAGAAGACAGAATGAGAGATGTTCAGAATTGAGAAGTGCCAAAATGTGGAGCTGTAAATACTGATTGTCTAAGTGCTTCTGAGAGCCCTGGAAAATTCTTAGAATGAATGTACACAGAAGTTTGAGGCATTCCAACTCATCTCTTCATTTCAACCTACTTGGCCATGACTGAGTCAATAGGCTGAGTCTGACTCAATGTTTGCAGTCCACAGCTGAAATTACAAACATATAAATTTAGATATGAAGTAAATACTATTTTCAGAATTTAATGCTGAACAGTAAAATTCTGATACTTATAATCTGTTCTGATAGCTCTCCACAACTCGTAAAGAATTTTTACCTATTGCATGTTTTCTTGTATCAATGAAAACTAGAACAAAGACAAATCTTGATATTTAGAGAACAGTGCATTGCACATATACAAGGAATCCATGCTGTTACAGTTTTCAGAAATGTCTATTTTTTATATGTCATCAATTGTTTCATCATCTAAAAACCATTGATGTGCACATCTCAAAAAGAAAAAACTCTTCTTGATGGATATTTGGTTTATAGTGGTTTTATTTTGGAATTTTCAGTGAAAATTCAAAAGACTGCAAAATTGTACTGGGAATCTTAGAAAAATAAACCTTTCACTGTTGCAATGAAAGTATTTTCTGGCATTTGAACTGGTTTGGACCATCCTCACTAAAGCATTCAACATAGACTTGTTCATGACAACTGCAGGAAGAAACTGCTGAGAACAAAATATTTATGTGCTTATCAACAAGAATTTTCATTTGTATCTGAACAGAGGCTGAGAGGTTAAGATGAAAGGCTCATTTTTCAACTTGTCGAGTTTGTTTATCTTGCAGCCACAAAATCTTCCATGTTTTACTAGGGATGAATCAAGGGCAATCAGCATGATATTATTCAATTTGGACTGGAGGTCCACGGACCTTGTATTTATTTATTCCACATTTGTTCCAGGCTGTGATCTTCCTGTAACAAATGGCCTGAAAAAGATTATTTCCTCAGGTAAAATGAGGAAAAAGTATTATAAAATGTAATGTCTCCCAAACCCACACACGCATATTCTACATTCTTGTATATAGGTACAGACCCTTTCTCCTCATCTTCTCATAAGAGATATACTGCTTCTTCATGAAAATTCTTAATTTTCTCTGACTGTATGGAAGACTTCAAATAGTTCAGATCTACACACAATGAAGAGAATTGTCAATTTAGTGTGGCTTTAAGGACATCCCCAAAACATACCCTGACCTTTCATTGGCCCTATTCAGTCCACTTTTCTTTGTCATCATAACCTCTGTAAACATCATGGAAACCTGCAGCCATGTCCTCATTCTATGCTCCAAGCAGTTTAGCTTGTCTGAATTGCACTATGTTCACTTTTTGTAAGTAAAGTATCCCATATTTAAGTTCATTTTTTTTATTATTTTGCTTTTTCTTTTACCTCTTTCAATGATCTTTTATTGTCTAAAGTCTAGATTTCTGCCGAGTTTGTGAACTGCACTTGTCAGAGTATTGCCCACAACTCTGGGTTCCTTTGTTGAAGCTGTAGAAATAAAATGAATAGTATAAAAGCTTGATGGCATCTGTGGATAGGAAACTCATTAAAAGCCTCAGCCTTCTGTTTTATTTCTAACCACATTGCCCTGTGGGATTTCAAGGTCTTGCAGGATGAAACCAGCAGGACTCATTACTTCTAAAACAATGTTTAGAGTTCTATTGGTGGTGGAATGTTCTGCCAGTCAGGTAAAAAACCTAGGCCTTTATCCTTCCTGGGACAATACCAGGCAGCTCAGAAACTGCTTGGAAAAGTCATGCCTTTGAATGCAACTGCAGGTGTTGCTCCTCAAAGACTGTTGGTACCCTCCTATGCACCCTTCAAAGGAACAATAGAAAATTCACTTTGGGATTCAAATGGAGTCTAAGAAAATTTGAAATAATAGGAACAAACTTTTGAGACTTCCTACATTTTTCCCACGAACCTATGGACCATGACTAATACCCTGAGGGCAAAAAAACATCCTTTTTCCCTCTTACACAGGCATAGAATTCATGGTGTCAGATAAATAAGCTTCATGACCTCACCTTGTTTAAGGCTACCATTCAATTACTAGCAAAGACTAGTCACCACAGTGAGAAAAGAGTGTGGCATTCTGATTGCTCACATTAATTAGAAATGGTGCAAAATTTATATCATAGAATAGTAAAAAATTGTATGAACTCTCTTCACAAAACAAAAACATTTAGACAAAAGTAACTAGTATTAGTTTCAACAAACTGATGGTTCACATTTTCTGTTCAATTAGATAAAATTATGAGAAAAAATTTAATACATGATAGAGAAAAGTAAGGACCTTGCAAGTGTGGAAGTGATTTAGCCTCCTAAAGTAGTTTCACAGCTGTGTTAAATAGAATTCCTTTTAGAGATTTTCCAAATAATTTATACATAATATCTGAAAATTTCAATCATTTGGTAAAAATGCCTAATGCAGTAATAATTAATAAATTTTGTACACTGGCAAATATACTTATTAAAAAGTATAACTCATGATTGCATACTGAAATGTTATTTAAAATTTCAATGCTGCAGTTATATAAAACCATGTGAATAACCTAAAATGAAAATAATTACACATGCAAAATTTAACTGATAGATGATATCTTATGAACTTTAAAATCTGAGCAAACATGTTTTAAAGAAAAATTGTTCAAGTGACAAACTTTATAGATTATCAAGTTACATAAAGATCAAATTCATGCAGTTCATAAAGCTGCAGGATAGGATGACACTTGGAAGGGCAGAAGAGAGCTGAACAGCAGAATATCTGTCTCGTGTATAAGAATTATATTCCTTCAAGAATAGGAGTAATGTCAAATAGCTACATTACCATCATAGGAGATTTTCTTTTTTTGAACAAGTTTCCCAGCAATAGACTTAATACCACGCAATCTAAAGAATGAGTGTCAGTATTTAAACACTTAATATCTCCGAAATTAGAAAGAAAGATACTCCTTATTTTTCATCAACTTCCAAGATGACTTTGCCCAAAAAAACACCAGTGGTAAAGCAGTTTCTCTTTTTGTTTTTATTTTCTTTTTCTGAGTCTATGTCAACTCCAGGAGTTCTCCTATAGTATCTCACTACTTTGAATTTCTAAGGCATTCTGAAAAAAAAATCAGTAGAAGTCCAATCTATAAACTGCAAACTTGTTTCCATATGATTCAGAGCTGCATACTCTTAATACAAGCGGGTCTAAATGGGATATATCCTGTGAGGCTTATTTACTTAGAATATGAAGTTCTTTCTTTTGCCTATATTTACATGAGTAATAGGAAACCATAGCATTATTTCTGGCAATAAATGAGGGGACTGAAGACTATTGGATGAAAACAAATGATGGCCCTCAAAAGAAGATACAGTTGGGAGCTTTGTGTAATTGTTTCTGCATTACTGCTCCCACAGGACCAGCTGAAGAGATTACCAGCCCCAGCCAACCCCCAACTGTTTGTTGCCATCCTCTTGCCAGAGAACACTGCCTTGCCAGATCTACTGGTTAAATTACTTGTGTGATCCCTCCCTAATTTATTTCAAAGTGACTTGGTTAGCAAAGCAGGCAAGCAGAAACTATCTATTATTTCAATGGTTTATGCTGGCTCATTTTAATTTTAATAGCCTAGAAAGCAATCTCAACAACAGCTCAGCCAGGAAAACTAAGGATGGCAGCTACTGAAAGCAGTCTGGGGTTGGTGAACTTCAGCAACTGAAAGAGAAAAGATTCTCACAACATGCAGATTTAAACCAAGGTCCAGCAAAATATTTAGGCACCTCTGCGTTTAAAACACCTGGATCACACTACTGCTTTAAATGGGGCTACTAATAAACTATTACTTATGACAATTATGTTATTTTTGGAAAACATATGTCAGAGGATGATATTTTTTGCATGTAACCTTGTATATGAAAATTAAGCATCTTGTTTGCATTAATCTTCTAGGCTTTTCCTATAGTCAATAGAGGAACCACCTCCAGAAGAGTAATTCCCCAGCAATCTGAGAAAGGAGGTGCCAGCTGCCTTCTGAAGATGTTCACCACAGAGGATAGTCACCCCTTAGGTTGGAATATGCAGCCATCTCCTAGGCTGCTGAAGGCAGGCAAACTGAATTGTGTCCTATCTGTACCCCACCAAGTGGGCCTGACAACCACAGCAGTGTTATTTCTGGAAAAACATTCTTAAATGGGACAATCATCTTTACTGATGCCATCACACCCTTACCATCCATTTTGGAAAAATATTTATAAAGTATCTAGTGTTCATTTAGTAGTAGAAGTCAGTATTTCATAAATGTCATATATATATATATGTTACTGCCATCACTTACTACTTTAACTTCCTTTATGCTGGTTGTTTCCCTGGTTTCAAATAAACTTTTAGATTGTAATTAGCTTTCCTAATAATGTACACTGTCATGCAAAACCCATACATTTCTTGGGATTACCTGCATAGATGTATGTAAATTAGCTACATATATGTCTTTATATATGGAGTCGCATGAAAACAGATATTTTTAGAAATATAGAAGTGGTATGAAATGCTTAGAGTATAGTAAAACAAATTTTACAGTATCAGTTTGAAATCTGCTGTCCATGTTTATTTAAACATAACTTGCCAGTTACCTTTCTATGGCCCTTAGTAGTCTTTGTTCACACTCAGCATACAAAAGTTAAAAGATTCTTTATCATCTCAGAAACTGCTTTCACAATTTTAAATCAACCTAAACTTATATAGTACAATTCTGCTAAGTGCTTTAGTCACTTGCAGCTTAAATCCAGTAAGTTTGCCAGTTAGTTGTCAAGTACTCAGATGAAGGTGAATTGAAAGCTTTTCAGCAACTAATGGAAGATGTTATAACAACAGATTAAAACTGAACAAGGATGCCTTCATGAAATCATCCCTCTTTTGACAACATTCATTTGATTTCACAAAATGACAGAATCAGAGAATGGGTTGGAAGGGACCACAGTGGGTCATCTGGTCCAACCTCCATGCTCAAGCAGCGGCATCCTAGAGCACACAGCACAGGATTGCATCCAGATGGATCTCAAATATCTCCACTGTGAGAGACTCCACAATGTCTCTGGGAAATCTCTTCCAGTGTTCAGCCACTCACACAGTAAAGAAGTTCTTCCTCACATTCATGTGGAACTTCCTGTGCATCGGTTTCTGCCTGTTGCCTCTTGTCCTAATGCTTGGCACCACCAAGAGGAGCCTGGATCCATCCTCCTCCTAACATCCTTCCTTCATATACTGATAGACATTTATAAGGTCCCCTCTCAGTTGTCTCTCCTCGAGGCTGAACAGGCCCAGCTGCCTCAGCCTCTTCTCATAAGAGAGATGCTCCAGTATTTCAATTATCTTTGTAGCCTCCGCTGGACCCACTCCAGGAGCTGCATGTCTCTCTTGCACTAAAGAGCCCAGAACTGGACACAGCACTCCAGATGTGGCCTCACCAGGGCTGAATAGAGGGGCTGAACCACCTCTTTTGACCGGCTGCCAATGTTCTTCCCAATGCACCCTAGCATACCACTGGTTTTCTTGCCCCACCAGGGCACACTGTTGGCTCGTGGAAATCTTGTTGTGCACGAGGACCCCCAGGTCCTTCTCTGCAGAGCTGTTTTCTAGCAGCTCAGCCCCCAGCCTGTACTGGTGCCTGGGGTTATTCTTCCTCAGGTGCAGGATCCTGCACCTGCCTGTGTTGAATTTCAGAAGGTTCTTCTCTGCCCATCTCTCCAACCTATCAAGGTCCTTCTGCAGGGCTGCACAGCCCTCTGGGGTATTGACCACTCCTCCCAGCTTGAGGCTACCAGTGAACTTGCTGAGGAGGGATCTGCACCTTCATCCAAGTCATTGATGAATAAGGTAAACAATACTGAGCCAAGCACGGAATGTTGATTTGACATTTTCTAAATTATTTCTTGCAGATCCTCCAGATAAGGGGTAAGAGCTGCACAGAGGGAGATAACTTTTCTGACAGTGGTTATTTACTCACTAGTAGAACTATCATATCCATTCACTAGTAGTACTATGGTATCCAGTGTTTAAGGCAGAATGACACTTCATTTTTCCATCATAAAAATTACCAAACTGAGGCAGGGAGTTGATAAGTGACCACAACAGTAAAGACACAAAGCCTTAGAGACTAATTACCAAACTGTACAGATGTCTACAGTCAGAACAAAAGGATGATTCTTTACTGTGTGAGTGTATTTAAAACAGACATCGGAAGCAGATAAATGCACATACCAAAAATGAAAACAACAACAAAGTAGTAAGATTGGTGTGGTTCTTACACTAACAAGTGGGAATTATTTTTCCTTCTTGACAGGCTTAAGCAAGATTTGAAATTGCATTTTATAATAGCATTTTTCCTCATTCATCAAATAAATAGTTTTAATGTATCAATACATGATGTAGGATATAATTCTAAAACCTTTCTTGTGCTTTAGGAACCTGGAATCTGTGGAAGCTGCCATATGGGGGAAAATCATTAGTGAGGAACACAGTTACATGAAAAATCCTCAAAATACAGAGTGTTTTAGAACATGAAACATAGATGGAGTTCAGTTACTGAAAATATATATCTCTGTGGTGCAGCCTCATTCTAAATGGATGCTGATCCTTGCTCCAGGCTGCAAGTTTTCTGCAGTCAGCTGCGGATGTGATAGGACTTGCTTTTATATAATCGTTTTGTCTTATCTGTAAGCATCCCTCACTTGGACAACTTGAGAGGCATTAAGGGTGTGTGCAGATGAACGAGTTACCCTCTGAACTTATGTTTCTCATACTCTGCAAGAATTGCCTGCAACACACTTTTATGCTGCATTGTACCACTCAGAAAGAATACAAATATGGAGTAGATGACAGGAAAATAGTTCGTAACACCTTACATTGCTGATAAGGTGTTTTTCATCTTTCCATAGCTAAGGTTTCCTGCTATCTCCTTCTTAAGGCCAGTTACTCTTACTCTGTTGTGTGTTACTCTTACTCTGTGTTTCTTGCTTATAATGAATAAAAAATTTAATCAAATTGATCACCAGGACTTGGCGTTTTTATGCCTCTACAGTGCTGAAATGCTTTGCAATGACCTTCCTCAATTAATAAATCCAGTGTTGTTTATATGTATATAAAGATATATAGAGAGAACTTTTAAAAATACGGATTCAGTGTTATCCCTACATTGTGCAATTATAGAAAAAGTTATTCCTTTGTTGAGTTACCCCTGCCCAGATAGTCAAATTAAAAATCACAGTTCTGTTAGAAATTACAGAGAACAAAAAGAGAGCATGTTGGAAAGTATTAAATCACACTGATTAGTGGATTGATACACACAATTAAACAATTCAGGTCATAAGTGCTCATGACTATCTTGTTGACAGTAAGCTACCACACAATAATTTATGGAATGTTTTCCATCATCTCCAACCAGCTATAAAAAATTACTTCCGTCCTGATGGATGATGGCCTTGATTATCTCCTATCAAACTTATGCCATGCAATATGCCTATGTTTGAAATAAATTAATTTTATTTTATTAATATGTTAAGCTTCAATACATGCCCCTTAATATCCTGAGAGGGTCAGAGCTGTCATCTGCCCCTGCATCAGTTTCTTTGAAGGTGCTGCAGTCACCCAACCCTATTCTCTCACTTGTTTCCTAAGTTACTTCTACTTTCTCCTTATTGGAGTCACTGATTTGCTGTGTTTTTACTGACAAGGACTGAACTGACTCAACTGCCTTAACAGAGGCAGCAAGTCATGTTTGATACCTCACAGGTAATGCTGTAAATTGGTTTGAGCAATAGTGAGGTGTAAAACTTCCAGAGTGCAAAGAAAATCGGGTTTCAAGTGTTAACAAACCCTTCTTTTTATTCAGAACTAAATCTACAGACCTTTATTGCAGCTGGAGCTGCTACATTGTTGGAATAACCTTTTCTTTTTTTATTTCTTATTTACTCCAGAAGCAGGGGAAATCATGGTCTGTAGGAAAATAGCAATAAAAGTCAAATCTGTGCTAAATTAGTTTTCATATCGAGCAGCAAATATAAACTTGTCTGATTGGGAATTTTGGCATTTTAGAATGTCCTGAAAAGAAGTATATGCCTATTTCAGTCATTTTTTTGAAAGCAGAACTGAACTTTGATGTTTCTTCTTCTTGTCAGATTTATTAATCATTAAAGTTTCTGACATGTTTTCTTATTGTTTAATAGTAATGTCAGTGTTAAACCATAATATAGGTGTATACATCTGTTGTTTACTCTGAGATGACTAACTAACATATATAAAAATTCATATTAAAAATAAGTGATAACATACCAATGAAATAATGATTTTTAAAAGCCCTCTGCCTTTGAAATATATTAATATATTTAAATAAGAAAACACATCACAGTTCCGTATCCTACCACTGACACACAGAGAAATAAACAAAATTGAGCTGGAGAACAGACCTGCATAACATACGGCTCAAGGACTTTGTGCAGCCTGCAGAGCATCTTTTCTAGCATGCCAGCTATTTAACAGCAATGTGTACTGTTAGAAAAAGCAGGGTGTGCATCCTGGCTGGGCTTTTAACCAACCCCGTAGCTCAAAGCAGTGGATGGAATGTGTATCTCCTGGCCAGGCATGAGGGTGGGTGGGGGACATTATTTATAGAAAGGGAAAGGCAAGAGACACTGGAGAGTCATGGCAAAAAGGCAAACTCAATGATAGCAAGGTTGGTTCTTCACTGTAACACAGAAAGGACCTTGTCTTAACACACAAGATTCCAGTCATTTACATACATGGTTCAGTAATTTCAGAATTACACCCATCCTTGCCCTCCATAATTCAACATCTGGGCTGAGTCTAGCAAACTCTCGAGGTGAATGAATCCTTGTGTCTGCATGATAAAACTTTAGACCATCACAGAAAAAAATATTTGATACCATGTAAGTGCTGCATGCCTAAGTTCAATGTAAAATTCCAGGACACGTAAAATCCCCTGCATCCACCACTTGCTAATAACTTTTCTTGTCATCTTTGGTTTTATTATTATATATGACATTTTACTGAATTATTTTTTTTTATAGTTTTAATATTCTAGAAAAAAAATTTAAACTTTTTGGAATCATAGTAGTATTTCAGAAAGCAGATGAACTGTATGAGCAAGAATACTCTTCCCAAATGTGGCTATCTCAGGGTGCTGAGGAATTAGATTTCCATCTCAAAGGCAGTTATCTTGACATAACAGATTACTGCTGCCAAAAGAAAAAAGGCAGTATTTTCCTGTCTTCTCATACTTCTCTCCTTCTTTCTGCCACTTTTAGTGGTTGTGAGCAGTTAAATATCATGTCTCGCAGAAATTGAGCCCAAGAACATGAATATACCTCTGAAGGTGGCTCCTTGGGAGTGCTCCTGAAAGCATTCTCTGTTGGAAATCTCAGACAGCAGCTTTCTCACACAGAAGTTTCTCTCTCCATGGCCCTGAATGCCACATTTTCAGGAAGGACATAAAATCAGCTGGGTAAGTGAAAGAAAGCAATGCACCTCGTGTATCCTTAGTGTAAGCAAATGACATATGCTTTCTTCCTTCCATTTCAGCATTTCTGTTTTCTAGAAACATTTTCAATCATGTTGTCTGCTTTGGCTGTCATGAGTAAATGCTTGTATTTGCAGTTGACCACAAAATTTAATTGTGAAGTACTCTACACAGACAGAAATGGCAAATGCTTAAACTGGGAGGCTGGACCACACTACCTTCTCAGCCCTCCTTTTACGACTGCACGGGACAGGTGAAGACCCCAGTGAGGTCAGGAGGGACAAAACTTGCCACAATACCATGAGCTTTTGGGTCTCCAGCACACTTACCTCTTGAATGTCTTGAGAAACACATCATAGTGTCAAGTTACAGTACGCTAATGATGAAAAAGTCTCCTTACTAACAAAAATAATTAGAATCATCCAAACTGTATTTAGATTAAGTCTGAGGTTGGTTATTATTAGGCAACAAAATGAGTGATCTTTCAGGGAGAGATATGGGCAGAACACAGAATTACTGAAATGAATCAAGAAGCTTATACTATAATTGTTATATGTTCTGCATGTGACAGAAAAATCATAAATAAAAATCCAAATTAGCTATTTTCATCCTTCAGCATGGAAATAAAAAGCCTAGAGTGACAGAGCTTGGTATTTCTCTGCCAATGCGACTTTACATAGGTTTTTTTGTTTACTTTCTCACACTTGATTGCTCTCTTGGTAGTGTTTCACTAACTCACTGTTATCTTGACTGATAATGAAAGCACCAGAAAATACAAACACTTTTCAATTCCTTCTTTTTTGCTTATATTGCATTGTAATTCCACTATGAAATGTTTTTTTTTTAATAAAGTATTTCACAAGAACAAAATATAATTACAGACGCATTCATAGATCCTAAAAGCTGCCTGTACAATGTAGCACTGATATTCTATTTGCATTTTGGATTGTTTGAAAATGTCTCTACAGTTACCTTGTAAAACTTCATACCATATGTGTTATTAGTCTAACACTGTTCTCTCATTTGAACTAAGACAAGTAGATACTGTCAGATACTAGACTGGTGAAAATAACTTCAGTGATTACGAGCTGAGTGTTTTTTAAAAGCTGTTTTTCCAAGCAAAATTTGCTGATATATCTCTAAGAATTTAAAAATTATACATCTGATTCAGAAAAAACTCCATAGTGTTCAAATGTGCACAAGAGAAGATTCTTTTTATCTTATTTGCATATATCTCATAAGTATGCCTAGAAAATATGATTTACATTCATCTTTTTACTTCTGTATAAAGGGTGCAGACTCCAAAAGGACGTTTCTCCAGTATAACAGGATGTATTTGTTTATTTCTGCACAGTGTTTGTGCCACTGCAGTTAAATTTGCAGCCCACATTTTGAGGATATACCACTCAATTTGAAGTTATGATGTTGATTTTCTTATCCATGTTTTTCCCCTTGAAGCAAGATGAAAAATGTTCCAGCAAAAGCATAAGAAAGCTATTTTAAGATCTTTGAAGAAAAATTAATATGTTGCGATGATGATATTTCATCTTAATCTGGCATCGCCCAGACTTGTCTCTTTCAAGGAAGGGAGGACATCTGGAAATGAGTGAAAGCCACAATAAAATAAGATTTTTTTACTGAAACTGAAATATGATGGCATAGTTGTTTCTTGACAGTTATATATTCAATGAGTAGGAATAAGTGTTATGATAAAGGTGCACGATTTATTGTTATATGCAAGTACATGAGCTGCACAATATTGAAAATTTACAGGGAACTGTACTGATATCTTAGAAATAAAAATATGAAATACTCATGGATATTCATAGCCTAAAAGCAAGAACAAAAAGCACGTCTATGTGGCTAGGGAGAAATTCAGTGAACAGGGATAACACTAAATTAATATGTTTTCTTTGGTGTGATTCTGGTTCTCATATATAATGCCTAGAATATATGACGGGAAGAAACAATTTTGGTTTGATATTCGGGTTTCATACTCTCTGACTCCCAGTGCAAAACATGAGTCTGACTTAATTTCCACTAATTTGGGCAATGCAATTAGTATAAATAAATATATACATATATATAGAATCTCATGTGAAACACATTTATAATTCTGGGCACCAATATTTAGAAAAGGTAAATTCAAAGTGAAAAGGAGCAAGGAGACACAAGTAGGATGGTGAGCTGAACTTCTGTAAAGAGCATTGAAAGATCTTGCTGGTTTGTCTAACCAAGCAAAGTGAAAGTTAAAAAGAAAATAATTTTTACCTGTAAATTCTTCAGCCAGGTGTCAGGGGAAAGGATGAACTATTTAAGTGATGTTGGCAAAAGAGCAATCAGATACAAACTAGCCCTAAGTAAACTCAGGCTAGAAATAAATAGTATTTATAAACCTTACTGTGTTGGGTTTGCATGGCCAGGTTTTGGTAGCAGAAGGAGCTACAAGGGTGGCTCCTGTGAGAAGTTGCCAGAAGCGTCCCCCATGTCCTGCAGAGCTAATGCCAGGCCGCTCGACGATGGACCTGCTGCTCACCAAGGCTGAGGCAATCAGGAATGGTGGTAACATGACTGTGATAACATATTTAAGAAGGAAAGGGAAAAAAGTTACTGTGCTGATGTAATTGATGCCAGAGAAGAGCAGAGTGCCAATATGTGAGAGCAGCAGCTCTGCATACACCAAAGTCAGAGGAAAAGGAGGAGCAGTAGGTGCTCCAGGCACCCCTGGTGGAAAGAGTGGTGAAGCAGCTGTGCCCCTGCAGCCCATGGAGGTCCATGGGGATGCAGAGATCTACCTGCAGCCCATGGAGGAGACCCAAACTGGAGCAGATGGATGCCCAAGAGAAGGTTACCAACCCAGGGGAAACCCATGCTGGAGCAGGCTGTGCCTGAAGGACTGCACACCATGGAAGAGTGACCCACATTGCAGCAGTTTGTGGAGAACTGCTGCCCATGGGATGGACTCACATTGAAAAAGTTCCTGGAGGAACATCACCTATGGGAGTAACCACACACTGAAGCAGGGGAAGGACTCCTCTTCCTGAGCAGCAGCAGGAACAATGAGGGATGAACTGACCATGACCTCCATTCCTCATCTCTCTTCACTACTGGTGGGGGAGGAAGAGCTTGGGAAGAAGGGAGAGGTATATTTTAAGGTTTATTTTACTTCTCATTATCCTGCTCTGATTTTGTCAGTAGCAAAATTCAATTGATATCCCCAAGATGAGTCTGTTTTGTCCATGACAGTATTTAGTGAGTGATCTCTCTCCCTCACATATCTCAGCCTATGAACCTTTGTTATACTTTTTCTTCCTCATCCAGCTGAGAAGGTGAATGACAGAGTGGCTTTGGTGGATGCCTGGCATTCAGACAGGGTGAACCCACTACACTTACTGAATTGATGTTCCGGACATCTCAGGATGTCGTGACAAAATGACATGAAAAATAAGAATTAATAATTTAAAAGAAATCTTAAATGCTTCCAGTGTGAATTTCATGCACCAGTCTTTTGTACAATGACTGAAGATATCTTTTTAAAAGCAGTGTTATTTAACATGGCTCTCAATCACCTATGCAGAGTTTTGGATGTCAAATTGAAACATCCCTTTGCAGATTTTACAATCTTTCATTATTCCAAATTTTTTTAATCTGTCCTACATCTTCCAAAATCAGGTTCCTATTTTCCTTAAAAGCCAACTGTTAGAATATAACACTTTTTTGGCAATAATACAGATAAGATCTGTTGTCTGCATAAAATATTAACTAATAATAAATTAGCATCAGATAAAATATTCTGCTACTTAATATTGGAAAAGCAACATCCCAATCAATATAAACAACAGAGTTACATTTCAAGCTGCATTTACTTGTATGTGATAGCAGTCACCTATGCCTGTTGCCTAAGAACTAGTTATTGCAAAGGCCTGTTCTAAAGACACTTCACCCCCCTAACCCCTTCCCCTTAGGTCTCCTCTTTAAAAAAGTTGCAAATTCTTCAGAAAAAAGATTTCTTAGGAGTCTCAATCTCACTTTTGTGCTGCAAAAAGTGTTGAAAAGTAAGGAAGCCTTGTTTTGAGTAACACCATCTAAAACCTATGTGAAGAAAGAGGCCAGAGTGAAGAACTGGTGTTAGACATGCACTGCCATGGCCTCTCTCTTGGGTCTTAAGAAACAGAGGGAGGAGAACCCTCAGTATAGACCACTGACCATATGGCTATGAGAATTTGCTGAATATTTCCTCAGTGTAGTCCTTGAAACACTTTGCAAAGTATCTGGTCTTGACATGCCTGTCTCATTGGCTGGCAGGGTAAATGAAACCATGCAGAGGTTAACCAGCCCAGTTTCTCATTATACCTATGAACACCCTGGTTCACTCTGAGTCAGTTAATCCCTAATTCATTTTGATCTGAGCTACTTTGAAAATTAAATGTTATCCATTATTGCGATACTTTTTTCATTCAGCATTTCACAGAAACTTCTTGCCTTTATTCTTAAATATATTATCTTGATAATATCTCTAGCACATTCAAAATTACAAACTCAAGCTGTTTCTCTGGCATTTGCATTATTATCTCTTCATCCTTAAATGTATACTATGCCACTAAAAGTAGAAGCCCAACAAATTCTCTCTTTGTATCAAATATTGAGCATAAGTCAAGCACACAGTCATTGAAGCAGAATATCTGTTCAATCCAGTCAGAGGGAGACAAAATACATTTTCACCCTAATCAGATTTTTAAAGTGAAAATCATGCAGTTTTCAGAAACAGAATCAAACCTCAGATATTTGTCTTTGATCAGGAAACACATATGATTTGTTTTGAAATTATTTCATTTTTTGTAACTATTTTTTTCAAACAGTTTTTTGTATCTGTTTGATTTTACTACTAACAGATTGTCTTATGGAAACTATTCTATGTTCATGTCTTTCAGATTGGCTAAATTCCTGAAAAGCTTAGAAATCCACTTAGGTATAGGCTCAAATATAGGACTCTGGCGGAGAATTGGTATGCTATATGGAAAGTAAAAACCTTTTGTGACCCCCAAAAAATCAGGTAGAATATTTCTAATTGTCTAAGGCTGAAATAAGAATGCATAAATAAAGTGTTCAATACAAAATTTCAAGTTGAAACCTACTGAAATGTTGATATTCCATCTTTTCATTCTAATACTGAATTTTTTACATTTCCATTACTATAGGAATTCAATATCAAGTTCTAAAATTCACATAACTGTGAATGCAGGCATTTGGGGTATATATTTCTAAATGTTTATGCAGGCATTTTATGGCTGTTTCTGGACAGGCCTCTTAATATTTTGATAATTTCTCACATATTTCTGTCAGGATTTTAGTAATCCTTTGCTATTTGTGCTAGTGTATTCTTATGCTCAGATATATTCAAGGTTTCAACGTAGCTCTACTCCCCCTCTCTAGATTCTACTCATAGATTTATCTACCTTCATGCCCTACTAGCCTTGCAAATTCTCCTCATAAGTGCCCCATAAGTCTCCTCAATACCAGTCCAAGTTAATCCTTCTCCTCCATTCCATTTCCACTGTCATCTCTGTCAGAAAGCAGATTCATGAACAGGAGCACCAGATTCATGTTACAAATGAAATGCAAAAGATTCTGCCACTTTCCTACAGCAGGTTTCTGAATGATGCAATAGATCTCAGCGTTTGGAAGATTTTCTTTAATAATCTACACTGTTGTTTTATTTGATAGCCATTGATTAAGCAACCCATTCGACCTCCATATAAAGTATTTCTGTCCCTGAATAACTATAACCAGTTACTAACTCCTTGATATTTCTTCTAGTTCAAGTGGTGCATTCTTTCTTGACAAAAAGGCAATCAATGTTATGGAAGGTGGTGAAAAGTGAAAAAGAGGGTTGTTCCCTACTGAAAAAGACAAGTTATTTTAAATTGCAAGGAAAACATAATTATAGATAATTACCACAGATTACATTTTCTACATACATGCACTAATTAAATCACCTATTAGATGATTATATTTTTTATAGATTTTTTACTTTTTATTTGGCATTACATATGATAAATCACATACACAATAAATGAAAAATGACAGCATCTATCAAAATTACCCTCAGAACCATTTAAATCTTGATAAATATGATAAGAAAATTCCTAGAGTATTGAGAGAGAAAAGTAATAGTCTTTATCTACCTCCAGTCAACCGCAAAGTTAACTTAATAAACATAGAAGTTTTAGTTCCAAATATATTTTACTATTCATTTTCTTGTGGCTGATAGAAAACAGTTCATATCATTCCCATGTTATTCTAGGTCAGGTCTTAATAATTGCACAAAACATGTTTGAAAGGGTGAAAAACAGAGAAGAAAAAAATACAGTTTTTACTTGTGATATATGGGATCACTATTATTTATTTAAACAATGTAAAAGCCATAGCAACTGAATTTAGAGTGTATTCCATAGCAGACTAAATTAGCAAACCCACAGGGAACACAGCCTTGTACCTTTTACAGAATTCCAAGGTTTGTACCCAGGGATGGAGGAAAGATAATGCCTCATACATTCCCCTCTCAATTTTTACTAAATTCACTGGCATGTAATGGCTAAAATGAAGCATTCTAAACTATCAGAAGCCTCTTGAGATAAACATTCTCCTCACATATCAACATCCCATCAGAAGTGCACATTTTAGTTATCTCCTTTGACTAGCTTGGTGATCGGCTTGTTGATTTAAAACAATGGTACTCCTGCCGGCAACTTGGGAAAGAAAAATAATTAATTCTACCCATCTAGCAACACTTTCTTCTTAAAACAAAAAGAAAAAACCACCTTCTCTTCTTCTCTTTCGTCATGACTCTTCAAAACTTCCCTAATATTATATATTGTTTTGACTGAATCTGCAAAATCGTCAGCGTCACTCTGGTACTTTCTACCTTAAGTTCCTTTCTACGTGCTTATTGCAATAGTGTTTTTCAGGCTCAAGCTGGTTTTGGATTAAATCCCTAATTTCTCATTTCCAAAAGTAACAGTAATGATTTCTCCTATCTGGCTAATGACAATTTAGCACTGTCACCATGTGAGATATTGTATCCTTGTTGTCCTATTTCTGCCAAAAAATTTATCATAATAAATGCAATGGAATAAGAGGCTTCTTTTAATGTTGGCGTACCTAACAGCTGTCTATTTTGATCATAAAACTGATTCTTCAAAGCCTCCAACTTTTTCACAAACAGCAATCTAGTTTTAATTAAAATGTGTGCAGAGAAACTTGCTATAATAGTAACTGAGAGTCCTGCTAAATCCCACATTTTGAATTTTTGGATCATGAATTCCCTGGGGTTCTTAGGTCTAGACGCTGAGTTACTTCGGACATACACGGAGTAGCTTACTGAAATCAGGAACATGCACATATATATCACCAGGAGATGGAGACTGAAAGTTTTGCAGTTAAATTGCAAATATATTTCTTCTGTCATTTCTCCTAAGAAATTCTTTCCTCTCTGCATAATACTGAGTCCCAAAATTTGTATCCAAACACCAGTCTGTACTGTGGTACAAATTCTAGCGGTCAAAGAATATTCAACCAGTTACCCCTGGGGTAGAAGGGATAAGGACAGACAATCCTGTGTCAGCTTGTAGCGGCAACTCCTCTCATTTGTTCTAACATCTGCAATTTAACTGGATGAGCTTGTGGCAGCTCTATCTCCTACCTTACTGAGCACTAAACAAAAGGAGCAGTGGTGTCCACTTAGAGATGCCTCTGGCACAAGTCTAGCACGGAGACCACACGATGACTTTGTTTGTCTGAAAGTGATGATGCAAAAGGATGGCAGAGAAGATATCCTGTCTGAATTAGTGGTGTGGAAGCCAAGAAAAAAGCATTACAGCAAACAGCAACTTGGCCTAGTTGTGGATTAACACTGGTAGTCACTTCTGGCAATAGCATCTCTAATGTCTCCTACTCCATAACTTCTTTCAGTCCTAATAATGTCAGTCATTTCTTTCACCAGAGGATTTCAATCCCAGTATCACCCCTGTCACCTTATATTTCAACTCAACACGTTCCTATTTCATTCCCAGCATAGACTAAGATCTCAGTATGACTTTAAGCTTTATTTTGCACACAGCTATGACTGTGTCAAGCCAGTACCAGAATACCATTATTGAATATCATCACAATTTGTTTCTCCAGATTCCTTCCATAAGGACTACACAGGGGGAAAAAAAACCCTCTCACTAGCAGGCATAATTAATTTTGTGTTTGTTTTTAAAATAATCAGCTAATTAGTGGTGTGACACAGTTCATTTGTGACTTTAAAAATATTTATGATTCTTTATGATTTGATTCTATGCTTTGGAGGAAAATAACTTCACAGTGCTTAGAGTGTAAAGCATTGCCAATTTTCTTAAAAATATTTGGACTGCTGGACTAAACCTGCCTTAATAACTGGCAGTCCATGATCCAGATCAGTCTTGGGCATGGGGAGAGTCAGACAATAGAGTTACCCTGGGAGCATCTTCTTCTTCTGGATATGCTTGGTAAGTTTGAAAAACATTAAAACATCTCTTGGGATTTCTCTATCTCTTTGCACCACTGAAGCAGTAAGTGATGGAGAAGAAACCAAATCTGGGCTAGGAAAATGAAACTCCACATAAAGTCATCAAAGTGCAGGTGCTTTAGCATTATTTCTAATATTAGATAATATTTTCCACCAAAATAATCCTCCTATACACCCAAATCAGAGCAACATTTAAAAATACTTAAAAAAAATAGACATCCTCCCACACTTTCCTTCTACAGATGTAAGTGCTTAATCCAGCATGAATGGTGACATAAACTTTGATTTAAGTCCTTGTAAAGCTACTCCTCAAAAAGATGAATACCACTTTCAAATAAAATAAAATAAAATAAAATAAAATAAAATAAAATAAAATAAAATAAAATAACCCAAACCAAAAACCCCTACTGAATAAAATAAAATAAAATAACCCAAACCAAAAACCCCTACTGTCATTATAATACCTGCAGAGTGATACCACTAACAGACCTGGCTGTTTGTTTCGAAGGAAGAACAGCTGTGCAACAGACTGTCTGAACAGTTCCTATTACAGAATGCAACATGGATCACTGACACAAAGGAAGCACTACACCAGCTGGCTTTCTGTCTTAGAGCATTTCTATTCCTAGATGATTTACCTGTTCTCAGCCTTGTCACCTCAGCGCTTCCACTACCCAATTAAAATATGATGTTGCTGGATTCTCTCTGCTATAAATTAGATACATTTTTGTTCATATCAAACTGGTTACTTTTTTTTAAGTTTTGAAATACATGACTTATTTTTAAACTTATAAAAGCTGCTTGATTATTTATTTGTGGTCTATTTTGTTCTCTTGTAGAGTTTAGATATGAAAAATTCTTTTCAAATGTATTCATATGCAGTGATCTACATTTCCTAATCATAATCATGTCAGCAAAAGTGGAGCTGCTCTTAGGATAACATTTTAGTCTAGAAAATGATTTCCCTTTAAAATGGATTCAATGGACATGATATAAAAAGAAGATGCAAAATTACACACAACAGTTTGCATAATCAAAACAGATATGTTTTATATTCAGGCAAGATTTCTTTTTGCGACATTAAATGGAAGAAAATAGACCTTTTGGAATTCTGCAAGTGTGCTATGGCTATAAATGCAGTAGCAGTGGAATTCCAGTAGGATTATGAAGAGGATGTACAGAACTTAAAAAAAGAAATCAACCAAGATAAAGGAGAACAGTATGAAAGGATAAATGTTGGTTGTTTTTTTTTTAACTAACAATAGTCCATTTATTTCAAATAGAAACTCTATTTTCTACTTTATAACTAAAGTTAAATTTGTGAAAGCTTGAAATATGGAGGTGTGTTCTTTTCTGCAGGAAATTTATTGGTCTTCTTTTAAATAAATGCAGTTCAAATGACCTGTAATGAGTGTAGAGCTTCATTCAGTAAATAATACCCAAGGTATATTCATATCTACATTCAGAACAAAACTTGCACATGTTATGGAATAAGGTTTCTGCAGGTGTCTCCTAGAGACACTGTTGCTCTGGAGCAGACAGATTTCAAATTATCATTTCTCTTCCCTAATGAACAGTAATCTTGATCCAACATATGAAAATAACACGTCACAAATGGCTGCAGAAAGTACTGTATTTTTTTTTCAAAGGCTTTTCCTTTGATAAGAATAAGTTTGTGATAACCATGTGAAGGTTATTGAATGAAAAGTAAACCACTTATTATTTAATGGGGAAAATTAATCAGTGTTAAAACTAGCCACAACATCTTTTTCTATCCCATAAAATTTTACAAGATTTCAGTTATTTTTCTTATCATGCCATTGGAACAAATCAGAACTTTCCTTATGAGAAGGAAGAAAGGGAATAGCTGACAACCTTCGTGTCAGGGAATCTAGCTGTTATACAGAGGACCCAGGATGGAGCTCCTTATATACTTTTCTTCCAGTGCTTGGCCAGCCTGTACAGTTTTATGTGTCTCTTAAAAAAATGTACTAGTATTCCATTGAACATGATAATTAATGGAGTAGTAAATGATGGTAGGGAAAGAAGAAAATGGATGCAAAGCTTAGCAACCAAATTTTAACCATGTGACTGGAAAGTGACACTGTTCCTGAGAAATGAGTTTTCCTGGCTACCATGCATATTTTACATATTCTTTTCAGTACTACATCAAAAACCCAATTTCCCTGGATGAAGATGACACTGACTTTCACGTCTTAGCAAAAGTAACTGGGACAACAGAGGAAATTTTGATTTAATAGGAACTTTTCCTCCTCAGTGACATCTTTTTATAGGTGGAAATTATTTCTGCCAGTGCACTCATAAGTCAATTTTCCAGCATTGATTTAATAATGAGAAGTAGCACACTGTCTAGAAGTAAATGTTTAATATATATCTATCATCTATGCACAAATGCCTTCACTCATGAGTCATAGGAAGAGTCATCATTAGAGGATAATCACAAAGGCTCAAAGGCTGTATTAACACATCCTCCTTACCACAGATGAAAAGAACTTTTGCTCAGACCTGAAGGGGATCAAATATTTTAAATGCATACAGGTTTTATTTATGAAGCCACCAAGAAAAACCAACTTACTTCTGTTATTCACTAATTGCCTAAAGATATAGGTTTGTTTGTTTTTTTTTTTTAATTTCTTCCAAATACCACTTATTAAGAATTTACACAAGATATCTGACCTCAATTGCAATGATTACTGTCTGCTTTACTGTGTTTACTGCATTTAAATTCCTAGTGTTTTGTGAGAGAAAAAAGTGCCATTGTTCATACAAATGAAGAGCTAGTGGATTTTCAGATGAATGATAAAAATTCTAAAAATTATTTAGATGGCTTGAATCCTACTGATTTCAAGGAGCTGAAATTTATCTTTCGAGGGTATGTGTCAGGAGTGATGGGCAGGATTCATCTCACTTAACTTTAAACTGTCTAAGCAATTTGTCAGCACTCCCGCTACAGAAATGCAGGGCTACAAATCTCTAGAGTACAATTCATTCTTTCCCCATGCAGGATCTAAGCCAGATGAATGAATTATTCTTTGGAATAATTTTATTCTCCACTGATCACAGAAAAAATCTAAATGGCTAGCCTAAAATGTGCACTGAACATAGTCAAATGGAAGTGAAAAGAAATCTACCTCGTGGATACCAGAGAAGTTTTAGGACACTAATGTCCACTCCAAATTAACAAGATGGATCTTCAGTCATTGTAACTTGCTTCCACTGTAAAAAGTCATACTGGCGAGGAGAATGAGCCACAGAAGAGGAAGGTACTTTTCCTCCCACTAGAAGTCAAATAAGAAGGAATTATCATAATAAGACTTATAGGAGTTATGACTGTCTAGGTCTTCCCTTGTTAGTTTAGCCACCTTGTGACTCAAAGCTCTAAACTGCCCAAGCTGTGTTGGAGCAGCCTACACAGCTCCTTGTTTGCAGTGGGAGTTAATTTCTTAGATAAGAATATTTCAAGTAATTGAAACCCTTTAATTCTCACGTTATTTTAAAATCTTTCCCTCAAGGTTTTTAGCCCTGGACAACCATTAGCAGACATATGTAAAATAAGTACTTTTTGTTTCAGTCCTGTTTTAATGGCTGGGTGTTTGCAAAATTAAAAAGATATCATTACAGTAGATAATGACTGTTGTAATTGCTTGTAGTCTCAACACAGATTTCTAACGGGAAAAATATGTCTTACCCTCACTTGCCTCTAGCATACAATCATAATTGGATAGGGAAATCAGACATATAGTGCAACAATTCAGTGAGTAAATTGAGGACTTCTGTTTCTACACCTCACATACCTGACAGTCTGCTACTTTAAAAAAACTTGAAAAAATAGAGAATGGCATGCTGTTGGCAACAACATCTACCGCTTACTGAAGGGCATATGTAGATTCATTAAGAAGGGTTTTCTTTCTTACAAAAAAAAAGGGATTTATATTTTTTTACAGTTGCACACTGTGATGTGACTGATTGGTCGTTGCAGAGCTAATAAAAAGATGACTACTTGCAGCTGATAGCATATCCTATTTCCATCTAATTTGACGCTTTTCTGCTGGGCTGATGGGAACCTAATCACAAAACATTGAAGATTCAGCTATTTCAAAGCCTGGTTGCAATTTCTACTGTTTTCTGACTACTTAGCTTTACTTCTTAGAAATCTAACCTCCTACTACTTGTTGTGAAGTTAGTCATTAAAGTGTACACTTACATTATCATATGTAAATTTTGCTCTCTCCAACCAAACATATGAGAATAAATAATAACTTTTTATTCTAGAGATAATTACAATTTTTCATTCTTATTATTGATGCCTAATTAATTACTCTAGGTAATGCACTATTAATAAAAAAATAAGACCATCTCTACCTTAGAAGACTTCGAAATACTGGCTAAAGGCAAAAAATCAAAGAAAGTGAGGGCAGTTGTTGTGCAAGGGCAGAATTGTCACAGACGATTTCCATGAAGATTTTGTACATTAAAACCTTATTTTTTTTTACCTATTAATATAGAACCTGTGACCAGGTTCTGCAAATCCAAGGTAGTCACATTTTAAAAGCCAATGTGTTAAACCAACAGCCACTTTGAAATGCAGTGGTCCCAAAGTTTCTGGAGGCTAAATGTAGACAGATAGTCCTCATTTAATTGCACAAATATAACAAATATCAGAAGACCCTAATGGCTCCCTATATAATTGTGTCAGGTGGTAGTGAGGACCTAACAAAAAAGCCAAATCAATGCCATTTTAATTATTCCTTATATGACAACCAAAATATGGATATGAAAGTCAATGCATAAAAATTTCTAGATTTTTTTTTTCTTCTGGACATAAAACCAGGCTGCGTAAGTTTCTGTCAAGCCATAGGAATCATTAGATCTATATGAAGTCTCAAAGTGCAAAAACTGAGCATGTGGTTGTGTTCCTGAGCTGGTCTTATATTAGTTGGGTGCTTTTTCACTTTCTCAGCTTAAGCTATCACTGACAAAAGTTATCTTCATGACTTCACAGTCACTAAGATCTAGCACAGACCTTCCTTCCAGTTATAGCAATATATATATAGTAGAATATTCATGCTATTCATATAATAATAATAATAATAGACAAGCTATTATACTTCAGCAGCCAATGAATATGAAGTTCAGAAAGTTAGGATAATGTGAATGAGCTCTTGTAAACCTTTCTTTCAAAACTAGTCACACATTTGAACCAGCCTACCAAACATCAGGCTCTTTTATTAAAGATAAATCCCTTAAAAATTATGTAAGAAATTAATAGAAAACGTGTGGTTACCTTGAAACTACAAATAATATTATAAATTAGAAAAATAGATTAGAATATTCTATTAGAATAGATAAAATTAGAAATAATATTTGTGTTAGTGAATTAGTGTTTTTTTCTTTGACATTAGTTAGGTGGTTTGTGGGGTGCCCTTGCCCCAGCACATGAAGACTTAGGCAGTGTTGGGAGAAGAACGTGACCTAGGGAGGATTCACCCCCTCTACCCTGTGGGAGTGGCCCCACAAGCCTGGGAAAAGGCACTCCACCCCCACTCAACAAATAAGCAACAGTCCTAGAAAGTTCTCTCTCCTTTGTGTTATTAGTGGTCATATTCTAATGCAGTGGTTTGCATAACCCCACCTTGTGTGTCCCCATTGGTTTGTGCCCCTTAAGTTCCTCCTTCAATGCCAACCCCAACCCTGAACTCCACCCATACCCCTCCCTATAAAATCCTTAGCCCTTCCTTTGTTCTGGGTCTTCGTGGTCTCTCCTGGGTCCTGATGAAGAGGCTCTTGATGAAGACCCATCTTGGCTCCCTTTGTTCCCGCGTGGGTCAGACTGTAGCAGCTTCCCCATAACCCCTCCGTGGGCTGAAGCTCTGTGCTCTGGTGGCCAAAGGTACCCACCGTTGCAGGTGGTCTGCAACAGTTGTTGTATTGTTTTTTTGTGGCAAGGTTTTGGTGGTAGAGGCCACCTAGGGGGTGGCTTCTGTATGAAGCTTCTAGAAGCTTTCCCTATATTTGGTAGAGCCAATGCCAGCCAGCTCCAAGACGGACCTGACACTGGCCAAGGCTGAGCCCATCAGCCACAGTGGTAGAGCCTCACAGTTAAGAATGGGGGAAAAATACTGCACAGCAGTGTCCAGTGACAGGAGGTGTGGAAATGGTTCAAAGCTGTGCCAGGGGAGATTCAGATTAGACATTAGGAAGCATTTCTTTACCAAGAGTGGTCAAACACTGGAACAGGCTTACTAGAGGGGTGGTCAATGCCCCTGTGTTTAAGAATCCCTGTCAGAGCTGAAAAGGCATCTGGACAATGCCCTTAATAATAGCCCTGAGTTGGTCAGGCAGTTGGACTAGATCACTGAAAATCCCTTCCAAGTGAAACATTCTGTTCTGTTCTATTCCTAAGACTAAATCAGAGAATTTTACAATTGCATCCTCTATAGGTTGCTTAAATAAATAGTAGAAAATACCAACATGCCTTTGCATATTTTAAGAAGTCTTTATTTCCCTCCGTCTTTCTTTATAATGTAACTTTGGAGAGATTATGAACAGCTGGACTTTACAAGTCTCTATAAATGACTTCTGAAAACTTGTTTTCGTCTGTCCTTCTCCAGTTGTTGACTGAATTGAATAAGATACCTTGGAGAATGCATTGATTCTACTTACTGTAAATTGCATAGTTTCCTTTAATAGGCACCATTTCCTTACTTAAACCTTGAAAAATATTTCAAAGTTTTTTTCCTGTGAATATGCAGAACTTGAGCATGGAAACCAATGCAGCTTTCTTTGTAATTCCTGGCGTTTCTCCTTGCTATTTGAAAGGTCAAATATATTTTAACTCAACTTAAATTACAGGTAATCAAAACCAAGAAAATCAAAATCATTCATATGCTTCCCTCTTTAATATACCCTGTGCTACTGCCTCAGTACGGGAAACAATTCTTTTTGCCTAATTAGATTTGCTCAAACTTAATGGTTTCTCTATGGAGTTTACTCATTTCCAAAAGAGCCACAGCAAGACACATAAATGGGTGTGGTTTTAATTTACTCGTAAGTACTAAAGAGATGTAGAGAGAGAGGATGACAAAATGTAGTTTCAGAGATATCAAGTAAGAGATTTTCTGGAAATTTAATGGAAAATTATTAACATCCAAACATGCAGGGGTCCTCTAACTTTATCTGCACGTATGTAGTACATGTAGCACATAAGAGGTATCAGGCTAGTACCAAAACTGTAAAATGCTTTTCTGTAAGCAGGATACAGTGTTAATAGGGATGATTCATATTATATTTTAGTATAGTATATTTTTTGCCTAAGGATTTCCCTTATTTTGACTTATTTCTTCTGAAATATTCCATTGAATTTGACTATCAACAAACAAGTTAACATACTATGAACTTGGATAGTTCTTCCTGTGGCCTTGAGTATGGAAACTTCAGCCTGTAGTTATTTTAAAAAATACTACTACAGTTTTACAACATATATTTTAATGCCCTAAATGATACCTAAAACTTCGTGATTCATCCATAAATCCCATATCAGCATGTCAAACACCGAGGGCAACCTGTATTGTAACTGTGTGGTTAACTCAAGCTATCAAGGAATTATGAGCATGTATGGTATTCTGAAGTGAGAAGATGACCAGACTGTGGTAGACCATCCTCAAGCCACATAGACATGCAATTTGACAACTACCAATTGCCTTGAAATTTTTACACAGTCATAGCTATAATGAGACAAGAGGAAGTGTTTCTCCACTTCCACGTCTATGTATATGACCCAGCAAGAATCTGACCACAGTGTCGGGACAAGATATTAAAATTAACTAAACCTCTTTGCACCCAGCTTTGCACAACTGCTCTCTTGCATGAATAATACTGTTTGTGTCCCCATTCTGGGACTGCAATGGATTCTGCAGTCATTCGCTTCTTCAAGAAACAGAATGAAATAGCTGGGTGAAGGCAAGGTTTTATAAAAATAAGATGATCAAAAAACACAGAATCAATTGAAAAGGCTATGGTGAAAGCCAGAAGTCAGGAAGAGTTAAAAGATGGGATTATGGCAGGAAGGGAAGCATATCTAACTCATATCTGGAGAAATTCGGTGGAAACAAATAGAGTAAATCCTACAAAAAGGAAAACTTTGAGTAGTTGGAGACAAACCCTTCAAGAGAGGTTCACAGAGTATGGATAGACCAGGAAACCATGCTGGTAAGAGTAGAAGACTGCATGAATGCATGTATGCTGAAAGGAATCCAGCCTGCTCTGGAGCAATTAAACATCTGAAATTATTAATATTTAGACAAGCCCATAAGTTTGATAGGGAGAATGTTATGGGCAAGAGCATAGAGTCTTGTAATGGATGTAACAGTATAGTACTTTAATATTTCTATATGGCATTTTTTTCCCCTTTCAATGCCTTGATTTCCCCATCTCTAATACACAGAAGAGATTCCTAGTCTTCTTCCAAGCACTGCCAATAAAATATCCTGAAACACAGTTAATGTTACTATTAATATTGCTGCTGTATGGGGACAGGTTCTGTTCTAGAATCTGTAAGAGTATCTCAAATGTATCACCTTTGCTGTCAGTGAAATTGTAGCAGCATAGGTCCGAGAGAGTTTGTTGATAATAACTGTTAATTGGTGAGGTGTAATTTTTAATAAGGGGAATTTCTGCAAAAGTGAAAGGAGAAACTAGAGTTTAATTATATGACTGGATCTATGTAATGGCGTGCCAATAACACTCGCTCCAGCCGCATACTCTTGTCACTGTCCCTACACTGGCTTGCGTGCTTGCCTAACCACTTGGTGAGGCAATTAAATTTGCTAACCCAGCAGAAAACTAATCTGGGGTGGGAAGGCAGGGGGAGGAAATAGGGGGAACATTACTATCCTTTTCAGTGGTAACAAGCTGTTAGATTGGCTCAAATGCATCATATAACCACATCATGATTTTTATGCTTGGCAAAGTATTTAGGTTCTTGTTCATCAGAGCAATTAAAAGTATGTCTCAATTGAGGTGTAGGAACAATCTCACTCATATTCAGTAGAGCATTTACCTTTACACCTATGTTTTTTATTCCTTTCTATTTAGCTCTGTGTTTTGGTATCTGGCTGGCATTGTTCATGTACTTGAAATTGACCAGAACTGAATTAGAATTAACAGAGTTTGAAACTTCATTCTGTGGTTCTGTATCGGGAGATATTCAAAATCTTTGCTTATTTGTAGTAAATTTAGCTACATTCTATCTTCTAATTCCTCAGAAGTCCATTGTAAAAACTTATCCTTGTCATTCACACCTATAGCATGCTGCTTTTGTGGTGTTTGAGAAGTAAGGTGTTTCTGAGAAGGGTATGAGGCATAAGGCCTTTTGATTGGTATGCATTAGGCAATTTTCCATGCAAACTTATTTGGATATCCATGTAGTTAGAGGGGCTTTTTTCTCTTTCTGTGTGTTAAAAAGCCATAACAATGAAAATTAAACGAATATAAAACTTTGCAGAGGAATCACTCGATTTTGTAAGCGAAACAGCTTTTAGCATAAAAAGCCTGGATCTTCAAAATGATTGAGTAAGATTTTCCCTGTTTATTTTGCAGATGGGTTTTCGGAGGTAGAAAAATGTAATTATAGGAAAAGCAGTAAAATGTGAGCTGGTTGAGGCATAAAGTGCAGCACTTAGAATAAGACAATCACCTAAATTCCCTGATTGACAGATGGATGTCACATTAGATGAAAATGATAACAGATTTAGTGGACTGAAGACTAACTTCCTCTTGACAGTGCCCTGACCCTTAACCTACAACCTGACTCCTGTTAGCTTCACTAACACAGGGTAATTGTCACAGGTGCAGGATAAAAGAAACCCCTACAGCAGCTACCAGTGGTCAGAGGCTTATTTCTTTTGATGACCAGAAATGCACTGTTGAGATATAGTCAAGAAGTCCTGACCTCTGATGACCTTTCAGGGCATTAAAATTTACCCCTGGGAAAAGGAAACTATATAAAAGGAAAATGCTCTGTTCTGACTAATGCAAAGCAATATTTTAACAGTGTAATAATTAAGTTGACAAACAAAGCTGAATGATGTAAAGTAATTTATATTCATCAACACAAAAGCGTGTTTCTCACACAATTGTAACTGGGTTTCAACAAAGACCAGTATTATACACTCAATAGAGTTCATGGGTTTTATAATTATGAGTAAATTCTTTACCATGTCATACTTGGGATATGTGTACTACTCCAAAATAATTCTGTTGTATTTATATGCTAATAACAGCCTTTCAATAGAAGCCAGTTCTTTGAATTGTATTTAAATTTTAGGAAGGTAGAGGATTGTAACAGTATTTATAAATGACATGCTGACAACTGTTAGACTTCACAAAAGTTTATAGCTCCTTCTGTTAGAAAATAGAGTACATTTTATTCTTATTTTCTTCAGCAATATGAATGGGGAGCTCTGAAAACACAGAGCAACACAATAAGCTATGCAAATACATTTTATAATACATGAAAAAATATTCTAGAAGAAAACAAAATAACTGTGTCTCCCATTAGACTGAAGTCAATGCAGCAACCTGTCCATGTTGGGGCTTTTATGCATAAAAAAGTTAATATTACATAGGGGAAAAAGGAAAAGAGTAATGACTGCACATCTTGGTAAAGTGAAAGTATATGCATTAAGGAAGCCTGCCTGTGTTTTCAAAATATTTCATCTTAGAAAACGAAACAAAACAAAACAACCCCAATCAGCTTCTTAAACACCTGACAACAATGAATTGCTGTATTCAATTATTGTGTTTATTGGTGCTTAATACCGGGACCATCCAAATATTTATTCACTAAATATGAGGGAACAAAAACAATGTTCTAAGTACAATAGGGATCAAGTTTCTGCTCAGAACAGTAGAGCTTTAAAAGACCCCTATGCAAACAGCACAAATTGCTCTAAAATTCGTTGAAGGTTCTTATTAAGGTCATAGGTCTTGCCCTGTGGTTATTATTCATCCACAAAATGCTCTGATAAGTAATATGACACTAAATTAGTATACACAAGCTTTGGGA